>CM067360.1:112591044-113191044 GCA_034401795.1 Chaetoderma sp. LZ-2023a | reverse complement strand
TGTATCCGCAATAACGGTCCAGGTGGCTAAAAGGAACCGTAACGGTCTTAGGACCGCTAGTTATAATTTCTGTATTTGCTAATAATTATTCTCATTTTCCTCAATGTGTTGCTAACCGCACTATAGTAGATTCGTCAACCTGTACTGTTATTTATATATCTCGATCACTTGACACGGTATTGATTGTTTTGGTTAGATTATGTATATATATGGCCAGTGGCCATCAGTTCATATGTTTTGTTTATTCATAGAAAATATAGGACTGCAGTACACGTAGAACACACTATACAGCAACACTTATATATGCAGCACTTTCTCCCGCCACCCACAATCTTTCACTAAGGTCGCTGTCCATGCTAAAACTCTGTTTAGCCCGGCATGCTACCGACTAAACCTTTTCTATTCAGCTCAATAGGATAGATTCGAAACGATTAGAGACACTTTCTTCATTACATACTGTGTAATATACTCTTCTCTTCCAGTAGTGCGATAATCTAGCCCCACACTCCGGTAAGACTCATAAGTAAGATTTTGTCTCTCTTCGTGTTCAACTCAGCCTTGTGGCTTCTTAATTGTTTGGATGTCCCTATCCACACCATGGGCTGATCCGACTCTGGGAAACTGTAGGGGTTTCCAAGCGGAGATGGCCAGAAGTACGGTGTCACATACATTTCCCATGTATCTTCGGATACTTAGTAGTTAGCACTTTTAAGCCAATGTAGGAAAGCACTGCCAAAACACATATATTAATTATTATTTTTATTACTGAACCAACCTCCCGCACCGCAGTGCAAACAGGGCAACTTGTATATAAACCTAACGACAGGTTAAACGGTTAGTTCCATAGGACCGGCGACGGTCGAGATACGTACCCCCACCGAATTCCATAAGAATGTCTGGGCATGATATTAAGATCTGCCACAACCTTGCCGGAAGGACATTTACGGTGGGTATCCGTCTCCCTTACCCCCACCATAACGATAGAACAATGGTCTAATAATGCTTTCGTGAAAAGTAACCCATGTCTTGTAACGTTTTATGTGGCTACGAAGCAGGATATCCGGATTCTTATCCAGTTCGGAGATCTTACTACGTAACATGTATGAGCGTTGTCTCTAGTATGGATGTCTTGGGGCATCTGTTCTCCATGACAGCCGTGTCTAATGGCTAGGTAGATAACCGCCAGTTGCGGCCAAAAATAGTTCTTGTTTTGAAAACAACTAAAAGCGAATTAAGCAACGCAGAAGGCCCACAAAATTAAAGTGGCAACTACTAATACAGCAGACCAAGAACTACATAAGATGGTGACAAGGGAATCCATCGGGAATCCTTCGTCCCGTCTTCACGTAAAACAGGACACATCCCTATAGTCATAATTAGAGTGGGCCCATTTTTGCCTACTACTCTTCTCCCGCTTTAAGCAGTGGTGACACCTTTCCAAGACGGAGGCCCACACGAGGCACTTGCCTCTCGCAAGGATTCAGCGACGACGGTCCATGCCAGGATAATACTCCTCACCCAAACTAGAACTAGGAGTACTGCCCACACAAGACACATAACTTTTCATCCAAGATAACCTTCTTCCTTTCAGCATAAAGGTATAATAACTTATATTAAGTTAATTAGTTAAGTCTCATGTATGGGAGCCTCCCCTGCGGGGATACCACTGCGGACCTACGAGTCTGTGTGGTACCTCCGGGAGCCCCATGTTCAAAAGTTCATCTACCCGTCTCTATGTCTCATATTTTCGTATGCTCTGATTGTAGTTTTATCTAGCATATTTTTAATTGTTTAGGTAAACGCACTGTATAGACGTATATTTTGTAGGTCACCAAATTAAATCATGTAAGTCCATAGATCACGAAATTGCTATGGACAGGCATACTGGTGACACAAACGCTTGGGATGAGACCATTGTTTTTAATGTTCGCGACGATGGTCGCACGGCCCACCGGAGCCGGTTTTTGTTTCCCGCAGGGCAGTCTTGTACAAGGTCCATCACCCCGAGACTGGATGCTAACCAGCGACATTACTCGTCATGCACTTGCGGCATGGCGAGTCGACATGATACCCCAGAATGGCCTGACACTACCTGGCGAGCTACAAGTGGTGACCGATGTGGGGCTCGAAGGACATCATTAACCACACACAGCAAACTCACGCACATGCCATATAGTGAGCTTAGTTCAAAATCATCGTTTAGTGAGGACTCAATCGATCAAGAGGTAGCATCATACGATGGATTCTCAGCACACATGCTCACCGACTCTGCCAGAAATTCAGCGGAATCAACAACACCACGCTATAACCTGTTCTCGCCGGTTAGCGATGGCACCTTTTGAGATGCCTCACAGGCGGGAACGGAATTCAGAACAATATTGGACATCCGCGACAGGCCACAACCAACAGGGTCGAATCGTGGACGACTCCGACAAAGACCCGAGTACAGGCATATCTACAGCCCTTCAGACTACTATCGTTCACCCGTGTTATCTATGGAAACTCTATGGCCAGGTGATAATCCACAATACAGACAACCTCCCACACCACCCTCTTCTAGCGCAACGCTATACTCAAGGGGCACACCGTGGTTTTATCGGGAGGAATCGTTACCACCATTTCGTCGGTATATCAGTCACGCAACACATCACGACTGTCAGCCAAGTGTGCCACCGCCATATGAGGAACGTCAGTCCTCACCTCAGGAGGAACGACCACGAAATCTTCACAACAATCCGCCTCCCGTCCATAGACCCATGCCAGTCTATCGCTCTACAAACGGGGTGGACTCATTGAATTGGTGTACCTGTATCCGCACTCCTCGGCATCGGCATCGACGGGAGACACCAACACCGTCACCACCACCACCACCTGCACAACGACCAGCTTCACAATACTCGTCAGATTTTCAGATACCTACACCACCCGGACTTCAGCCACTTCATTCTTCCCGCGGTCTTGGCTGAGTCATCCTCCCTCCCGAATTTAGTGGGGAGAATGACTGGACCAATTATAAGATACAGTTCGAGATCATAAGTCGAACTAACCATTGGGACAATCGACAAATGCGTGAATATCTCGCCGAGAAGCCCTTCAAGTTCTTGCAGATCTGGGAACGGATTACACACCCAGCTACACACAGTTGGAACGAGCACTGACGGAGCGATTCGGCGACACAGGCATCGGAGAAACCAGTCGTCTTCAACTTAAAAATCTTCGACGACGTTTGGGAGAAACTCTTCCCGAGTTAGTTAGCCGAATTAGGAGGCTAGTCACCCGCGCATATCCGAGCACCAATACAGAGGGCGTGATCCATTTGCATCTCGATACTTTCATCTATGCATTAAGCTGTGAACCCGCCCTGAAAGAAAAATTATTTCTCGGCGACCAGGGAAGTTTGGCCCAATTAACGACAACCGCGGTACACATTGAGAACTTTCTGGAGCGGGAGAAGAATAACCGACGCCAACTCCATCCTATCAACGAGATATAGGGTGCAGCTATCGCCCCGCCCGCTAGTGCTCCCCCAGATCATCAACACCAACCACACAGACACCACCACCATCGGATGTGCAGAATTCTAATCAAAATCAAGCACCTGGAGGAAGGGGCTGTGCCCGTAGAGGAGGGTACAATGGAGCCCCCAGGCGTGGGAACCAGTGAAATAACAACAACAACAATGGCAACATGAGAGAGCAGATAGAAGAGATTAACAAACAAATCTCCCATATGTACTCATGGCTTACCGCACTTCAGAACATTCCAGAATGGGCTACACCCCTGCTCAGTTAATGTTAGGCCGTGAATTAGCCTTACCTCTGGATCTGGCCATGCCACGAATACCAGGAGAGAAAAATTCACCATCTCTCTATGTCGAACTCTTGCGGCAAAGTTAGTGAGAGAAACACTATCCACTGCACACCGGCGGCAAAAGACATGGCATGACTGGAGAGTGCATGGAGATGCATATGAAGCAGGAAGAATGGTTTGGGTACACGATTCACGACAGTCTGCAAACATGCCAAGTAAACTGAGTTACCAGTGGAAAGGCCCCTATGTGGTAGTAGGTAAGACGTCGGACGTGACCTACCGCATCCGTGCTTTGGATGGCCTGACCTCAGTCATCCACTTCGATCGACTTAAACCTTCTGTCAGTGACGACCTAGCACCAGAGCTCAGACTGGTCATTTTTCGTGACACCGGTACCCAGACAGATATTTCTATGGAAATTAGTATTCCCACAGTGAGCGCAGAGCACTGCGGTGCCAGTTCAGCCCCAGTTTTACCAAGCCAGAGCGTGGATGAACAAGCGGCTAATCCTGACGACGATGACGAGATACGTACTCGCCCTCCCCCTCCTCAGCATGGGTCTACTCGATCTGGGAAGTCGTATATGAAGAATTTCGTGTTTGGTTTGTCCAAGGGACTGGATGGAAAAGTTGTTTCTCTGATCTCTTCCCGTTCCCACCCACTTCATGCTATGCCCCCCATCATAGAGTTACCACAAGCGGAAGCTGAGGCTGAGCCAAGCCATGCTTCCAGTGGGGTGGAACATGTAGTGAATAGCATGGGAGTGAAGAGGCTGGATGAAGCCTTAGCATATCTAGAACTGCAAAACTGTACAACGAGGTGTACCCAACCACATCCCAAAACCGCGAAACCACGCCCCACCCAAGGAACACCCTTTTCCAGAGTCCCACCACCGCCATCACTCCAATTCGCGCCCCTCATCTATACACCAAGTTCGGACATCACCTGCCCAGTCCATTTCACACTCCACTCGTCGTCTGTTGACCGTCAATCTTCAGATATGAGAGAGACTGCTGCAACAGAGGAGGTGGCGTCCCGCACCGCACCGACCACAATTACCCCCCGTGGAGGGCAGAGAAGCAGCCTGGTCAGCAGACTCTCGGCTCGAATTTTCCCAGTGTCTAAAAACTATGACAGGACACCAACCGTCATGTAATGGGAGATGACAACATCTCCCTGTCCAAAGGCCACCCCATCCAATAGGCCTACCATACTCCCCAATGATCAATCAGGACACCACACAACAGACAGAACGACAACACCTACAAGAACACACCTGCCTTCAAGACTGGATACGTCAATTCATCATTGCGTGTACATCACATACTTGCTCAGTTATACTCAGCATAATGGAGACATTCAACATCGGCAACAACAGCATTTAGCAGCACCTACCAGTCTTAATTAATTACCGGTAGAGACAAAAAAATTCCCGCAACAATTCCTCCCGCACAAATTACGGGAGAAATAATATCTCCCGCAGACTACACCTCCCGCAAATAGCAACAGACTTGGCGTTCACCAGCATGGAAAACTGGAATGCGCCCACTTCGCTTATAACATCGGCATCATACAGCAGCCCGGACATCCCGACAACAGCATTATCATCAACAGACAGTAACCAACAAATCTCCCGCACACATCTTCTTATCCAGTTATGGGAGAACTGATCATATGGATATCATATGGAATGCACTACAGGCATCTACAGTACGTGTCACGGGAGGACGTTTGTCCAACGATTCTCCCCTTTCCCTATTTCCCGATGTCGTACGGAAACAGCTATACTACATACTTCATCTACACGTAATAACAGTCGAGATTATTAAGAGAGCAAGATGCCTGCATTGTCATCAGTCACGAGTAGGATTTTGCTACTGAAAAGTTGAATTCGACAATGGATTGATCAAAGTTACGACAGCATCCGATAGGTCATCTGCGCTCTAAAGTAACTCTGTCCCACCCACGGGCTTGGCCATTACAGAGTGAAATACCCTCAGGGTTCGATAAAGTTGACATTCACGCCGCCTCTCCCTACCACTTCCCGCACACGCGGCTATAAACACGTCACCTTCACCACAAGTACTATCCACAGAAAACCAGTCATGCGTATCAGATACAAATCACCAACATGACCATAACACAGACAATCAGGTTGACTGTATTCGCAATCGCCGAACGACGGCATTGTAATTGTAATAACTGTGGCACACACTTTTGCGAGTTGTACTGTAATTTAACCATTATTAAAATGGTACTAATGTGTTTGGTCTAGGCCAGGACAGGGGCTAGTTCTACCCATTGAGGAGAATGCTTGGCCAACCCTCCCGCTCTGGAAACACAACTATCTTGTCGGGATCAGTAACGTTGATCTACCGCATGAATAGAACTGTTTAAACCACACATCAAAATTAGTCACAACTTTACTGATCAATTTTTGATTAAGAGCACAACTGCTCTACCATGCTACAAATCATTAGCGCATGGGCCGGTAAAGCAGCATAAAAAATCTGACAGTAAAATTACAAAGAGAATTTCAAAAATGCTCTTCCTTGCGTTCCGGTCTATAATCAACACGGGCTGAGAACTACCTATAACAGAGACTCCTACTAAGATGCATGTTAAAGAACTCACGCAAATACGGGACATTATAAAGATCTTGATGTAACATATATATTTCTATTCTGCGCCTCTGCAACAGACTACACCTCAGCAACAGCATTCCGATCAACCACGTGCTTTTCTTTTGAGCCACGTGAAATTTACTGCTATTTCCAGTAAGTTGGATCAAACGCTTTAAACAAAAGAGCCGCCCAAAGATGTAACTACCACTGCGTGATGGAGGAGTGGCGAGGGTGAATCCGGGAGATTACCGCTGACGTCACCTGGCTTCCACATGGGTGAAAAAGTAGTACCAAGTTTTCATGTTGATCGGAGGCTGTTAAATGTGCGAAATAAGGACAAGTTTATCGAGCCATTCTTCCTATAATTAAAAGTACTCCCTTTAATGGGAGGAATTAATCCTATGACGTCCAGGCCGGAAAACAAGGAAACATTCATATAAGGATGACCGAAACACCTGTTAAAACTTTTAGGTGTGGTCATCCGCCGCCTGTGACGTCACCAAATAGTATAAAAGGAGGAAGCGCACTCTGAAACTTTGTCTTCCCATCAAAACTCGACACCAGGGAAGAACATAGCATTAGGCTTCTTTCGTGTCGCAAACCAAATTCTGCTGGTTTTCTTATTATTATTTCATTATTATATTTGGCCTGGAAAGTTATAAAACCATGAAGAGATAGGGCATTAGGTTTTGAGTAAAGTTCCCGCAATTAACTACCATCTGGGAACAAGATGTCACTCCTTGAAGATTTAGCATTGTCGGATTCATCTGAAAAAGAATCGGTACCAGTTCCAAAGCGGTTCCCGTGTAACTCATTGTTAGCTAGCGGGGAGCCATGTACCAGAACTTTCACTAGGACATCCGACCGCACCCTTCATGTTAATAAGGATCATCTTTTCCAGTCAGCGTTTTGTGTGACGTGCCAGTATCTCTACACTGCTACTCGCTACAGAGTGACACACGTGCTTCGTTATCATCACCATGTGTTGAAGGCAACGTTAGTTCCTGGGGAAGAGAACGAGGAACGTGCCGTTTTAGCCACCCGCTTCGAATCTCGGCTCCCGGTTAATGTTCTCCCGACAGAGAAAATGGTCCGCACGAAGAACACTACTCGTAGATATCCCACCAGCCATCATCAGTAAGCAACGTACCGACCCCCAGACATGAAATTCTGCCCGCAGCCGTGTCTGGCAGTATTACGCCGGTACCTGTCACTTCATCCACCCCAGGCCTAAAGCAGAGTAAGAAACAAAAATCTCCTGCAGAATCCAGTTCGGCAGCACCCGCATCAGTTATTAGCCATCCGGCTATGATCACGACACCTGCCACCATAGTATTTCAAACCGTTTTAGCCAGTCATCTGATTTCAGTGGTAATTACGACACCTGCGGAAATAGACATAGTTACCCGCAGTCTCCATCTCCACTCGAACTTTCCATAGACGAAGGACCAGGACCGTCGCAAGATGTGACAATAAGTGTAACTCCGACCCATGTTATTCAGCATCCGCCTCCCCGCCTTTCTGACCCTGCAATCAGAAAGGGAACCACGCCGGAACATCCATACGTGGGAAAGTGACGGATCGCCCACCCACAGGATATCTAGGCTGTGCCTAACATCACCGCAAGTCGTCTATTATACTATGATAAGTTTCGGAAGATGTCGTCTTTTCTTTCTAAGGCATTTTTGATTGAAATATTAGAGTGGGCCCATTTTTGCCTACTACTCTTCTCCCACTTTAAGCAGTGGCGACACCTTTCTTCTCGCAAGGATTAAGTGGCGACGGTCCATGCCAGGATAATACTCCTCACCCAAACTAGCACTAGGAGTAGTGCCCGCGTGAAGCACATAACTTTTCGTCTGAGATAACCTTCTTCCTTTCAGCATAAAGGTATAATAACTTATATTAAGTTAATTAGTTAAGTCTCGTGTACAAGAGCCTCCCTTGCGGGGATACCTCTACGGACCTATGATTCTGTGTGGGACCTCCGGGAGCCCCATGTTCAAAAGTTCATCTACCCATCTCTATGTCTCGTAATTTCGTATGATCTGATTGTAGTTTTATCTAGCATATTTTTAATTGTTTAGGTAAACGCATTGTATAGACTTATATTTTGTAGGTCACCAAATTAAATCTTGTAAGTCCATACATCACGAAATTGCTATGGACAGGCATACTGGTGACACAAACTCTTGGGATGAGACCGTTGTGTTTAACGTTCACAACGATGGTCGCATGGCCCCACCGGAACGATTGAGTTCCACCGGCCTTAGGAGCCGGTTTTTGTTTCCCGCAGGGCAGCCTCGTACAAGGTCCGTCACTCCGAGACCGGATGCTAACCAGCATCATTACTCGTCGTGCACTTGCGGCGTGGCGAGTTGACATGATACAATGGAACGGCCCGACACTACCTGGCGAGCTACAGTTCTTTCTTACAGCTGGATGCGGGAGGCTGGTGCGCTGCGGTGACGTCGGGATGGTGACTGGTATGCTGCTGGTGGATGCTGATGGTGCACGTTGGTCTTCTTCATCTATAACTAGATCATCCGGAGATGGCGATCGCGGATAGTCTACGTCTGGTGGCGACAAGATCACTGGTATTGGATGAGTGATGGCAACTGTTGATTATGCTGCAGATGCGGTGGTGGAGGCTGATGATTTGCAGTGCGGTCGCTGACGAGGTACTGCGGATGCTGATGCCAATGCAGTGGCGGAGGCTGGTGTCTTGCCGTGCTGTTGTTGACCGTGGATTGCTGATGCTGATGCGGATGTGGAGGCTGGTAACTTGCGGTGCTGTTGTTGACTGTGGATTGCTGGTGCTGCCAGACTGGATCGTGTGGGTGATGTGGATACCTTGCTCGTACTGTAAGCCGAATGGGAAAGCGCTGACGGTGGTGATGTGACGATTGCTGCTAGGTGGCTAAATGCATGACATGTGGTGGAAACTGTTGTGATGGTGATAGAACGGTGACGGGTAACCACTGTATGACGCCGCATGGTGTGCTTTGTTCTAGCCATTCTGTCCATTGGTAACACTATTAGTGGGAGTCTGTTTTCAAAACTAGTAACTAATATGGCTGTCAGGTTGGAATTCCTCATGAAGGCACGGTTACATTGCTGTCCATCTGATAAATGTGTGGTACAGGAAAACTTCTTCACGAGAACCGGTGACGTTGATTCTGGTGATGATTCTGAGAGCCAAATCCTCTTCAAGCGACATAATGTCCCCGCATAGTAGAGGTATTGCGGGTAACCTACCCGAAACTAATAGTTCTATCTCTTCATAAACTTTTCAGGCCTAATATAATAATAATAATAATAATAATAATAATAATAATAATAATAATAATAAAGAAGAAGAAATAATAAGAAGCAGAATTTAGTTTGCGACATGAAAGTAGCCTACTGCTCCGGTCTTCCCTGGTGTCGAACTTGGACGGGAAGATGAAGAGCGCGCATTCCCTTTTTATAATATTTAGTGATGTCACAGGAGGGCGGATGACCATTTCTGCAAGTTTGTGAGTGATTCGGTCACGCCATACATGGAAAGTTCTAAGTTACAAATTCCTGTAGTCACATAAATTACTCCTTTCGTATGAAGGAAGTATTTTTAATTATAAGGAGATGGCCGATCAACTTCGCCTCCATTCTGCAAGAAATATAAGTTTCCAATCAACATAAAACTAGGATCTACTTATTCCCGTGGAAGCTCACCTTTTAATTCGTGTGAGGCGGTTTCTCAGATTGGATGCTTATAAACTCGCCATTCTTAATTTTAGGCTGGAGCGCCCGATGGGGTGTGTGGGGGAGCATGGAGACGTCAGCGGCAATAGCCCCGACTCACCCCTCTCCACTCCTCCATCACGCTGTGGTAGTCGCGTATTTGGGCGGCTCTTTTGTTTAAAGCGCTTGAACCAATTTTACTGGAAATAGAAGCTAAAGTCACGTGGCTCTTGAAAACACGTGGTTGATTGGAAACTCAGATATTATCTATTCTTAATGGCCGAATAATGTTGCGGATGTAAACTTGTTGTAGATGCGGGAAATGGAAATACATGTTCTACCATGGATCTTTCTGAAATAGCGTCCCTATGTAGGACGAGTTCTTATATATGCGACTTTAGTGTCTGTGAATCTGTAGTTTTCAGCCTGTGCCGATCATGGGCTGGAACGCAGGTAAGAGAATTTTTGAAATTCTCTTTGTAATTATGCTGTGAGATTTTTGATGCCGCTTTACCGGCCCGTGCATTAAATATATATTATATATATATATATATATATATATATATATATATATATATATATATATATATATATATATATATATATATATATATATATATATATATATATTAATATGTCTGGTCTACGTAGGGATGAGGCTACTCCTACCCATAGAGGAGGATGCTTGGCAGCCCACCTGCTCGGAAAACACAGCTATCTTGGCGGGATCAGTAACCTTGATTTACTGCAAGAGTAGATCTGTTTAAACCACACATCAAATTACATATAGCTTTACTATTCTAATTTTGATTAAGAACACAACTGCTCTACTGTGTTATATATATATATATATATATATATATATATATATATATATATATATATATATATATATATATATATATATATATATATATATATATATATATATATATATATATATATATATATATATATATATATATATATATATATATATATATATATATATATAGATAGATAGATAGATAGATAGATAGATAGATATGCATATATATATATATATATATATATATATATATATATATATATATATATATATATATATATATATATATATATATATATATATATATATATATATATATATATATATATATATATATATTGTATCGTATGGAAATTGTGAATACAGTCAACCTGAGTGTCTGTGTTTCTAACATGTTGGTGATCTTGATTGCTAGGCATGGCTGGTTATCTGTGGATGATTCTTTCGCTGTGGTCAAAACGTGACATTTTTATTGCCACTTGGTGCGGGAGGGATGCGGCGGTGCGGTGTCAACTTTATCGAACCTGCTGGTATTTCGCTCTGTAATGGTCGAGTCCGTGGGCGGGACAGAGCTACTTTAGAGCATAGATGACCTGAAGGATGCTGCCGTAACTTTGATCAATCCATTATCGAATTCAATTTTTCGGTAGCAAATTCCTACTCATGACTGACGACATTGCCGGCATCTTGTACTCTTAATAATATTGACTGTTATTACGTGTGAATGAGGTGTAGTAACATTAGCTGTTTCTGTACGACATTTCTGTGAGGGACAGGGGCGTTTGTGGACGTTTATCATGTAGCGTGTACTGTAGATGGCTGCAGTGCATTCCTTCTACCGCATGATCAGTTCTCCCATAACTGGATAAGAAGGTGTGTGCGGGAGGAATGTTGGCTGGTGTTGATGACGATAGTGTACTGTTGTAGGGAATTCTGGGCTGCTGTATGATGCTAATGTTATGCATGGTGGGCATATTCCAGTTTTCCATGCTGGTAAATGCCGAGTCTGTTGTTAATGCGGTAAGTAGGGTTTACGGGAGAGAATATTTCTCCCGCATCTTGTGTGGAGGGATTTGTTGCGGGAATTTTATGTCTCTAACGGTGCTTAATTAAGACCATTAGGTGCTGCTAAGTGGTGTTGATGGCGGTGATGACTGGCTCCCTTATGCTGAGTATAAGCGAGTAGGTGTCTGATGTGTGTGCAATGATGAATTGACGTATCCAGTCCTGAAGGCAATTGTGTTCTGTATGTGACTGGCGTTCTGTCTGTGGTGCGATGTCCTGACTGCTCACGGGGATTGGGGGTTGGGGGGGGGGGTTGGTGGACCTATGGAGAGGGCGGTCCTTGGTAGGGGGATGTGGTCATCTCCCATTACCTGATGGTTGGTGCCTTGTCGTAATTTTTATGCACCGGGAAAATTCGAGCCGAGAGTCTGCTGAACAGGCTGCTTCCCTGCCCACCGCGGGGTATATTGTTGGTCTGTGCAGTGCGGGATGCCACCTCCTCTGTAGCAGCAGTCTCTCTCATATCTGAAGATTAACAGTCAACAGACGACGAGTGGAGTGTGAAATGGACTGGGCTGGTGATGTCCGAACTTGCTGTATAGATGAGGGACGCCAGTTGGATCTGGGGTGGTGGTGTGACTGTGGGTATGGGTGTCGCTTGGTTGGAGAGTGGTCTGGCGATTTCGGTGCATAGTCATGTACACCGAGTTGCACGGTTCTGCTGTCCTAGACATGCCAAGACCTCATCTGGCCTCTTCACTTCCATGCTGTTCATTACATGTTCCACCCCACAGGAAGGATGGCTTGGGTCAGCCTCAGCTTCCGCCTGTGGTAAATCTATAATAAGGGGTATAGCATGAAGTGGGTGGGAGTGGGAAGAGGTCAGTGGACAATTCTTCCATCCAGCCCCTTGGACAACACAGACGGAAAGTTCCTCAAATACAACTTCCCAGATCGAGTAGACACATGCTGAGGAGGGAGAGGGCGAGTACGTATCTTGTCATCGTCCTCAGCATTAGCCGCTTGTCTACATGTGTTCTCGCTTGGTAGAAGACGGGCTGAACTGGCACCGCAGTGCTCTGCGCTAACTGTGGGAATACTAGTTTCCGTAGACATTTCTGCCTGGGTACCAGTGTCACGGGAAACGCCTGGCCCGAGCTCTGGTCCCGGATCATCGCTGACACATGGTTTAAGCTGATCGAAGTGGATGACTGAGGTCAGGCCATCCAAAGCACGGATATGGTAGGTCACGTCCGACATCTTACTACTACCACATAGGGGCCTTTCCACTGGTAACTCAGTTTACTTGGCACGTTTGCAGATCATCGTGAATCGTGTACCCATACCACCCTTCCTGCTTCATATGGATTTCCATGCACCCTCCGGTCATGCCATGTCTTTTGCCGCCGGTGTGCAGTGGATAAAGTTTCTCTCACCAACTCATGTGCCTGTTCTATCTGCTGCCGCAAGAGTTCAACATAGAGAGGTGATGAATTTTTCTCTCCTGGTATCCGGGGCATAGCCAGATCCAGGGGTAAGCCTAATTCATGGCCTAACATTAACCAAGCAGGGGTGTAACCCGTGCTGGGATGTACTGAAGTGTGGTACGCCATGAGTACATATGGGAGGTGTAAATCCCAATCTCTACAATCAAGGCGTGTTTCCTTTGTCAACATATCTAGATTCCTGGCGTTATCATGTAGTTGTTGTAAGATATTATTCCGATAACTTTCCAGGATCACCAGACGGTTATTAATGTAAAGAACGTTGTTGTTGATATGACATTCTTCGTACCGCTGGTAGTAATATTTGGCCGTTGGAGATAGTGGTGTCATAGATTCATTTGGAGTACGAACCCCCTCCTGGATCCACACGTATATATGTCATGTATACGCATCTGTTGCTTATTCGTGTGTGACTTTCTCCAGATTCCACTCTGCGCACTGAAATTTGGGGAACTCCGGGGCTAGCTGTGTAGATTGTGTCACGGTTGCGGCCTCGTCGTGTTCATCTCCTTGCCCGATTCTGCTTAGGGCATCAGCATTACCATGCAATTTGCCGGGATGGTGAACAATGTTAAAGTTATAGGCCTGCATGAATTCCTGCCATCTCTCTACCTGGCCCTCTGGATTTTTAATGTTTATAATACTTGACGAAATGTACTGCTGCAAGTAGTTCTCGCTTCATGGTTGCGTATCTTTTTTCTGTTTTATTTAATGTATGCGATCCATAATCCAATACCTGCTCCATTCCATCCTCTGTGACCTGAGATAGAACCACGCGTAAACCGACGCATCAGTGTCCAAGATGAAATCGAGGTTTGGATTAAGATGGGCAAGAATCGGAGCGGTCGTCAAGAGTTCCTTCAAGGCCCTGAAGGAACCTTCACACTCACTCGTTCACTCGAATGGTCGATCTTTTTCAGTGATCTTGTAAAGGGGTGAAGCGATCTCACTGAAATGATGGATGTATCGGCGATAGTACTGGCATAAGCCAAGAAAACTCAGGGTTTCTGTGATCGAAGAGGGCGTTGGCCACTCTGCTACTGCCTTTGTTTTTGACATCTGAGTAGCCACTCCATCAGCGGATATGACGTGTCCCAGGAACTCGATGCTCTGTCTGAAGAGATGACATTTCTTGGGTTTGAGCTTTAAGTTGACCATTTGGAATCTTGATAGCATGGTATCCAAATTTGTTAGTGTTTGCTCAAATGTGGGACCAAAGACGATTACGTCGTCGATGTAACATAGACAGATTTCCCATTGCATGGTGGTTAATACCTTCTCAATGAGATGCTCAAAAGTTCCAGGAGAATTGCACAAGCCGCAGGGCATCTTGTGAAATGGAAAAAGACCATCCCTACATATGAATGCAATCTTTTCCATGTTAGCTTCATCCATGGCCACTTGCCAGTAGCCACTAGCTAAATCAAGGGTACAAAATCACTTGGCTCCGGACAGTGAATCCATGGCCTGATCTATCCTAGGTAAAGGATATGCATCTTTAGTGCTAAGATCATTAAGGCGGTGGTAGTCTATACAAAACAGCCAGGTTCCATCCTTTTTGCCTGTTAATACTATGGAGATGCTGATGGTTCAATAATACCGGTTCGCAACATGTCGTTTACTTGTTGATGAGCCTCCGCTTCCTTATGAATAGGGAGACATTGTACCGGTTGTCGCACTGGCCGATTATTGCCCATGTCGATGGAGTGTCGCACAAGATGAGTTTCTCTGAGATCCATGTCTCATGATGAGAAACTATCGTGATATTTATAAAGTAGTGTCCGTACATGTAGTTTTTTAGATTGCTGTAATCCTACTGTGGCACGTATGTACAAATCGTGCAGATGTTCCAGTAAATCATCAGGAGTTTCTGTAGGTGCTGTGGTTAGTGTAGGTATTTCCAAAGAAATCACATCAACCAAATGCCCACAATGGACTCCTGGTTCAAGAGTTAAAGGGTCCGCTGTGCCATTGAACACCCTAAACGGAATGTGTTCTTTATTGGTGGTGTCCACTATCATACGGGGACATGCTCATTGTGAAGCGATCATGTAGTTGGGATCGGGTTCCAGCATGGCGATGTGTGTGCTGTTTCCTAACTGTGGTGTGATGGCCCATAAGATTTGTTCTTGTCCCGGCTCAATTGTGGCCATACTTGAAAGTATCACAGCACACGTGTCATATAATGATGACTCCGGTCCAAGAGGTATTCGTTGGCCGTGTGTGTCGAGTTCTTGTTGTTTGCAGTGTATTATGGCTTCAGTTCACTGAAAAAATCAGAGCCAAGAAGGGCATCATTTTGAATAGTAGCGATGACAACTCGCTGTATGAATTGCATCTCCTCTATTTGTATGACAAGATTAACCAGTCCAGCCACGGGCACATCGGCATCCATGGCTGTTTGTAAAAAGATGTTTGTAGGCCTAAGGGGAGGCTTTTTATGAGGCGGGATGCTCTCATACAAGCGCTTGTTGAAAACAGTGATGGAAGCCCCAGTGTCAACAGTGGCACTGGTGGAAATACCGCTAAACAGACAGGCACACTGGAAGATAACTTTTCGGTGCACCTGTGTAAGTGTCTCCATTTATGCCATCTGCGAAAGTGGCTGTGGAGCGGAATCATTCTGTATGAAGTTGGCTTGTTTTTGGATGGCTTCCCTTAACATTGCTGATGGCTGAGTGAGGAAAGGGCCAGTCTCTCGTCGCCGCTGCTGTGAGTGCTTTGGTGAAAACGGAGCTGGTGATAGCAGCGGTGATGGAGTTGTTGCTGTTTCTGTATGTGCGGTGTTCATATAGACTGCGGTGCGGATGGGGTTTTCGCGATCACGGATAAGCGCTACTTGCAGTGACGTCGAGGAATTCACTCATATCGATGGCAGCTTCGTCGTTTACGAATCCATGATGCGGAGTGGATAGTTTCTCACATACTGCTGCTGTCCGTAGATGTGGGAGATGATGCAGTGCGGGGTGGTGTTTTGCACACCACCAAGGGACACCGAGAGTCCGGTGTCTTGGTGGCGGGACGTGGTGCTTGCAGAAACGTTGGTTCAGCAGAGGTGCTACAACCTACCACTGCCATTTTACATAGGAAAGAAGGTTTGTTATGTGCAGACATCGCGGGGTCACATTTCCCGCAAGAAGGGGATGGTGGTGCTGCTGATATGGGAGGCATTGTAGGCACTGCCATATATGAAGCCATGTCTATGGGTGTTCGCAAGAATGCTGATGCCTGTTGATGATGGTTAGCCACTGGACGTTATTATACAGAGGCTGAAGTTGAGCCGGGTTGTAAGAATGGGCACCGAGGTGACTCTTCAATTGGTGCCCTTAGGAGTTTGCTGGCTTATCAGGCTGTAGTGTTCTGCAGTCAGCGGTCGGTGTGGTAGACAGTGGTTGGTTAGGGCACCCATCCAGTGGCCTGGCTGACCGCATCCGAAATATATGTTCGGTGGCGGTGCGGTGTTGGTTGTGCTTGCGGTCCTAATGTGTGTGGTGGCTAGGTTGTCAGGTGATGTGGCGAAGTTAGTACCATCCAATTCGTTGATGGGGTGCAGTTGATGACGATTGGCTTTTTCCCTTTCCATGAAGCTCTCGATTCGCACCGCAGTAGCCGTTTGTTGTGATAAGCTACCGTGGTCGGCGAGAAATAGTTTCTCCTTGAGAGCGGGTTCACCGCTTACCGCATCAAGGAATGTGTCTAAATGGAGATGAGTAATGCCTTCAATGTTGGTGCTGGGGTAAGCATGGGTGACGAGTCTCCAGATGCAGCTTGCTAACTCCGACTAGTTTCTCCCAGGGTGGTATCGCCGAACCGTTCCAACAACGCTCTAGCTAGTTGTGTGTATGTCAGTGTGTAGTCGGTTCTGAGGTCTGCGAGAGTGCTTTTCCCGAAACTTTCGTGGCAAGATATTCTCCCATTTGTCAATCATTCCAACCATTCGTCTGACTAATTATTTCTAACTAAACTTTGTAGTTGGCCCAGTCGTTCTGCCCACTAAATTCAGGGGGAAGAATGACCTGGCCAGGCCTATGTGAAGAACCGTGTGATGCAAAGCCAGGTGGTGGTGGTAGTTGGGAGACTGAGGAGAATGCTGATGTGGGTCGACGTGTAGATGGTGGTGTTAGTGTGGGTGTTTCCCCATCGGCGTTGCTGATGATGATGAGGATGCCTATCCCGAGAATGGTGATGGTTTATTTGCGTGCGTGAATTTGCTGCCATCCACCCTGATGCGGATCCATAGACCGGTGTTGGTCTATGGACAGGAGGCAGTGTGTTGTATAGATGAAGCTGGCATTCTTCGTATTGTTGCAGACATTCCTCATATGGTGGTGGTGCTCTAGGCTGATCTGTGTGGTGTGTGGCGTGACTGATGTAATGGTAGAACGGAGGTGCTGATTCCTCTCTTTGATGTCATGACGTTCCCTGAAAATAAGGTGGTATAATGGTCACCCTGCCACATATCACCTACTGATGACACGGGTGAATGGTAACTTTGTGAAGGATAATAGGGTTGTCCATATGTGGGTCTTAGTCGAGATCGTCCACGATCCGACCCTGATGGTGTTGGCCTATCATGGATGTCTGAATTAGTACGGAATTCAGTTCCCGCCTGTGAGGCATCATAGAATGTTCCCTCACTGATAGGCGAGAGCTGTTGTAGATGCGATGCTGGTGATTCCGCACCGCTGGAATTTCTTACATAGTTGGTGAGCACGTGAGCGATGCATCCATCGTATGACACCACCTCTTGATTAAGGGAGTCGCCGCTAAATGGAGAAATAGAGCTGAGCTCACTGAATGGTGTTGACGTGAGTCCGCTTTGTGATATTCTTCGAGTCGTCGTGCTGCATGTGCATGATGAACGAGAGGGCTGGTTATCTCCCAATCCCGGGGTATTGGAATGCATACAACGCAGTCCTGTGGTCATCAAAGACCGGCTCCTAAGGCCAGTGGAACTAAATCGCTCCTGTGGGATCGTGTGATCATTGCCGCTAACATTGAATTGAACAGTGTCATCGCATGAATTGGTGTCATGGGTATGCCTGTCCATAGCAATTTTGAAACTATGGACTTACAAGGATTTGAGATAAGCCTAAAATAATAACTAAAAAAATATATCCTATACAAACACCAAAGTTCGCTAGATAAGAATGAGCATTTGAATAATACATAACATAGAAACATCTTATGAACTTTTACACGTGGAGACACTGGAGGTACCGCACAGACTCGCATGTCCACAGAGGTACCCCTGTAAAGGAGGCTCCTGCATACGAAGATGACTAATCAACTTAATATAGGTTATTATACCACTAGGTTCAAAAGGAAAATTAGAAGAAACTCCTGAGTGGCAAGAGGCTTTGTGCCTCACGCGGGCATTACTTCTGATGCTGCTTTTCTGGGTGAGAAGTAGTAACCTCGCGTGGGCCGCCATCACCGGATCCTTGCAAGAGATAAGTGTCTCGCGCGGGCCTACGTCACAGGAAAATGACCCCACTGCTGAAGCGGAGGAAAAGTGTTGGCCAAAAAGAGGCCATTTTTTATTCAACCAATTTGCTGTGATATTATCACAAGAACATCTTTATAACTGACCTATCATTACGGTGGGGATAGAGAGACGAATATCCACCTCAAATGTCCTTCGCATGAGGGCGTGGCAGGTTCTAACATCTTGCCCAGCCATTTTAATGAGTTGGGTGGAGATACGCATCTCGTCTGTCACCAAGTCCTATGGAGCTAAGTATTGACCTGTCATTAGGTTTAAGCTCAAGTTGCTCAATATGCACTGCGGTGCAGGGACAATATTCCAAAGAAATATAAAATAATAATTATAATGTGTTCGCAGTGCCTCCTTCATTGCCAAGGGTAACTAGCTACCAAGTATCCTAAGATACAGGGGGAGTGTATGTGACACCGTACCGTGATCATCACCACTCGGAAACCTCCGATAGTTTCCCAGAGTCTGGTCAGCCCACGGTGCAGGTAAGGATATCCAAACAATTAAGAAGCCAGCAGGCTTAGTGGAACATGAAAAGAGACAATAACTTATAGATATGAGGCCTTATAGGTATATTGGCCAATTTAACACAACCTTGCCGGAGTGCGAGGCTACATTACCGCCATGACCAGAAAAGAGGCGTACACTATGTGTCTCCTGACAAAGAAATTGTCTCTCATCACATTACACCTATCCTATAGAGCTGAATAGTCAGGTTTAGTCGGTAGTATGCCAGGCTAAACAGAGTTATAGCACGGACAGCGACCTCAGTGTAAAATTGTTGGTGGCGGGAGAAAGTGATGCAAATATAATGTTGCTGTATAGTATTTCCTTATGCACTGCAGTCCTAGGTTTTCTACAAATAAGCAAAACATATCAACAAGATGCCCGCTGGCCATATACCTAACTAGCCAAGTACAAAACGGTAACAGTATATGATTAGATTAAGACAGTGGTAATACAGGTTGATAGACCTAATACGGTGCAGTTAGTTAAGGCACTTTGCAGTAAATAAGGATACCTATAAACAGTAATATAAAGAAATTATAAGATGCAGTCCGAGGACCGGTACGGTACCTATTAGTCATCGGTACCTTTATACGGTAATAAATTATAATAAGTAAAGATGTAATTAAAGATATCATCTATAGTTACTTGAATACCCAGTAGCCATACCTATATAACGGCTACTATGTTACTGAAATTGAGACGTCACTATACTTGTGACGTGAGTTGACACATTGTCTGGCTGTTGGATACGTCTCCGCATGCAGATTTCCTGCAAGACAAGGTTCCTATATGCTGGACCGGAATGGAAGCGGTACACACTCAGGACAGCAAAACACAGTATAAGTAATGTCTACTGAATAGCTAGTAAGTTCTACACAATAATGCGGTAGTAATGAAAGGTCCGTCTCATGACGGTAAGTAAAGTAAGCTAAGATAACCCATTAACAGGAAGGGTTATTAATATAATGGTAATTATGCCTGTACATATTAAAGTTTAATGGTGGGGGTGCACCAAATGGCTCTAGAGGCACACCGAGAAAAGTTTACCTGGCTGCGGTCGAAACATAAATCAGGACACACACGATATGCAGTGTGGTGGTTGAAGATCCACTTTTCGGTGTGGCTGGCAGATCAGGTGAGTTATCCACCGAGGAACATCGCTGCTCTATGTCACACACACACACGATATGCAGTGTGGTGGTTGAAGATCCACTTTTCGGTGTGGCTGGCAGATCCGGTGAGTTATCCACCAAGGAACATCGCTGCTCTACGTCACGTAGAATTACATAGTGCAGCCGCAAAGGACCACCACAATAATATAGTTCCTATACAGTTAGTAATTAAATCAGGAACAGTATATTAGTTCTAATATTGCCCCCGGATGGCCATCCGGGAGCTTACAAAATTCAGGTGCGGTGGGTCGAGAACTGTTTCGGAACGAGCGGAGATGAAAACGGCAGAGACAGAGGTGATGCTTTATACCTGTCCTGGTTGATCCGGGTAGCCTGTCATGCTATAAGCAGCTCCTGACTGTTTGGCCCCCGGCCGACGATGCTCTCGATCTTCAGAAATCTTCCCTTTTTACACTCATGTTGACGTCATAAATGGCTGCCTCAGCCAATCAGATTTTGCTGAACCAGTCAATCAGCGCACTGTAATCCTGTAACGTGTACATAATTATCTAAATATCGTGATAGATATAGATGTGAAGATGACGTAATGAGTCACGTGGTACACAAATCACTGATTATTTAGCTATATATATATACGCGATTACGACGTTATGGAAATATTTTGAGCATAATTAGAATGGGTAAAACGGCGATAACTCAGCCATTTTTGAACGGATTTTAAAACGGTTTGTAGATTTAAAAAGCCCGTCGAAACCTGGTCCTGATTGATACCAGAGTCGACGGAAAGAAACAGTTATAAAGAATTAAGACGTGCCTACTCGGCACAATAAAAGTGCTACTCGCTCTCGGATGTGCCACACGTGCTCTGTCAATACAGCGACTAGCGCGCATGTGCGCCACACATTTTGACGAACTTAGTCACTTTCACGACGAAATTCCTCTCATATAGGCTTCTACACGCGTATTGCTCTACCCAGGGGGGGGCACGCTTATAGGAACGAATCCAGGACGGGCGGCCCGTACCCAGCTTGGTTGGTACGGCCGGTACTCGACCGGTCTATCCGTGCTACAGATAGCATCGTCACCCCATTCTAGCTGCACGCTGATTGGTTACAGATCACCAGCCGATTGGCTGGGCGTTCTGCCTCTGACGTTACGAGTAATATAAAAGGAGCAAAAAATCATGAATCGAGACCGCACTTCGGCGAGTGACAGCCAGTGGTAGATTGTTAGACCTGTGCAGTGCTAGACATGGACAACTGCTTACTGACTGTGGTAGCCTACACTACAGTGGCGCCTTTCGGAATTCAGTTCTCCTGCACTGGTCGGCAATCTACATCCGCGATCACAAAGTTTTTGTAAGCCCTCGGACGGCCATCCGGGGGCAACTAAATAAATAGAAGAGACTTCCTCCCTACCAGCACTTCAAGGGGCGCCTTCCTGCGGATGGGCCTCGCGGCCTAGATGTAATCTCTACAGCATATAGAACACGTGGTGATTCTTGGTGGATAACTCGTCAGATCTTCAGGATCATGCTGAAAAGTGGTATTCAAACTTCCGCGCAGTATGTCGTATGATTAATTGACTTTTAGGCCACGGACTGGTGGGACTCTGCCTGGTACAACACAAGAGCTATGCGATGTATCATGTTCGGTGTACTCAGCTATGTACCTCCCCGGTCGTCTGAGACCGCATTTTATAGTTTCTATCTTTTTACTGTATATATATTATCCTTATTTTTGTGCTTACATCTAACGAGCACCGCAAGGGCCTATGACCTGATGTACTGTTAGCACTGTGACAGTTAGTTATCTATATGACAAGCAGCCATCCTAGTTATTTTGTTTTGTTTATACAAAAACTCTAGGACGCAGTACGCTAGGCTATACTATACAGCAACATTATATCTGCATCACTTTTCACCCAGCATTAATTTTACACTGAGGTCACTGTTCATGCTCACATTGCTCGAGCCTGACTTGTTATCGACTAAATCTGGCTATTTGAGCTCGATAGGATAGGTTTAAAGTATTAGGGACAATATCTCCGTAAGAGACATTTATGTATGCCTCTTTTCCGGCTGTAGCGAATATGTAACACCGCACACTGGCTAGATTGCATAAATTGGCCAAATCCCTTAGGGCCTCTTATTAATGTGGAGTAATTGTCTCTGTCTGCGCTCCTCCAGCCGCAAGGCTTAATAATTGTCTGGACTTCCCATCGACACGTTGGCATGATCCGACTCTGGGAAACTATTGGGGTTTCCGAGCGGTGAAGACCAAAGTGTCGATTTCACATACATCCCCCTCTGTATCTTCGGATACCAGTTAGTGTAGATAACCCCGTCAAAGTAAGAAGCACTGCGAAAAGATATAAATATTATATAAAACGGGCCTGCAGTGCATCTCTGGGCATTGTGAAACTTAACCCTAATGACAGGCAAACGTTATCTCCTCAACATACGGGTGATGGACGGGATGCAGATCTCCATCCAACTCTGTACAGTGACTGGGTGCGGTCTTGGGACCCACCACGCCCTCACGGCAAGGTCATTAAGGATGGATATCTGCGTCTTACTCCCCGCCATAACATACTTATGCACTTTCTAATTTGCTTATGTGAATGATAACTTGTCCTAGTGATGTTATATGTGGTTGCGGGGTGATATGTAACCGGATCGTTATGTGATTCGGAAACTGTGGCTCCATAACAGGTCCACACGCTGCCTTTCTGAGGGTGATGCTATGTGCGGTGACCTTCGGGAAACTGGGCATCTTCGCCAGTTAGACTCATGTGTCAAAAGATAGGTAGAAATCCCTGTCACTTGCGGCCAAGGCTTGGAAGCGAATCTAACAACTAAATGATAGGTTAGAATTTAGCAGAAGGCCCACATAAATAAAGCGACAACTACCATTGCAGTATTTTTGGACCTACATAAGATGGTGGCGTTTGAATTCTTCGGAAATTATCCGCCCCGTCTTCACGTAATCCAGCATGCATCAGTTTCAGTTTCACATTAATTATAATCTCACTAGGTTGACACACCATAGTTAGCTTTTGTTTGAACAAGAGAGTGGCACTTTTTGCCAGCTCTCTTCCTCTGCTTCGGCATTGAAGGCATTTTCCTGTGACGGAGGCCCGTACGAGACACTTTCCACTCGCAATAATTATATTTTTGTTAGGGGTATAATGGTTTATAATAAAATACATAAGTAGCCTCGTTAGGACGTTCCATTGCAGGGATACCTCACGGATATATACGGATCTGTGAGGTACCGCTGACGAGGCCACGTAAGCACGTTCTATGTACTGTATATTTTCTCTCGTCTACTTGCAAACGAGTGCCATTGTTTGTATAGTGTTTATGTTTTGATTCATTATTATTATGTCCATACTCCTAAATTAAGTTATGGACCGTCATACCGCTGACACCAATGGTTGGGATGAGACCGTGAGGTTCAATCTGGGCGGCAATGGTTTCACGGCCCAGGTGGAACGTTATCGTTCCACTGGCTCTAGAAGCTGGGTTTTGTACTTTTCGGCGAGTCATGATACGGGATCCGTAACCCCGAGAACCGCAGCTAACCAGCCCTCCCACGCATCTTGTACATGCGGTGCAATGGAGTGGAGCAACATAACAGACCAGCGCGGACCCCCGCGAGCTACACTTCAAACACGATCATTATGATACTTAAACTATACTAATTAACGTTTCCCATATATCCATCAATCACATGACGTCATATTCAACTGCGTGACGTGTAAGATAACGTTAAAATCAATGACGTCATGAATGGCGTAGATAGGTTCCTCACGAACACGTAATTGATGACGGACTAAGCTATAGGCAGCAACAGCACCCAGTCTAATTAGTTTCAAAATATGGAGCAGCTTACTTGCATAGTTTTCTGGAAATTGGTAGTCAGGGAGTTCAGGGATCGATCCCAACATGGACTAAGCGTAGGTGGAACCTAGCTAGAGGTGGGCGGAGCATACTTAAAACTGGAAAGATCCTTTGATGACGAACTAAGCGTAATTGTACGAATCTATGTCTGCACTATTTAATAAAGATGCTGTTGAATATTTCGAAACTAATTTGACTGGGTGCTGTTGCTGCCATAGACAGCAACAACACCCAGTCAAATTAGTTTCCAAATAGTCAACAGCTTACCTGTATAGTTTACTGGAAACTAGTAGTTAGACAGTTCAAGGATCGATCAATCGATCCCATCATGGCTAATAGGTGGAGCGTGGCTAAAATTGGCGGGGCATAGCTAAAATTGGATAGCTACATTTAGACATTTAACGGAAAAGGCCAAGAAAAAACTATTTTTTTAAAGATACCAATAATATTGACAAAAATAGCGTTCTCGTGTCCTGCAAATTGGCGTGCCTACCCACCATTGCAGAGACTGTTTTGACCGGCTTGACTATTAAAGCGGCAACGATCAAGAAAATTCGAGGTTTTGCTTAGCCAGTGTTCATTTGTGGGCCAAGAGAAGATAATTTTTGAAAATGTATTACTGAATGGCTGGGTCGCTTACCGAACCATTCGTCCAAGTACTAAATTTTCAAAAATACTCGTATCTTGTTATACAAATAGACATTCCTTAAGAATACAGCGGATGCCGTTTTGTTCAATTTGATGATTAATTTATGTGCATATTCACACCAAAATGCTTGAAAATAAATTTGCTGAAATTATATACTTTTAGAGGCTGAAATTGTTTAGATAAATGTAATGGAACGAAATATTTCGTTTCATTACATCCAGGTCAAGTTCGACTCGCTAACTATAGTCAGTTTGCTGGTTTACTGAACATGCGCAGTTTTTATGACCAGCCGAACCCAGCCAGCTGGGTGGTTGATATAGTTCGTTGGTACCCGATTCCCCATTGAATTACTATTGCAGAAATTTGGAGCGGGGTACCAGTCTCCAATAACCTTTCTGTCGTCTGTTTTAATAACCTACGAAAATTGGTTATTTTGGTCTGCTACGACGTCAAAAAGCGTCTATATGAAATAAAGTGGGAGGGAATAGCGGCTTGGAAACATTGATATGCAATGGAAAAGTATAATTTCATCAAACCAACGTTATTTAATGCAATATTTACACGTCAATATGCATTTATTCGTGGCAAGCGATGGGGCGTTCGCCATTTTGAAGTTTATGCAAATTTCCTACTAACCTTTCAAACCGAGCTCGGGTGTTCGGTCGACTATAGTTGACTAGCTAGTTGACTATTTCAAGTTCGAGAGGAGGAATCTAGTTAGTAAATTTAATCCTCTAAAGGTCTATAATAGACCTGTGATTTCTCGCTACGCGAAGTAACATTACGCTAGTGGACTGGAGGTAGCCAATCAGATTTCTGCCTACTTCACACGATAGGCGAGAGTTCGTCTGGTGACCTAATTTACAATCACAAAAACAATGGCATTCGCGACGCTGTTGATCTGGAAAGAGACACTTGCACAAGTTTGCAATAATTTTGCTCTAAACAAGTTATCTAAGGAACAGAAAATCTGTAAATTGGTTTTCAGTAACAAAAACCGCTAGTTTGGTTTACACAGACGTGTAAATTTGTCTACTTCCAGATTTCTTATCGAGTAATCTCATTGGCGCAAGTTGACTGACCCCAGTTCATTAATATGTATGAAACTTAGCACAAACATCAAAGGCGTGCAAACACGGTACTCCATACGGGAACGTAGTGGGAGGGCGAGGATCGTATAACAGGACGATGGTTCTAGCTATGTCCCGCCATTTCTAGCTATGCACCCGCCCATTTCTAGCTATGCCCCACCCATTTCTAGCTATGCCCCGCCCATTTCTAGCTATGCTCGCCCATTTCTAGCTATGCCCCACCCATTTCTAGCTATGCCCGCCCATTTCTAGCTATGCCACGCCCATTTCTAGCTATGCTTTCTCTTGACCTGCAAATGGACATCCAATAAGTAAATATTTTAACGTTTTCAACAAATTTAGTCATTAAAGTGTTAAATATTGACTTAAAATCAGGTTCCTACTCTGTGGATTAACGCGTCAATGGTTAAGCACGATGTTGATTTTCCAATTGAAACCCGTAGCAAATGATTAGGATGTAGTGTCAATAGTTTTTCGGATACAGTAATCAAACATGGTCTGTTTAATGTGTTTAATTTTCCAATTGAAACCCGTAGCAAATGATCAGGATGTAGTGTCAATAGTTTTTCGGATACAGTAATCAAACATGGTCTGTTTAATGTGTGTCGTATAGAAGTAGGTCAGTGTGACCGACTTGTTCACTGCTCACCATAGACTGACAGCTACCGAGACTTATCGAGCTTATTCTAGCAGATGTATGTTAACATCTCACACGGAATGGATTCATATGGCCTCTGCTTTCCGATAAACATATTGAATCTTCGGTCATCAATATCTGCAGATGTACTGAACCTGTTATACAAAGTGATTACAGACTTCTCAAAGATTTTCAGGTCGTTCTCTTCAACTTTTGGCCAGGTAATGACTAAATTTAATAAGGAAACTAGATGCCTGGGCAGATGCCTCCTAGAGTTGCAATTCAGACTTTTCACTTTCCTATGAAAGGTGGGAACAACATTGCTGCCAGTGACGGCATTGAAGAGTTGAATTCTTTTGGTGAAGCCTTTCACTCCCTGATAGCAAGCACACGCTGGGCTAGCGTTGGCCCAACGTTTACCACTACGTTGGGCTGAAGTAATTTTGCTCATCGGCCCAACATTTGCCCAATGTTGGCATTACGTTATTGGGCCAACATTGAGCCAACGGGCACAGCTCTATGCGGAAATTTAAAATAGCACACCAGAAAGCATAAGTTAACAATTAAAAAATTGAATGGTGAATATTATGTTGATTTTGCTTGATTTATTGTGAAATTTCCTATGCTGGCCCAACGTTGGCTCAAAGTTAGCCCAACATTGGCAAACAAGTGATATAGCCAACGTTGTAATGCCGACTGCGATCTGCCAACCTGTTGACAACGTTGGCCCAACGTCTACATATTATTTGGTCTGCCCTTCAGTGCAGGAGGAAATGACTGGTTCTCATGCCGAGAAAACTCCTGTAGGTCACACTCTCTGATCTGGCATGATATGACGAGCTTGAAGAAGAGGCTGCAATCTTCATTCAGTACCTTTTGCTATGTATTACCGGGAGCTGGTTCTTGTCAAAACAAGTCCATCTTTTTCTTCTTGACTGACTCACTGACTCGGAGAACACACTTTGCTCTTCCATCTCTACCCCGTTCATGATGTCATGGAGGCAGTTGCTGCCCCTTTCATCGTATGTGTCAATTATTTCAACATCACTGTGGTCGGCGATATCATTTGTGCCCAGTGTAAGCAGGTCTGTAGCCTTTTCCCGAAAAGTATTCCCATGCCCCTCATCATATTAGATAACCTATCTAGTTTGTCAAAGAACATTCTCCCCATGGTGTTTGTAACGTTCGGTCCCGTCGTTGGCGTCTAATGCTGCCTCGAACTGGGCACCCAGCCGACTGACTTCAGGGCCAGACACCATTCATATCAGCGCTGGTGGGCCTTCAGTCACTCCGACGACACCCCTGTCACCTTTAACAATATTAAGCCTACTCGCGAGCTTTGTCAATGGCCATTGCCAAGAATTCCCGGTTCGATTTATTCACAACAAATTTTCGACTTTGAGATACAAGTGCCAGCTTGGGTGGGGGTGGGGTGGGGGAGTGAGGTGTGGGTGGGGGGGGGGGTTCTGAGCAAGGGTTGCCATACCGCTGAAATGAATAGAAATCCACATGATTTAGCAATTCGTAGCCAGTTGTAGCCTCGACAAGGAGTAGAATTCTTCTTTGTGGAGTATACTGGGAGGATGATGGTGAAGGAGTCGGAAGAGACGGAGATCCAACAGTTCTGAAACTGTATTCATATTACTCTCTCCAATTTGGGGTGATTCACACTTTTCCCCTGCATTGTCTGAGTTTCGGTGCTGAAAAATTGAAATACTGGTTCCGTGGAAGGAGGTGTTTGCTGCCATTGGAGTCGGGTTATGTTCTATGTTTTCCATGGCGAATGTGGTGAACAACCCTCTTCGCAGAACTGATGAACATGCCACTCCATCCTCCACATACATGTTGACAGCTGTGCAGAGACTTCGAGCACGCTGTCATATGAAATGCTAATGCCGTTCTCATGAAGCATTTCCACAAGATGTCGCTTTCGGGTCTTCCCATATTCCCATATACATAGGGAATGGGGTTTCTCGATCTTTTGATTGCATGTGAGTAGCTGATCCCTCTTTCTACCCTGCATAGCAATCGTACTGCAGCAACTGCTACATTGCTAGGTCCGTCTTATATGCGGCAAATCCATGTTGAGATTTTATATCAACCCCATGTTCAATAATACCTATATACTGGGAAAGAGTTGGTGGTATGGCTTGTTCAACACATCCTCCATGAATGGTTCCATCAAATGTAGACTTGTGGGCAAGCATATGTCTTCGCAAGATTCTGGCTGATTTGGTAAAAATTATGGCATCAGAGTAGTCAGAGGCTTGTGATAGAATTAAGCCTACATCTACATGAAAAGCCAGGCGGATATCTCTCCCCTTCACGTGGGCTTCTAGATCAGCTTGTCCTTCAGTCTGATTGAGTTGACGTCAGGCACTTCTAACCCCAGTTGTTCAAGACACTGCTTGTACAGAATGACCATATCGGCAAGGCGGAATATAGCGGGACCTTCAATGCTGGTTTTTGGGTCTCAACTATGTAGGCCAGTATCTCAGAAAAAGTGGGTAGACGAATTTCTTTTGAGAAACTTGTGCCTTCCTCTCCTTCAGGCAGGCCCTCTCCTTGTTGTACAGCCCTGTCAAGCAATAAGAATGGATGCTGATCCTTTGTGATACAACATCTTCAACACTTAGTTTGGCCAAAAGTCTTCCATCGTTTAGTTTTTGTGTACATTCATTAAATCTTTTATTCAGTTGCATGGTCATAGCTTATCACAGTTCTGATCCTTGAGCTTCCTTCCCACACAAGAAGTAATCAGATTGTCGACCTTCATGGCTGGATTTTCGAATCTTGTTGCATCCTTCAACTGTACTACTCCGAGCACTCGATAATCATTTCTTTGCTCGGAAAATACTTGGTGTTGTTGAACACTTTATATATGACGGTACTTGCCATGATTTCTTCTCAACGTTTACTCTCTGAGATTCCTCTAATCTGGTTGGATCCAAAAAGGATTGGGAAATCACTGATGGCTTATAGGAGTGGAATATTTGACGCAATGACAGAATAGCCATCATGCTCGTTACTACATGGATAGTGAGTTGGTGGTGATTTGAGATCTTCGTCCTTCTTGTTAATTTCACAGAGACAGCATTTATTTCAGTTAGTTTAACATACAGATGGCAATTTATTTCTGCCAAACTATGTGGGATGATAAACTGTTCACGCTGAGTGATTATCCGGTTACCACCCTAATGAGTAAATAACAATAAGTATGCGTATAGAATAATAACAATAAGTATAAGTAAGTAACAATACGTATATTAACAATAAGTATATAAGCATTATAATTATAGTAATGCACATTTAATTAGGGAATTCAACTAGTTTCGGACACAAAAACATTGCCTACACCTAGCCCGACTTGACATCAATGCTTAGTTTCACAGCAGTGATGTAGCGATGTCACCAGTGTGTCCTGGCCCCAGGAATTCTCTCTGACCTTTCCACGTAGACTCCCACGCTGCAGTGCTATAACCATGCAGGTTAATTATTAGTAAGCTGCATACATTTAAAAACAATGTGCTATAGATAAATGGTCAAGGGAAGCTTCTGTAAGGCTTTACGGTTAGAAATTTGAGTTCTTCATGATAAACAAAAAACCATGTGATTTGATTTCCGTGATCCTTCAAATCGGACGATTTTGTCAAATTTTATCGTGAAAAAGTGTTTCACCGATAGCCGTTTTGAAAATTCTGAATTTTAGTTGGCTAACGAGAAATGTTTAGAAAGAGGCCCCGGCCCCTGGGGAATCTGTATAACAATGTTGGTCCTTGTATCGCATATTGAAAAACTCTCCTGAAATGCGCACTTGTCCACTGCACTATTTCACATAAGATCGGCCTAGCAGTTATCGTAGATGGACTTCAACTGTCAGTTGTGTAAATGTTTTTATTTTATTTCAGTATGCAGTTTGAACCGGTACAGTCCTGGAACAACAGATTGATTACGATACAAGCGATAGTATGTTTAATATTTTGAAACTAATTTCACTCGAAGCTGTTGCTGCCTTATGGCAGTAACAGGTTCAAGCAAATTAGTTTCAAAATATCTAGCAGCTTTCCTGGGACAGATGAACTGGATTTGAAAGACTAGGATTTAAAGCGTTAGCTCTAATCGGTGTTTTCCATCAAATTGTCTTGAAAATTAATCAGAAATTGAATGAGTATTATATTTAACTCTTTGAATACTGAATTCCCTGAATCCCAATTTCAAGGTCGTGATGCGGATAAACTGTTGAATATTTTGAAATTAATTTGACAGGAACTCGTTGCTGCCATAGGCAGCAACGTCTTCCAGTCAAATTAGTTTCAAAATATTCAACATAGTATTCATAAATTTGTAAAGAATTTCGATGTTTTGGGCTTTCGGGGTCAATGGGTTAACAATACGTCGGCTCTCTGGGTAATCAAGATACGTGTTGATTCAGCTTTCCTCGCCATTTACTCAAGTATCTTGTCGCTATTTGAGACAGTTATGTGCACGGGTGTTTCAAAAATATAAATGAACTCAAAGATAAAATGTGATGTTCCAGATTGAAGGAAGAGACACAAGGACGTTACGTCATCTTAGAACAGCGAACAACTCTATATGAGCCATTAAGTATGCTAGCTATACAAGCATTCGTGACATTACGGTATTTAGCATTGTCACTGCCATCAATTGTGGGTTCGATTCCCCGTCAATATGAAATATTCTGTGCTAGGAACAACATGCGGTATCGTGGAATGAAACGTTGGACGCGCGTAGAAGACTAGCAGGATACTTAGGTGCATACAGAATTGCAATCTTTATTATTCTAGCTAAAGTGTCGACGTTTTGTTAATTAATTTTTAACGCTTTAGTGACCAAAATTTGTTAAGAAAATTGAAATATTTACTTGCTATATGCCCATTTACAGGCCAAGAACAGACTATTTTTTAGATATTACCACTGGAATTACTAGCTCGCCTTGCGAGCCAGTAATTCCAGCGGTAAAATTTCAAAAAATATACTTCACTTAGCCTGTAAATGGCCATTCCTCGAACGCATTTAAGGGATCGGCGTTGCTAGGTTTCTCCGGTAACGGGATAAAAAGTGTTTCTCGTTATAGTTGCGACTTAAACAGCTTTGCCAGAAAATCTAGTGACTATACAAGTTACGAGGCGCTAACTAAGAAGGCGTTAGCTGAGATTCTGAAATTCAGGTGTATCCAGTACTATCACATGGCATAGTTTCATAATTCATTTTTAACTCGATCGCTGAATTATTAATTCAGAGAAAGTCTATTTCAAGGTAATTATACAGGTAAGCTATTAAATATTAATAATTTGAAACGAATTTGACAGTACACTGTTGTCGCCAGTCAGATTAGGTTCGAAATATTCAACAAAATGTTTGCTAACGTATAAAAGTTTTTTTTTTAAATTTAAATTTGATGGTTGGTTTCATAGGGTCACGAATCTTAGCAGCGAGAGCACGTATTAATGGTTCAGTGGTTAATATATTGTACGCCGGCAATGGACCCTTCCAGTCAATCCATCAATAACATGACGTCATAATCAAATATGTGGTATTCAGGATGGCGTCATAATCAATGACGCCATGAATGACGTAGATAAATACATCACTGACGCATAATTGAAAGACCGAATACGTTTTGTTGTACGAATTGCATGTTTTACTATTTAATAAACATGTTGTTGAATATTTTGAAACTAATTTGACTGGACGCTGTTGCTGCCACAACACCCAGTCAAATTAGTTTCAGAATATTCAACAGTTTACCTGTATAGTTTTCTGCAAATTGATACTGAGGACGTTCGCGGATTGATCGATCCCAACACGATCCTTGAGGAATATCCGTTTGCAGGCCAAGGGAACACTAATTTTGAAAAGTTCACGACTGGAATGACTGGCTCAATAAGCGATCATTTAATAAGCGAATATTTTGATTTACTTGAGAAAATTTAATCATGAAATCTTTACTGAATTGTTGTTACTCAATGATTGATTACAGCGAATTAAATTAAAGATGGATCGTGTTAATACAAGCAACAGCACCTGTCAAATAAACTGTACCGGGTCACAGAACATCACAAATCCACCGGGAATGGATCCTAGGATCGTGTCTACTCTCCATGTATGGAGGTATTTATCTCCGATTCTTCTCATCATTGGAACCATTGGGAACGTATTGTCGTTGATGGTTCTACTCCGCAAGAAACTAAGAATGTTAACCAGTTCCCGGTTCTTCATTATCCTTAGCATTACCGACATGTTTGTTCTGTATATTGGAATTATGCCAAGATGGATTCAGGTGACATTTTCTGTTTATATAGTACCCCTGATTGGCGTCTGTGGTGCAATTCATGCATTCTTGTATTATTTTAGTCATCACTTATCGTCTTGGCTGATTGTACTTCTGACTTTAGAAAGATGTGTCGCTGTTTATTTGCCGCTTAAGGTTAAGATGATATGTTCGATCAAGTCTGGATGGATTAGTATTTGTGTTGTGTCCGGGTTGTTAGTTTTGCTTTCCGGGTACCTTTTAATATTTTCTGAAGAATTTGGAGACGTAACAAGCGAGCGTACTCACTTTTACAGCAATGCGTGGCATTGGATCGATATTAGCGTCTATTTCCTTGTCCCATTTATCATAATCGTCACATGTAACACTGCAATTCTGATCAAACTATTTTGCGGACGATGTCGGAGAAATAACAGCCCGCTATCTCATAATGTACGGCAGAAAATTGTTACACAACTAACGGTTACGCTTCTAGCTGTGGACATTGTGTATCTTGTTACCATTCTACCCGTGTGTGCGTTCCTTTTAAGCCCGGTAGCTAGGAAGGATAATTGGTCAACAGAGGCATATATCGCATTCAATATTTTAACTCTCATTGTATACGTGAATCACTGTATTAACTTTCTTTTGTATTATATAAGTGGAGGACAATTTCGTCAAGAACTCCTGGCCCTCCTTTGTTGCAGATAACGACTGTACCATTGGCTGATTTTCATTGCTATGTTACCGGTACACGAAACAATCTGTTTAGTAATATTGCTAGGAATATTAAAATAATAAACCTAGATTTGCCAAAACGTTAGAACAATGGCCTATACATCACGATTAGAAGCTATTATGGGACCCAATGTCAACATCCCATCGAATTCTATGACAATGCCTTTAGTAAATTTTAGTAGAAAGGTGACGGGATGGGCGGTTATTTTGATTAGTTGCCAGAGTGATGACGCCATCAAAATTTGATTTAAGCCATGCCTATTTTGTAATTTATCGAGAGGGAGGTTTATTGTTCGGCTCTCGACCAATCAGATTCGAGTATTTGTGATGGAAAACCTGGGTCGTGGCCTGATTCAAATATTGCTGACGCCATCACTCTTTCAGTCAAGCAGACCAGCCGCCAATCTCGTCACCAGATTTTGGGGATGTAGATGTTTTGATGTGTGTGGTTGATTAATAGGTACAAAGGTGCATGAAAAAATGCATGAAGCGGGGTAGGGACATGGTCATAGGGTGGTGTGACCAATTGCGACTCATCTGAACAGCCACTTATACCACTTATATCACCACTGTTCGAGATGTAGATCTATTGACAGGTGTAGTGAGGCGTGAAATGGCTAGGGTGGGGTGGGTCCAAAACAGAGGGTGACATCACCCATTGTGACCCATCTGAACAGCTGCTTATACAGTCGTCACTGTTGGAGATGTTGAAGGAATTCTACTGAGGTATAACGTGTTGCCAAAGGCTGTCAATCAAGGTTATGTGGCATCTCCCAGCCAATCATAACAGCCGCTTCTACAGTCACAACTGTTCGAGATGTTGATCTATTGGCAGGGCTAATGAGCCATGAAAGTGTTATGGTGTGTGGCCAAATGAAGGGTCACGTGACCCCTCGCTGCGAATCAGAACAGCCGAGTTATACAGTCGCCACTGTTTGAGATGTTGATGGAATTCTACAGAGATATAACGTGTTTGGACAAGTTCTGTCTATCGAGGTCACGTGATATCTCACAGTAAATTATAACAGCTGCTTACTGTCAACACAGTTTGAGATGCGCTGTTAATCGAGGTCACATGACATCTCCCAGCCAAACAACCATTTACACAGACACCACTGCTTTAGCTGTAGACTTATTGACATGTGGTGACAAGAATGGAAGGGTGCTTCATTCATAAGTTTTACAAATACTATGTTTTACTACAAAAATGTCATATGGCTCGGGGTTTATATGACCAGCCATTTTAGAGGCATAGGGTTTTGACTACTAATATTAATAATAAGCCCCAGTGTTCATTTGCTAGGTTTACATACAGGATTTCTGTCTGGCTACGTTTTAGTAAATAGTAGTAGTAAAATAGTAAAACATTCATTTTGTGCAACTGTTCACCTATTCCTCACAGAGTTATACACATTGTATATACGTTATATCTGGATATATGTGCTGAGGCATCCTAAGTTAATAAAACTCCAGAGTTATAACACATTCACACATGTGAAGAGACAATGGGAGAGTATATCACGCGTATGCTGTAAAAGGCTTAACAATCAAGACTACAGAGTTTATTGATTCTTCAAAATGTACATCTAGCTTTTCCTGACTTAAGAGCATCAATATAGTAATGTCAATCCATGCATGTCCATCCTCAGTGCTTTTTCTCAAGGAAACAAGGCCTTAACATAAGCAACGAGATCCTGCAGAAATACTTTAAAAATGCCATCATGCCCCCCACCCCGCCACCCACCCTACACAACCGACACCCACCCTACCCCACCCCAACACAACTTAATTATTATAATATTAACACTAACAATAATATTAATAATACTGTCAGCATTCACACCCTAGATTTAGATGTGTGAAATCTTGCTGCTCGCTGTAGGGTTTGAGGAAATATGGTGTCGCCTCAACGCTATCCAATCAAATTTATTTCAAAATATTCACGAGAACGTTTTACAAATATTAAAACAGTCAATTTATCAAAAAATTCAAAATGCCCATCTATTCCTAGCAGATTTATAAAATCTGTATACGTGTTATATCTGATTGTCAGGAAGGAAAGGACCTAAGTTAACCCAGCTTGTGCTAACTTAACCATTTAATCGTGAAACTGGCCAAAGCAATCTTAAATTCAAATTTTTGCATAATCAATGTCCATTTGCAATCTAAAACCAGACTATTTTAGAAAAGTTACCACTCGAATGACTGGTTCGATACCGAGCCAGTCATTCCAGTGATAAAAATTTTTAAATAGTCTTCTCTTGGCCTGCAGATGGAAACTCACTATGCAAAAATTAGAATTTTCTTGACCGCATAATGTTCAAACAGCCTTCATTAGCAGGACATCTGAAAGACTCATTTTGTAAATTCCCTTAGAAAACATTTATAAATTGTCTTCAATTGACTTGCAAATGGATTGCGTTCAATGAGCAACAACTTCTTCGTTAATACACATTTTGACAATTAAATGATTAATTAATATATAAGTAGTATTTTGAGTGCTTTGACACAAGATGGGTTAATAAATCTAGCACTATGACAAAACCCAGCTGGGCAGGTGGGCTTTTGAGAGGTTACCCTGTAGTGGTATCTCAAAAAACCTTCCTGAAACTAAATGTCTCAAATTTCAGCACACACCAGTCACCTATGGGGCAACACCATCCAGATGGATCAGTTTCAAAATATTCATTATAAATAGTAAAACATTCAATTAACACAAATGTCTGGTTATCCTTGCAGAGTTGTAAAACATGTAAATGCATTATAGCTGACTGTTATGAAATGAGATAAGTTAATAGGGGGTTCCCGGACAGGTGAGCTTATGAAAGGGTACCCCCATAGCGGTATTTCGAAACCTCTTCCTGAAACTATTTTGTCTCAGGTTTTAACACACACTTATTGGTTTCAAAATATCTTTGTCAGAATCCTTATTAAATATTAAAGGCAGGTAATTCATGATGCGTATATATGTGTGCGTGTGTGTGTGCGTGCATGCGTGCGTGCGTGCGTGTGCGCGCGTGCGTGTTTGCGTGCGTGCGTGCGTGTGTGTGTGTGTGCGTGTGCGTGTGTGTGTGGTGTGTGTGTGTGTGTGTGCGTGCGTGCGTGCGTGCGTGCGTGTGTGTGTGTGCGTGCGTGCGTGTGTGTGTGTGTGTGTGTGTGTGTGTGTGTGTGTGTGTGTGTGTGTGTGTGTGTGCTGTGTTTGATAAGTATGATGCGGCCTCAACAAAAGACTACGAGCGGAACAGACGCGCTGGCAACAAGCTACATCGGAATTACAATCTCACCGTAGACACAGAGCTTCCATCTCGTGATGCAGTAATGAAGAACAAACACAACAAACAACATGTGATTAAACTCCTCTGTGAAGCTAACACATCAATGACTGTTGCATTTTCGGTCATGGTGAGGCAGATATCAATATTGTTTCGTATATGATGATGCTGATCAATCTAGGCAAGAAGAATATACAGGTACTGACTGATGACACCGACTTTTTCCTGCTTCTGGGTTATTATTGCTGGAAGGCTGACCTTGATACTAGACACATCACCATTAGCATGAAGAAGTCAGATGCTTCGGTTATTAACATTAAGTCTTCAGCTTCACAGCTTGGAGAACAATGCCGTGACGTTCTCGCCATGCATGCTCTGACGGGGAGTGATACAACAAGTTACCCATTCGGTAAAGGGAAGTTGTTAGGTGTAGAGCTGCTAGCAAAGGTCAATCTGCAATCTGTTGGCAACCAAACGTGCGCGGTAGAAGAGGTGATCAATGCTGGAAGACACTTCTTTTCCTTGTTGTATGGATCTAAATCGGATATGACCATGGAAGAACTCAGATACAAGACATTTTCTAGCAGATCGGATGCGCACAAGATTAAGTCATTACCTCCAACAGATGGTGCATTGCGAGAACACATTCTCCGAGCACATTTACAGGTGTTACTATGGAAGTCTGCACATGAAACGGACCCTCCTAAGTTAAATGTTCAAGACTATGGTTGGAGCCTTGTCATTGGAACTCTAGAACCTCTCTTAGTTGTAACCTTACTTGCCGCTCCAGAACTGCTAAAGGTTGTGTCATGTACGTGTGTTTCAGACAGAGCATGTTCACGTAATATTTGTAGCTGTAAAGCTCCAGGTCTCTCATGCACTACCTACTGCAAGTGCGAGGGTCTAGAACAATGTAATAACCCACACACTGAACACTCTCTAACTGATGACGATGAGGATGACTCTGATAGTGCCAATTAGTTTATGCATACTGAAAATTTATTTATTTGTAGTGACAGTTAGATACAATGTACAGTCAAACACCTGGTGTGTCTTTCAAAGAATGGTCACTAAATACAGGAGATCACTTAAAAGATATATATCAAAGTAGATAGCCTTGATTATATCACTGTTAATTTGTGCAGACATTTACAGGCGGTATGCCAATATTTTGAAAACATTTTGACTGAAAGTTGGTGATTAAGCCAGCAACAATTTTTAGTCAAATTGTTTTCAGAATATTTAGCATGGGCAGAATTACTTTAATTTGAATTTCTTGTCTTGTGGCTCACAGCAGCGAGACAGTTAAGAACACATGATGAGAATTTTAAGACAAGCAGTCTTACAACCACATCTGTCTTAAAACCATCATCATCTGGCCCCAAAAGCAGGTGTCCATTATATACAGGTTTGACTGTATAGGTGAGTGTGTGCATGCTTGCTTGTATATCTGACACATACAGTTGAACAAAATGGTTAACCCTTTGAAATGTATTAAATTGTCCAACTATTGCTAAAATTTGTTTATAAAATTGCTCTATTTAGAAGGTGGTCAAATTCAAGATGGCCGCTATGTCATTAAATTTGATTTATATGCAAGAAATGTAACCAACTATTCCTTGGGAAGATAGTTCACTCCATTTGAATGTTATTTTAATTCATAATTCATTGTGGTTTAATAATTATAATCAAAATTTCATTGAGTAAAAATCTTAAAATGACGTTAATGGCCGCCATTTTGGATCTTTTGCTAATATTTAAAAATGCCCAAAGGTGCCAGGGCAGCAAACGCCAGATATGTTTTCAGGACTTATTCCCAATATCGAATCTACAAAAAAAACCTTTTATAACCCATATTGTAAGGTTCCACCACAAATTCCCATCTGGCAACCAGACTACTTTGACTTAGCTAGCGGATACTGGCAAGTAGCCATGGATGAAGCTGACATGGTAAAGACCGCATTCCTTTGTAGGGATGGTCTTTTCCAATTCTGCAAAATGCCTTATGGCTTGTGCAACGCTCCTGGAACTTTTGAACGTCTCTTTGAGCAGGTATTAACCACCCTGCAATGGGAAATCTGTCTATGTTACATCGATGACATAATCGTCTTAGGGCCAACATTTGAGCAAACATTAACCAATTTGGATACTGTGCTCTCAAGATTCCGCACGGCCAATTTAAAGCGCAAACCAAGGAAATGTCATCTCTTTAGACAGAGCGTTGAGTTCTTGGGACATGTCATATCCGGTGATGGAGTGGCTACTCAGCCGTCAAAAACAAAGGCATTAGCAGAGTGGCCAATGCCCTCTTCAATCACAGAAACACAGAGTTTTCTTGGCTTATGCCAGTGCTATCGCCAATACATCCGTCATTTCAGTGAGATTGCTTCACCCCTATATAAAATCACCGAGAAAGATCGACCATTGGAGTGGGCGGGTGAGTGTGAAGGTTCCTTCAGGGCATTAAAGGAACTCTTGAGGACCGCCCCGACTCTTGCTCATCCTAATCCAAACCTCGATTTCATCTTGGACACTAATGCGTCGGCTTACACTATCGGCGCGGTTCTATATCAGGTCACAGAGGATGGAACAGAGCAGGTGTTGGGTTATGGTTCGTGTACCTTAAATAAAACTGAAAGGAGATACGCAACCACGAAACGAGAACTACTTGCGGCGGTACATTTCGTCAAGTACTACAAACACTTTCTGTACGGTCGCCCATTTACACTCTGTACAGACCATGCCTCACTACGCTGGCTCAGAAACCTTAAAAATCCGGAGGGCCAGGTAGCGAGATGGCAGGAATCGCTGCAGGCCTATAACTCTAACGTTGTTCAACATCCCGGCAAACTGCATGGCAATACTGATGCCCTCGACAGAATTCGGCAAGGAGGTGAACGCGAAGAGGCCACAACCATGACACAATCAAGACAGCCATCTCCGGAGTTCCCCAAATTAAGTTGCACAGAGTGGAATATGGAGAAAATCGCACACGATCAAGCAACATACACGCAAACATGAAGTATATACGCATGGATCCAGGAGGGGGTATGTCCTCCCAAGGAATCAGTAACACCACTATCCACCATGGCTAAATATTTTTACCAGCGGTTTAAAGATTGTCACCTCCCTAATGACTTTCTCTACATCAATAACTGTCTGGTAATCCCGGAAAGTTATCGGAATATCATTCTACAACAATTACATGATAACACCGGGCATCTGGCCATGGAAAGGGCTGTTACCTGCATCAAACAGAGATTCCACTGGATCGGAATACGCGATGGTGTCAAGGCTTGGGTTGCCAAATGTATCCCATGCCAAAGACGCGCTGTTGGCCAGCACCATATCGCACCATGTCAAATAAAAATTGTTGGTGCACAGTGGGAGCGAGTGGCTATTGATGTGCCTGGACCCTTGAATCCAACGGATGACGGAAATAAGTACATCCTCGTATTACAAGATTATTTCATGAAGTGGGAAGAAGCATTTGCTTTGCTGGACCAAGAGGCATCCACCGTAGCAGGGGTCCTTGCAAGCAATGTGTTCTGCCGTTTTGGTATGCCCTATGAGCTACACTCCAATCAAGGAAGTGATTTTGAGAGCCGGTTCATATCAGAGCTCTGCAAATTATTTCATATCGTCAAAGCAATGACGACTCCATATCATCCCCACAGTGATGGGATGGTGGAGAGGTTCAATCGAACTCTCGCGGAGATGCTTACTAAAGAAACACACCTTGATTGTAGAGATTGGGATCTTCGACTCCCATATGTACTCATGGCTTACCGCACTTCAGTACATTCCAGTACGAGTTACACCCCTGCTCGGTTAATGTTAGGCCATGAGTTAGCCTTACCCCTGGACCTGGCTATGCCTCGGATACCAGGAGAGAAAAATTCACCCTCTCTCTATGTTGAACTCTTGCAGCAGCGGATAGAACAGGGCCATGGGTTAGTGAGAGAAACCTTATCCACTGCAAACCGGCGGCAAAAGACATGGCATGACCGGAGAGTGCATGGAAATCCATATGAAGCAGGAAGGATAGTTTGGGTACACGACGATCTGCAAACGTGCCAAGTAAACTGAGTTACCAGTGGAAAGGCCCCTATGTGGTAGTAGGTAAGACGTCGGACGTGACCTACCATATCCGTGCTTTGGATGGCCAGACCTCAGTCATAAACCTCGATCGGCTTAAACCGTGTGTCAGTGACGACCCAGCACCAGAGCTCGGGCTGGGCGTTTCTCATGACACCAGAACACAGACAGAAATTTCTATGGAAAGTAGTATTCCCATGATTAGCGCAGAGCATCATGGTGCCAGTTCGACCCATCTTTTACCAAGCCAGAACACCGGTGAACAAGCAGCTAACACTGAGGACGATGACGAGATACGCACTCGCCCTCTCCCTCCTCAGCACGGGTCTACTCGATCTGGTAAGCATATTTGAAGAACTTTCTGTTTGTTTTGTCCAAGGGACCGGATGGAAAAGCTGTTCCACCGATCTCTTCCCACTCCCACCCATTTCATGCTCTGCCCCCTCCCCCATTATAGAGTTACCACAACCGGAAACTGAGGCTGACCCATAGCCATGCTTCCTGTGGGGTGGAACATGTGATGAATAGCATGGAAGTGAAGAGGCTGGATGAAGCCGTGGCGTGTCTAGAACCGCACAATGAAGTGTACCCGACCAAGCCCCCAAATCGCCAAACCAATTCCCCCCCCCCCCCCCCCCCCGAAGCAGAACCCATATCCACTACCGCACCACAACCACAAATCCAACTGGCGCCACTCGTCAGATGAAGCGTATCTAGAACTGCAAAACCATGCAACTCGGTGTACCCGACCATGCCCCGAAAACACGAATCCCCACCCCTCCCAAGGGACCCCATTTCCCATCGTCCCACCAACGCCACTACTCCAATTCACATCCCTTATCCATACACCAAGTTCGGACATCTCCGGCCCAGTCCATTTCACACTCCACTCGTCATCTGTTGACTGTCAATCTTCAGATATGAGAGAGACTGCTGCTACAGAGGAGGTGGCATCCAGCACCGCACCGACCAACAATACCCAACCCCCCCCCGCCCCCACCCCGCGGTGGGCATCAAAGCAGCCTGTCCAGCAGACTCTTGGCTCGAATTTTCCCAGTGTCTAAAAACTACGACAAGGCACCAACCGTTGTGTAATGGGAGATGACCACAGCCCCGTGTCCAAAGGCCACCCTCTCCATATGGCCTACCATCCTCCCCCGTGAGCAGTCAGGACATCACATCACAGACAGAACGTCAGTTACATACAGAACACACTGGGTTGGATACGTCAATTCATCATTGCACGTACATCACACACATACTTGGTTATACTCAGCATAACAGAGACGTTCAACACCGGCAACAACATCGTTTAGCAGCACCTATTGGTATTAATTAATCCCTGTTAGAGACATAAATTCCCGCAACAGTTCCATCCACACAAGATACGGGAGAAATAATATCTCCCGCAACCCCCACCTCCCGCAATAACAACAGACTCGGCGTTCACAAGCGTGGAAAACTGGACTGTGCCCATCTCGCTTAACATTAGCATCAGCATACAGCAGCCCAGACTTCCCGACAACAACATTATTATCAACAAACAACAAGCAACAATTCTCCCACACACACCTTCTTATCTAGCTCGCCGGGTAGTGTCGGGCCATTCTGGTGTATCATGTCGACTCGCCGCACTGCAAGTGCACTACGAATGATGACGCTGGTTAGCATCTGGTCTCGGGGTGACAGACCTTGTACGAGACTGCCCTGCGGGAAACAAATACCGGCTCCTAAGGTTGGTGGAACTCAATTGTTCCGGTGGGGCCATGCGACCATCGTCGCAAATGTTAAACACAACGGTCTCATCCCACGAGTTTGTGTCACCAGTATGCCTGTCCATAGCAATTTCGTGATCTATGGACATACACGATTTGATTTGGTGACCTAAACATATAAGTCTATACAATGAGTTTACCTAAACAATTCAAAATATGCTAGATAAAACTACAATAAGAGCATATGGAAATACGAGACATAGAGACAGGTATATGAACTTCTAAACATGGGGCTCCCGGAGGTACCACACAGACCCATAGGTCCGCAGAGGTATCCCCGCAAGGGAAGCTTCCATACACGAGACTTTACTAGTTAACTTAATAATAATAAGTTATTATACCTCTAAGCTGAAAGGAAGAAGGTTATATCAGACGAAAAGTGATGTGCCTCACACGTATTATCCTGGCATGGACCGTCGTCGTTGAATCCCTGCGAGAGGCAAGTGCCTCGCGCAGGCCTCTGTCTCGGGAAGATGTCGCCACTGCTCAAAGCGGGAGAAGAATAGTAAGCAAAAAATGGGCCCACTCTAATATTTCAACCAAAAATGCTTTAGAGAGAAAAGACCATACCTAGTGAGATTATGACTATAGGGGTGCGTACTGTTTTACGTGAAGACGGGACGGGGGTTTCCTGATGGATTCCCTCGTTACCGTCTTATGTGATTCTTGGTATGCTGAATTAGTAGTTTCACTTTATTTATGCAGGCCTTCTGCTTTGCTTAATTCCTGTTAGTTGTTTTCAGAACACGAATTATTTTAGGCCGCAACTGGCTGATATCTACCTAGCTATTAAACACGGCTGTCACAGAGAACAGATGCCCTAAGACATCAATACTAAAGATAGCGCTCATACATGTTACGTAGCAAGATCTCCAAACTGGATAAGAATCCGGACATCCCGCCCCGTAACCACATAAAACATTACAAGACATGGGTTACATTTCACGAAAGTATTATTAGACCATTGTTCTATCGTTATGGTGGGGATAAGAGAGACAAATACCCACCGTAAATGTCCTTCCCGCAAGGGTGTGGCAGATCTAAATATCATGCCCAGACATTTTAACGGAATTCGGTGGGGGTACGTATCTCACCTGTCACTGGGTCCTATGGAACTAACCGTTTTACCTATCGTTAGGTTTATATACAAGTTGCCAAGTTTTGCACTGCGGTGCGGGAGGATTGTTCAGTAAATAAAATAATAATTAGTACATGTGTTTTCGCAGTGCTTTCCTACATTGGCTTAAAGTGCTAACTACTAAGTATCTGAAGATACACGGGAATGTGTATGTGACACCACACCCTGGCCACCACCGCTCGGAAACCCCAATAGTTTCCCAGAGTCGATCCGATTCGAGCCCATGGTGCGGATGGGGACATTCAAACAATTAAGAAGCCACAAGGCTGAGTGGAGCGTGAAGAGAGACAAAATCTTACTTATGAGTCTTACCAGAGTGCGGGGCTAGACTATCGCACTACCGGAAGAGAAGAGCATTTTACACAGTATGTAATGAAGAAAGTGTCCTTAATCATTTCGAACCTATCCTATTGAGCTGAATAGAAAATGTTTAGACAGTAGCATGCCGGGATAAACAGAGTTATAGCACGGACAGCGACCTCAGTGAAAAATTGTTGGTGGCAGGAGAAAGTGTTGCATATATAAGTGTTGCGGCATAGTGTTTCCTACATGCACTGCAGACCTATATTTTCTATGAATAAACAAAACATATGAACGGATGGCCACTGGCCATATATATATATACATAATCTAACCAGAACAGTCAATACGGTGTCAAATGATTAAGATATATATAACAGTACAGGTTAACGAACCTACTATAGTGTGGTTAGCAACACATTGAGGAAAATGAGAATAATTATCAACAAATACAGAAATTATAACTAGAGGTCCTAAGACCTTTAAGGTTCCTTTTAGTCATCGGGCCATTATTGAGGATACAATATAATTAACAAAACCTATATAGAGAAATAATTAAAAGGTGAAGTATAGTTACTTGAATACTTGGTAGTCATTCCTAAGTTAGGCTACTGTGTTACTGAAATTGATATGTTGATCCATAGTCGACGTGAAATGATGCGCTCTCTGGAAGCTGGAAAGTTCCTGCAAGTTGGTTCCCGCAAGCTGTTTTCCGCAAACAAGACTTCCGCAAGAACACTCATGGCAGGAGGAGTACATCACTTAGTGCTGTAGGCCTAATAGAATGTCTAACGAGCAATCAGTAAAAGATACGATAGTACTATGTGGTGAAGAAAGTTCCTGTACACCGATGGCACAGATGGAAGGTGTAAACAACCCGTCACAAGCGGGGGTTGTCAGAGGCAAACGAAGATACAAAACAAAGCTTCACGGTGCTGGGACGTCAGCCAGCTCTGAAGACGCACTGGGCAGAGTTTACTTGCTGCAGTCGAAAGTTGAAAGAACCTACACGACTAGTGCGGCGGCAATTGAAATACCACTTTTAGGCGTGGCCAGCAGATCCGGCGAGTCATCCATCAAAGAACATCCCGTCTCTACATCTGTAGACTCACATATTCAGGCCGTAAAGGCCTCACCGCAAATTTGTGTTCGGAATGTAGCTGTTGGTATTCGTGAACAATTATCAGAAGTTCCAACTTACTCCCGTAAGTATTGAGTTTACAAAATTGTCTTTACTGCGGTGGGTTGGCTACTGGTAGCTACAGAAGAAGGACAGAAGCTGAAGTCATATGCGTAATATCTGTCGATCGTAGCTAGTACAGTTCCAACCTGTTCGGGCCCTGGCCGAGGATGCTCTCGATCACTGGATAGCTTCTCCTTTTATACTCCTCGCGACGTCACAGGCGCAGGCTCCATCCAATCATCGTTCGAGCAACAGGCAATCAGCACGCAGCTAATAATAGCGCAGTCGAACGTTCTAGAACATTCTAGAAGCTTTGCGTCCACGTGGTTATGACGTCACAGCAATATTTTGAAGATAATCATGAAGAGTTTTTCCTGGATAACTCAGCCATTTCTCAACCGATTTTGAAATGGTTTACAGATTTGAAAAACCAGTTAAATTCCAGATTTAACGGGAACAGGCAATCAATAAGAATTACAGGGTACCATCTCTGAACACTAAAAGCGCCATCCTATCTAGGTCGTAACTACGCGCTCCATATAAACAGCGTCCTAGCGCGCATGCGCATCATGCGTTTTAACGAACTTAGTCGTTTTTCGACATGATATCTCTCCCAAAGGCCTATATACGTTTATGGCTCTACACAGAGGGGCGTGTTCAGGAAACGATTCCAGAACAGGCGGCGCGTACCCAGCTCAGCTGGTACGGCCAGTATCCGACCGGTCGATCCGAACTACATGATCATGTAGATAGAAGGAATGCACTACAGCCATTTACAGGACGCGTCACAGGAGAAACGTCTGTCCGATGCCCCTCTCCTCTCCCGTAACATCATACGGGAACAGCCAAGAATACATACATCACTTACATGTAATCACAGTCGATATTATTAAGAGAGCAAGATGCCTGCATTGTCATCAGTCACGAGTAGGATTTTGCTACCAAAAAGTTGAATTCGATAATGGATTGATCAAAGTTCTAAAGTTTTGGCGCTCTAAAGTAACTCTGTCCTGCCCACGAACTCAGCCATTACAGAGCAAAATACCAGCAAGGTTCGATAAATTTGACATCACGCCACCCCACCACCTCGCAAATGGCGGTAATAAAAACGTCACCTTCACCACAGCGCAAGTATCATCCACAGATAACCAGCCACGCGTATCAAATTCAAATCACCAACATGTCAGAAACACAGAAACTCAATATATTGTAAATGACGGCATTGTAAATCGTAAAACCGTGCACTCATTTCCGAGCTGTATTGTAATTTAACCATGATTATTGGTATTAATGTGTCTAGTCTAGGCAGGGACGGAGCTAGTTCTACCCATTGAGGAGAATGCTTGGCAGCCCTCCCACTCGGAAAACACAGCTATCTTGTCGGGATCAGTAACTTTGATATGCTGCCTGAATAGATCTGTTTAAACGACACATCAAATTACCTACAGCTTTACTGTTATATTTTTGATTAAGAACACAACTGCTCTACTGTGTATATAGATCACTAGCGCACGGGCCGATAAATCGGCATAAAAATTCTAACAGTATAATTACAAAGAGAATTTCAAAAATTCTCTTACCTGCGTTCCATTCCATAATCGACACGGGCTGAGAACTACCTATCACAGACAATTACAAAGTCGCATGTTTTAAGAACCCATGCAATAAGGGGCATTATATTATAATGATTCATGATAGAACATATAGTTCCATCTCTCGCATCTCCAAAGACTACACCTCAGCAACAGTATTTTGGCCATCGCCACAAACAGCACATATGTTTCCGATCAACCACGTGTTTTCAAGAGCCACGTGACTTTTACTGCTATTTCCAGTAAATTGGATCAAACGCTTTAAACAAAAGAGCCGCCCAAATATGCGACTACCACAGCGTGATGGAGGAGTGGCGAGGGTGAGTCATGGTAATTACCGCTGACGTCACAAGGTTCCCACACACCCCATCGGGTGTTCCAGCCTAAAATTAAAACAGGCAAGTTTATAAGCATCCAATCTGTAAAACCACTTCACGCTAATTAAAAGGTGAGGCTCCACAAGAATAAGTAGTACCCCGTTTTTATGTTGATCGGAGACTTTTAAATGCGTTAATTAAGACGAAGTTAATGAGCCATTCCTCCTATAATTAAAAGTACTCCCTTTATACAGGAAGAATTAATCCCTTGATGCCTAGAATAGGAAAGAGAAAAACTTTCCATATAGGGTTGACCGAATCACCTTCAAACTTCCAGGTGTGGTCATCCGCCATCTGTGACGTCACTAAATCGTCTAAAAGGAGGAAGCACGCTCTGAAACTTCGTCTTCCCATCAAAACCCGACACCAGGGAAGAACAAATAGCATGAGGCTTCTTTCGTGTCAAAAACTAAATTCTGCTGTATCTTATTATTAATTCATTATTACATACTTGGCCTGGAAAGTCAAAATGAAGAGATAGGGTTTTAGGTTTTAATTAGGTTCCCGCAACCAACTACTATGCGGGAAGGAGATGTCACTCCTTGAAGATTTAGTCATCCGAAGAAGAATCGGTACCAGTTGTGAAGATTCCCGTGCAGCTCGTTATTAGCTAGCGGAAAACCATGTACCAGAACTTTTACGTGAAATTCCGATGTCACTCTACATATTACCAAGGACCATCTCTTCCAGACAGCCTTCTGTATAATGTGTCAGTATCTCTATACAGCCACCCGTTACGGAGTAACACATGCGCTCCGTCATAAGCACCGCATATTAGAAGTTACATTAGTACCGGGTGAAGAAAGCGAGGATCGTGCCGCACTAGTCACCCGTTTTGAATCTTGGTTACCGGTCAAAATACTTCCGACCGAGATGGCCCGCACGAAGAACACTACCCACAGACATCCCGTTAGCCATCGTCCTCCCGCGGCTACATTAGCAACTGTGTCAGCCACTAGACGTGAATTTCCACCTTCAGTCGCGTCAGGAAGCGCTATGCTGCAGTCAGTTACTACGTCCACCCCGGTCTTCAAGCGGAGTAAGAAACAGAAGTCCTCCGCAAGATCCAGTGCGGCATCATCCGCCCCATCCATGAGCAGCATGACAACAACAACTCCTCCAGCACCCGTATTGGTAGAAGCAATCGCAACCAGTCAGGCCATATCGGTAGTCATCACGCTGCCAATGGAGATGGAAATACGAAGCTATCCGCAGTCACCATCTCCTCACGACCTGACCATAAACGAAGGACCGGGACGGTTGGAGCCAACTACTATCAGCATCACACTGACCCGCGTTATACAGCATTCGCAACCCAGCCATACTGATCCAGTAGTCAGGAAGGGGACTACACCTGAGTGACTGTACGCGGGAAAGAAACGAATCGCGCACACACAAGACATACAGCCCGTGCCAAATGTTACCGCGAATTGGCTTCTGAAATACGCTAAATCATGGAAGATGTCACCAACAACAACCGCCTCAGCATCACTACCTCGGCCCACAATACGGCTCACCACCATCACCACAGCAACTGCAGCAACCACACCAACCATCACGAAGTCCGCTACCAGAGAGGGATAGGCTCCTGGAAGGGTGACGGGAACAGGCGGCTGTGGGCTCACAAGGGTCTGAAGGCACGTAAAACTGTGATTATAGTGCAGAGGAGATACTGAAGGCCTCTGTGTCTAACGAAGGATGAATTAACATCCTACTGTGGTACCGTCTAGTCGGTGCCATGTTTGGGCTGCTGAGGCTTGGGTTCATCCTATCTCAGTAAGTGGACATGCGTAGTACGTGGATGATAGTCTACATCCAGGACATCTCTGGCAGATTAGAAGTTCGCTGTGTTTGCTGGAGATGGCCTGCAGGCAAGGCCGGGGAAGTTCGTATTCTGTTGGCAGATAGGTACGGATCAGAGCGTCGGTTGCCCCTGAGCGTGAGCTCTGATGCCGATCGGCATCGACTGGGTCGCCGGCCGGTCGTCTTGATCATGTCAGTTCATCAACCCGTTTCTGGGTGGTCAAGATGGCTCAACGTACTGTTAGGCCATGGCAAGCGTTCGTATTGCGAGTTATGCCGCCTGTGATCAGAGGTCATGAAAAGTAATTCTTTGGGAAGCAAGCGGGTCTGTGTGTGAGAGAGTGTAACCTGTCACTTGCCGGGTGGGTGGGCCAGTCTGAGAGCCAAGTACTCGTGAGGTGGATGACCTGTCTAGTACGATCTGCACAGGGCCTCTCAGCTAAAATGACATCAAAGAATGATCTACGCGGAGGCCTTAGCTGCGATGCATCTGGCGGGCATCTCCTCCATGGTACGGTCTATGCCCCCTTGCCAAAATGACCTAAATTGGCGCCCAGTACTGTGTCCACTCGGCTCGGGAGTCGTCAGTGTCCACCTTGACTCTGTCTAGGATTATGGTCCCATAACTTGGACATGTCTTTATCTCAGGCATATACGGAGAGGTACCTAGCCTAGGCTGCATCTTGTGTGCAGAACTGGGCGTCCGTCCATCGTGGTGGGGACAGTGAACCAGACCGGGAAGGCCAAAGGGTATAAGTGACCTCAGACACCAATACACCAACCAGCACCAACGCCGCCACAGGAACGAACATTACAATAGCCACAGTAACTACCAAGGACACTATAGACACTGTGACCAATATTCCCGCAAATATCACTTTAGACATTCCAGAAAGCGCCAGTAATAGTGAAGACATCTCAGCACTAGAAGTCCATCTGCCGTGACCAACCACCATCAGTCGCGGGACCCAGACTCAATGGGGAAATTTTTCGGCAGAGGTGTGATCGTTTGTGTTTGAAATTACAGTAGAACATCAGTGGTGCGACTCGTGGAAAATGTACTTTTTATTATTATATATGTTAAATCAATTGAATCCCATCCCTAGGATGACTACGGTTATCCTACACAGCTGCGCAACTTAGATGCCCAGCTGTGTCTCACATTCAAATGAGCACCGCAGATTCCTGTGTTGTAAGAACGTTGTGTGCGATGTAAAGTATACAACACACCGCAGTGCAATGTCATAATCCCGTCATGCAGTCTCAGCTATGATACGGCTGCCTGATAAACTAACTTTTGGTTTATTATTATATTCTATTTTTCTTATTATTTTTCTTCCTGTCTTCGATGTCAGGACGGCTATGGGGTCAGCGAGAGCTGCCCGTTGCGGACCCACTATAACGGGCCGCAAATATTTACTTAATCAATATGCCTTATTTTACCCATGGTGCGCAAGTAATACTCTAATACCCAGTAATGGTATGTTCCGTGGAAATTATATATATTTTATATACATATATTTTTATATATTATATTATATCTTAACTTAAATTGTGGTACGTTGGAGCTTGGGTGTTCTCTGCAGAGATAATGATTATCCGCACCCAAAGAGAACACCCATGCGAGCTATTGTTTAGCGAATCATTGCCTGAATAAAGTTAAAGCACGCACCAAAATATTAAAACAAATCAATAAAAAGTATGCCTCCCCTCTCCTCTTTGGCACCTCTACGTTCTCTGTCTCTCGTAATACGCGTCTATTGCGTCACTACTCCTCTCCGGCCATGCCCCTACCCGGGAAGTCTATAATTCCCGCCTATCGTGTGTCCATGCGTCGATCCGCAATGCGTGATCATTTGCCACGGATGTCAAACTAGGTGTAGTTCGGATCGACTGGTCAGGTGCCGGCCATACCAGCTAAGCTGGGTATGCGCCGCCCGTCCTGGATTTGTTCCATGAACACACACCCCTGGGTAGAGCTATAAACGTATATGAGCCTATGAGAGAGATTTCGTCGTAAAAACGACTAAGTTCATTAAAACGAGTAGAGCGCATGCTTACCACTGCATTGACAGAGCGCATATGCCATGTCCAAGATAGGATAGCACATTTAGTGTACCGAGTAGGTACAATGTAATCCGTTATAATTGCTTGTTCCCGCCGAATCTGGTGGTAATCAAGACCAGAATTCGACGGGCTTTCCAAATCTGTAAACTATTTCAAAATCGGTTAAGAAATGGCTGAGTTAGCCACCGAAAACCCCTTTGATTATCTTCAAAATATTGCTCTGACGTCATAACGACGCGTGCGCAGAAGTTCTAGAATGTTCTAGAACATTCGTCTGCGTCATTATTAGCTGCACGCTGATTGACTATTGCTCGGCCGATGATTGGTTGAGGCCTGCGACTATGACGTCACGAGTATTATAAAAGGAGATGGAATCCAGAGTTCGAAAGCATCCTCGGCCAGGGGCCGAACAGGTTGGATCTGTAAAGCAGCTACGATCAGCCGACAGTTATTAAACAGATCACCTCGGTCTGGGTCAGCATCTTTCCCGTAGCATTGTGGCAGCCACCCAACCCACCGCATCTTAAAGAATTTTGCAACTCATTTTTGGAAACTTTCGACAATATTGTTCATGACTGAATCAAGAACTGACTCAGAACACAATCTTGCGGTGAGGCCTTTCCCGGCCTGAATATGTGATTCTACAGATGTAGAGGCAGCGATGTTCTTTGGTGGATAACTCACCAGATCTGCCGGCCACGCAAAAAAGTGGTTATTCAACCGCCCCCACCTCCCCCCCCCCCCCCCGCACTGATGTTGTGGTTATTGTAGAACTTACTGACTGTTCATTAGACATTCTTATATCGTGATTACCGTCCTGAGTTCACTCCGCTCCCATTCTGGACTGCATGCGGGAATCCTGTTTGTGGGAACCGACATGCGGGGACTTTCCAGTTTCCCGAGAACGCGTCGACTCACGTCACAACAAGGATGACGTATCAATTTCAGTAACACGATAGCCCGGCCTTAAGAATGGCTACCGACTATTCAAGTAAATATACTTAACATCTTTAATTATTCTGTTAATTACGACTTTAGTAACTATATTTCATCATTGTAAACGGTCCCGATGACTAAAAGGAACCACAACGGTCTTAGGACCGCTAGTTATAATTTCTTTATCTGTTTATAGATATTCTTATTTTACTGTGAGGTGTTTTACTAACCGCACCGTAGTAGGTCCAACAACCTGTACTATATGTATTATTCTGATCATTTCACATTATATTACTTGTACTGGTTAGTTTTATATATGGCGAGCAGCCATCCATTCATGTTTTGTTTATTTGTAGAAAACGTAGGACTGCAGTGCACGTAGGAAACACTTTACAGCAATATTTATATATGCATCACTTTCTCCCGCCACCAACAATTTTTCACTGAGGTCGCTGTCTGTGCTATAACTCTGTTTAGCCCTGCATGCTATCGACTAAAAGCCTGTCTATTTAGCTCTATATGATAGGTTTAATATTATTAGAGACAATTTCTTCATCAAGAGCAACATAGTGTACGCCTCTTTTCCGGTAGTTGCGATAAATTAGCCCCGCATTCCGGCAAGGTTGTCTAAAATTGGCCAACATACCTATTGGGCCTCGTATTTATAAGTTATTGTCTCTCTTCATGTTCCACTAAGCCTTATGGGTTCTTAATTGTTTGGATGTCCCTATCCGCATCATGGACTGATCCGACCCTGGGAAACTATTGGGGTTTCCGAGCGGTGATGGCCAGGGTGTGGTATCACACACACCTCCCATCAGTCTTCCGATACCTTGTAGTTAGTTATCCTTGCCAATGTAGGAAGCACTGCGAAAACATATCATAATTATTGACTTCTTTCTCATCTTCTAGGAAGTCTCCCCCGCACCACAGTGCATAACTGGGCAACTTGCGTTTAAGCCTAACATCAGGTTAAAAGCTCCATAGGACCTGGTGATGGCCGAGATGCGCTTCCCCACCGAATTCTGTAGGAATGTCTGGGCAGGATGTTAGGATCTACCATGCCCTCACGGGAAGGACATTCACGGTGGGTATTCGTCTCTCCTACCCCCGCCATAACGATAGATCAGTCACCGAAACTTGCTTTTGTGAAAAGTAACCATTGTCCTATGATGGTCATGGAGCAAGATGTCCGGATTCTCACCAAGCTCGGAGGTCTTGCAAGATAACATGTATGCCCGCTGTCTTGAGTGTTGATGTCTTAGGACATCCTCTCTCAATGACAGCCGTATCTAAAACGCTAGGTAGGGCACCCGCCCTTTGCAGCCTAAACTAGTTCTTGACTTTAAAAACTAAATGTTAGGTGAGGCATAGGAGGCCCGCATAAATAAAAGCGGCACCTACTAATTCAGCATATTTAAAACTACATAAGACGGTGACGTGGGCATCCCTCGGGAATCGCTCGTCCCGACTTCACGTAAAACAGCACGCAACATTCTAGTCATAATTTCACTAGGTATGGTCTTTCCTTTATAGCATTTTGGTTGAAGATTAGTGGGCCCTTTCTGGCCAATAGTCTTCTCCCGCTTTAAGCAGTGGCAGCATTTTCCAGTGACGGAGGCCCGCGCGATGCACTTGCCTCTCGCAAGGATTCAGTGACGACGGCCCGCGCGAGGCTACTACTCACCAAAAAATAGCATCAGAAGTAATGCCCGCATGAGGCACATAGCTTTTCGCCACTATAAAAGATAACTTTCTTTCCTTTCAGCTTAGAGGTATAATAACTTATATTAAATTAATTAGTGATCTCGTATGCGGGGGGGGGTCTCCTTTGCGGGAATACCTCTGTGGGCCTACGAGTCTGTGTGGTACCTCCGGGTGCCCCACATTTAAACGTTCATCAGGCTGTCTCTATGTCTTGTATTTTCGTATGCTCATTTTTATCTAGCAAACTTGACAGTCTGTTTTAGGCAAATCAATTGTATAGACTTATTTAAGTTAGGTCACCAATCAAATATTGTAAGTCCATAGATCACGAAATTGCTATGGACAGGCATACCGGTGACACAAACTCATGGGCTGATACTGTTGTGTTCAATATTCACAACGATGGTCGCACGGCCCCCACCGGAACGATTGAGTTCCGCCGGCCCTAGGAGCCAGTCTTTGTTACCCGTAGGGCAGTGTCGCACGGGATCCGTAACCCCGAGACCGGGAGCTAGCCAGCGTCATCACTCGTCGTGTACATGCGATGCGTCAAGCCGACACCATACACCGGAACGGCCCGATACTACCCCGCAAGCTACAAACTGCATATCAGAAGTCTAATGTATACAGTAGGGCCTACGCTTACCACACTGGTGTCAAAACTATGTAGGCCTACTGTTTCCTGACCCAGTAAAAGATCTATTAGTGTATGCCTACGTTTTTCAAAGAATGTTGCGGGGAGCTGTTCGATACAAAAGCTCAGTAACCGTTTTCAGTAACATTGTTTCAAAAATGTACGCCAGTTTTCCAGTTGTAAGATACTTAAATTAATATTACATCAGTTTGCAAACTCTACTGGAAAACTACACCACCTTTGGTATGGTTAGTTGTGGCTTTGCATGTAGGTTTTGGTAGGGCACCCTTGATTTGATTTAGTTCAACAGTAGCAATATCTTGTACCACTGGTTTAATAAATTTCTTGGCAAGTTTTTGTGATTTCTTGAAGAAGTCTATTTCACACTCATTTTTGTCATCAATTGGGCGCATTACTTCCCCTACATAGTGGATCGATGGTTTGGGGTTGTTTTGCATATATTCAACCAGTACATATGCGCCCACCTTTGTCATTGGAAACAACATAACCTAACACAAGTCTTATTTCCCCAATCTCATTGTCACTTTCACTTAGAAAATCATCACTTTCTAATGGTGCTAACTCAGACATCTTCACCTGATGAATCTTCGTGAATGGTAACTGTATTCTGTTTTTGAGATTTCTGCATTGTAGTTAACTTTCGCTTAGCCTTTGCTGCCAGTTGCTGTGGATGTTGTTTTTTGGTTTTCTTTTCAACACTTTCTCATCTAATTTATCCTGTAGTCTTTTCATCTCTGGCGTTGATGTTGCAACCATTGCTTTACCTTGTTGTCTCCCGTGATTAGTTTCTTTTCTGACAAGCGTTTTTGGATACCCTAACATCTGATGTGGTGTCAGGAAGCCAGGTGCAGTACTGACTGTATGCCATTCAAGTGTATGCAGGTGTCCAGCAGTGGATGGGCCAGCTATAGATATATCTACATTCTGAGCAGATGTTTCATTGTCCAGTCCTTCTTCAGTATTGTCTTGGACCGTGACCATAGGGGGTGGCCGGTCTGCTAATGATGAAGGGAGGAATGCACTGTCACTAAAGATATCACGATTAAAAGGCCAGATTCCAGATGCTCTGAACCCTGCTATGATATTACTGGGTGTGAATGAGTGAGTGAGTGAGTGAATGAATGAATGAATGAATGAATGAATGAATGAATGAATGAATGAATGAATGAATGAATGAATGAATGAATATGTTCTAAACAATGTATGCATGGTTGAATTAGCTACTCCAATGACTACAAGATATAAGGTGTGTGGTATGTCGGGGAGAAATGGGGCACTATTTGAGAAATCCATTTTTGACCATAATACACGAGGAATACCACCATTCTAGAATTACTTACATATACTTTAGGTTAAGTGCTACTAGTCATATTAGACAGTGGTGCTCAATCATTCTTCAGTTTTTGTCAGCGTAACAAAAGTGATGCAGTATATTTTTGTGGTAAAGTGAGATAGATACGGGTGAAGTGGGACACCTATGTCCCAGTGCTCCCCATGTGGATTTGACAAAATGGCGACTACTGCTAAACCTACAAAGAATATTGCTAACGTCACTATATTTATTGATCATATATACCCAACAGTGTTACACAGCACTATTCCCCCTTTCCTGATCTAAAAGTAGTTAGCATTTAGCAGTAGAAGTCTAAATATTTCAAATATAATAGAGTGCATATTTTTCATAACTCAAGAATACCTGCATCTTTAGCATAGACATACTACCCGATCCAACGCTCTTGAGACATCCACCATCATCACCAAGTCTCTCCGCCATTAAAGGGGCGAGGGACCAAAAGGGCAGAGTGAGAAGCTCTTCTTACGAGAACTCCAACTCACTCTGGGCACATACTTTTCCTAACAAGGGAAAAGGGAGCAATGGTGGACAGAAATCTATCTCTCTAATGACCAACAATCAATGACATGTATCCGTGGACACAAAAACAAAGAGTTAGTATTTCAGTGCCAAAATAATATTTGACCAGTTTTCTTGGTGCCTATAACATCCAACGCGCATCACGGAAACACTTGACAAAGTGTAACATGACGTGAATTAGACATAATTGTAAGAGAATTCATGTGATGACTTGATCCTGGTGTGGCCTCAGGCAATTTTGCATGTTCAGACATGATCAGGGAGTTCAAACAATCCAACAGATTGAAGACACCCGCAGAAAGAACATCAGAAAACTTCTAAGCATGTGTCTCATTAGCCAATAAATTGGAAAAGAGGAAGTATCAGTCTGCGCATGCGCGAGGTTGGGTCTGGCATCTGCTGGACTGTCAACTGACTCCCTGCCCAGTAGGTCGATATTTAGAAAATATCAGTGTTAGGAGGTAAGTATACTCTTGAAGTAAAAATTGGCACCTCAACTAGTCTTTATTGACTCTTACATTAATCAGTGCCACTCCCAATGACTTTCAGTCAAATGGTTTAGTTTTCGAGATATTGACAACAATCTCTGGACTAGTTTTTGCAATAATGCTTTTGAACAATGTTTAAAAGAAAATAGAAGACACCAGTGCTAACAACAGAAATTGATGGCATACAAACTTGTAATGACACCGCCTAATGGAGAATCAGAAGGCAGTCTCTTATAGCAGCTGGTGTCTTAATAAAGGTTCAAATCCAGTGTTTCATTGGATTTAGCATATGAAGAAAATGGTCTCTACAGGCAGGTGTTATCTTAACCCTTTCAACGTTAAATCTTCGAAGAAGTATATCCTTTGTGATAAAAAAACCTATTTTGTAGAAAATTTTGAAATTAATTTGACTTGAAGCCATTGCGCCTTAGGCAGTAATGTGTTCCAGTCGAATTAATTCAAAATATTCAAGCTTTACTGTATCGATACCTTGAAAATGCAATATAAGGAATTCATCAGAGAACAGGACCAAACAGGTGGTTTTATAGCAGGTTTAACTGAGTGTATCAAAGCATCCATTTAACACAAGTACATCTGGCTGAATGGCCATGTTAATAGGAGGGGTGGTGTTGGGTGGGTTAATTTAGAAAACTTGAAAACCTTGTTTCACTCATATTATTAAAAATAAACAATAAAAAAACAAAAAATAAGAAATAAACAAAAAATACATATTTAAAGGCCATTGTCACCCAAAATCTTGGACCTATACTGGTGAACCCTCCAAAAGGCACCTCTACCCATCATAAAGAAGCTACCTGCTAAGTTTCATTAAATTATTTTAAGCGATTCCATTTATGATGTCATTTATGAAAATATTGACAAAAATCATGAGTTTTTGCAATAAAAAGCCAATTTTAACCCAAAATATTGTTCTCATAAAGGTGAATTCTTCAAAAAACATCTGCATACACCAAGTTTCATTAAAATATCTGAAGCGGTTCGGTATGATATTCTGTTTACAAAGAAATTGACAAAAATCATATTTTTGCATTAAAAAGCCCATTTTCACCCAAAATATTAAACCTATAAAGTTGAATCTCTCAAAAGGCACATCTATCTATCATAAAGTAACCACCTGCTAAGTTTCATAAAATTATTTTAAGCCATTCTGTATATGGTTTACAAGAAAATTTACAAAATCATGCTTTAGCATTAATAAGCCAATTTTCACCCAAAATTTTGGACCTATAAAGGTCAATTCTTCAAAAGGCACATCTGAAGCATACACCAAGTTTCATTAAAATAGCTGAATGATATGATGTTTACAAGATATTGTGAATGGACGGATGGATGGACAGACAGACAGATGCGGTGATTACTATAGGACATAATACCTATCTTAACTATTTAGGCAGTGGAGGAAAAGGTTAATCTGTTAATTAAGATTTTATCTACTTTGACAATAAAAGTTGTCAGGATGATAAATCAATGGACCGTAAAAAAAACGGTCTATTATTCCCCCCTATGAAAGTGACACTACTAGTACTGCAAGTAGTTGAGGGGCGATAGCTCTGGTGTTTGTCATCGTATCAGTTTTGCAACACAGATATTAGATGGCGACGTTATCATTGTGACCAAGTTTGGTGTCAATCCATTTAGAAATAACAAAACATGCCGTTATTGTTGCCAATGGATGGATGGATGGACAGACAGAAGAGAGGTCTGGGGGGGGGGGGGGGTCATCACTATATCTCAGCTGACTGACAAGTCTGCTGAGCTAATAAAACCAATCTCTGCTTCAAAATCCATCAAATAAAAAAATTGAATATGGCAGCCAAACACACTACATTTTGATTAGTCCATGGTGGCCATGGTTTTTTAACATATCAACTTCACTTGAACAAACTTCAATGGCCCTTCGTGTCTAATAATATTACCTAAATTTCGGCCCGATCCATTCACCGGCTCTGGAGAACTAGTTTTCGTGAAAAATAGGTCATCCAAGATGGCTGCAAAACCATTTGGCCAATCAGTTCCTTCGAACAAACTTGGTTCAGCTGTTGCATTTAATGATATTTCATGACTTTGGAATCAATCCTCCAGGCGGTTTCGGAGATTTTTTATAGGCGTTACAAAATCGGCCAAAATCCAAGATGACCACCAGCCAAATGGGCCGATCGACTTCCTTTGGACAAACTTGGATCTTTATGCCCTATTTATGCCAAATTATTGTTGAAATCAGTCCAGTGATTCTTGGGAAGTCATTTAAAGAAAAAGTTGATGGATGGACGGACAGATGATGGACGACGGATGGTGGCCACGACATAAGCTCACTTGGCCAGAATCCCTTGGCCATTCTGGCCAGGTGAACTAATAATTACAGTAAATCAAATATAATAGAGAATTCCAGTTTAACTATGCCCCGCCCACCTCTAGATAAGCTCGACACACAATTCGCCTGTTAGCATCGATCGATCCCTGAACTCCCTGACTATCAAGCTATGGCAGCAACAGCGTCCAGTCAAATTAATTTCAAAATATTCAACAGCATGTTTATTAAATTGTAGACCTACAATGCGTACAACGCTTAGTCTATAATCAGTAAAGAGTTTGTGACGAACTTAACTATTTCATTCATGAGGTAATTGATTAGGACGACATCCTATATGTCACATAGTTGATTATGACGTCATATGATTGATGGATAAACTAGAATCCTGCATTGTTTTGGCGTATTCTTCCTGCATATGCAAAATATCTTTACAGACTCACTAATAGTTAATATTTCCTGCAGCAGTCATCCTAATAGAGGAATCCAGTTCACTTATCAATCATATGACGTAATAATCAACAATATCACATGTAGGCTGATGTCAGAATCATTGGCCCTTTCCAGTTAATCCATCCATCATATGGCGTCATAATCAACTATGTGACCTGTAGGATCATGTCATAATCAATTATGTAGATAAGTTCATCATAAACACATAATTGATGACGGGCTAAGTACGTTTAGTACGAATTGTATGTCTTTACTAGTTAATAAACATGCTGTTTCATATTTTGAAACTAATTTGACAGGTTGCTGTTGCTGCCATAGCACCCAGTTAAATTAGTTTCAAAATATTCAACAGCTTACCTGTATAGTTTTCTAGGAATTGATAGTCAGGGAGTTCATGGATCGATCGATCCCAACATGACCGAAGCGTGGTGGAGCTTAACTAGGGATGGGTGGGGCATAGCTGAAACTGGAATTAAAGATCCATTAGGTCATGAATGACACGATTTAGTCTGTAATAAATGCTTAATACTCTGTCAAGTTGTACAACTCGTATGTCTGTACTATTTAATAAGCATTCACACCCAGTCAAGTTAGTTTCAAAATATTCAACAGCTTACTCGTGTAGTTTTGAGATTCGGGGAGTGCAGGGATCGATCCTAACACGGGCATAAACATGGGTGGAGCTTTTAGCCCTCCATTAAAGCGTTAGAAGGACTGATTGCAGCTGTAGAATGTTTCTACTACTACAGTAGCTGAACACAAGTAAAATATGCTCAAGGGAGGTAACTGCTTTATTAAAATAAAGTATTTCCTATTTCTAACATGGTATTTAATTGTACCAAGATCTGCTCTCAATACATACTAACAGGGATGTGAACCCCCCATCCCCATTGTATACAAATGCATAAAGATTGTTAAGAAAAGTATGAGAAAATATTAAAATTTAATAATTTTATCATTCATTCTACCATATTAAATAAAGGAATTTCTCAAATGACACTAATTATAATTCTACTAAAGGTAGAATATTGAAGTTTTTCAAAATTGTCATTTTTGTAACCGTAATGAAGACATTTATGGTAAAAAGCTTTTTTAAAAATTGTTTAACAAGTGTTCCTAAACTTTCTCAATTTTTAAAAATTGATCATTTGATATGTCGCTTGACAATAATGTTGTTTAGGAGCCACGAGTTCATCGTAGTCCTCCACCCCCTCACCCCCGGATTAATATTCTTATTTTCCAGATCATTTCAGAACACTGCCAATGTTGTGGACTCCTAGTGCATCGTCACACAGTTTCTTTGCAAGTTTGAGCCAAATCACACCAGTACTTTCAGAGATATCCATAGATCCGGAATTTGATCCGATGCGGATCCAGGTTCCTTTATCTGAATCACAGGAAAAGACTCTAGATCCTCTTCATTGTGTTAAAATTTGAAGATCAGTAGATTTTGAGATACAGTTCAGGATGCACACACACACAGACCCAATCACAATGGAGGGATCCAGTTTTACCTATGCCCCACTCATCCCTAGTTAAGCTCCACCCACACTTTGCCCATGGTGGGATCAATAGATCCCTGAACTACCTGACTATCAATATCCAGAAAACTATACAGGTAAGCTGTTGAATATTTTGAAACTAATTTAACTGGGTGCTGCGGCGGCCTATGGCAACAACAACATCCAGTCAAATTAGTTTTAAAATATTCAACAGCATGTTTATTAAACAGTAGACACATAATTTGTACATGTACAACAACGCTTAGTTCGTCATCAATTAAGCGTTCTTGGCGAACCTAGTTACGTCATTCATGACATAAATTTATTATGACATCGACGTAGACGTCATGTAGTTGATTATGATGTCATATTATTGATGGATAAACTGGATTATTCCATACCCTAATGCCTTGTGATGATGACATCTTATTGCAATGTCAGGTTAACCTGCTGAAAATCTGCAGACTATATTTTCCATTCGGTTTAATACTGAATATTCTGACCATTTTGAAAACAATTTGACTGAATGTTGTTGGTGGCTTAGGTCCACAGTTATTGCCCATTGAAACTAGAAAACGTTGTTTGACTCAGAGGGCCCCTGAAATCACTGAAAGTACCTTTTTTCTATGTAGTAAATAGCAATTTCATTCAAAGCCTTCATAATATTAAAAACAAAAAATAAAACAAAAAATAAATAAAATAAAAAAAACTAATAAAAAATGAAATGAATTAAAGCAAAAGCTGAAGAATTGACAAAAAGTTTTTACATTAAAAAGCCCATTTTCATGCAAAATATTGGACCAATAATGGCGAACCCTTCAAAAGGCACATCTACGTATCTAAACTGAGGCATATACAGTACCAAATATCATTAGAATATCTTAAGCGGTTCTGTATGATATGCTGTTTACGAGATTTTGTGGACAGACAGACAGATGGATGGACAGACAGACAGATGCGGTGATTACTATAGGGCAAGTCCATTTTCACATAAAGAAGACACCTGCCAAGTTTCATTAAATTATTTTAAGTAATTCTGTATGATATGGTGTTTAGGAGAAAATTTACAAAAATCGTGAGTTTTTGCATTAAAACGTCAATTTTCACCCGAAATCTTGGACCTATAAATGTGAATCCTTCAAAAGGCACATCTGCGTATCATAGCTGAGACATATATCAAGTTTCATTAAATTATTTTAAGCGATTCTGAATGATATGGTGTTTACGAGAAAATGGACAAATATCGTGAGTTTTTGCATTAAAAAGACCATACCCAAAATTATAAATGTGAATCCTTCAAAAGGCACATCTGCGTATCATAGCTGAGACATATATCAAGTTTCATTAAATTATTTTAAGCGATTCTGAATGATATGGTATTTACAAGAAAATGTACAAAAATCATGTTTTTGCATTAAAAAGCCCATTTTCACCCAAAATCTTGGACCGATAAAGGTGAATCCTTCAAAAGGCACATCTGCGTATCATAACTGAGACATATATCAAGTTTCATTAAATTATTTTAAGCGATTCTGAATGATATGGTGTTTACGAGAAAATTCACAAAAATGGTGAGTTTTTGCATTAAAAATCCCATTTTCACCCAAAATCTTGGGCCGATACAGGTGAATTCTTAAAAAGGCACATCTGTGTATCTAAACTGAGGCATATACCAAGTATCATTAAAATATCTTAAGCGGTTCTGTATGATATGCTGTTTACGAGATTTTGTGGATGGACGGATGGAGACGAACGGATCAACGGACAGATGCGGTGATTACTATAGGCCTTCTGCACCTTCCGGTGGAAGGTGTGCGGCCCTAATTATTGTCCGGTGGCTTGCAGCATTTAGACATCTAAGAGGTGTCAGATGGATAGCGGTTGAAATATTGGATCAAATAAATTAATAACACAAATACGGGTTGATGGGTTTTTTTATACAAATATTACAGTGAAATAAATAATCTATAAATCCATTTAGAATAGGTATATATTAAAATTATATTTTTACCACACAGGTAATAAATATATCAATACAAAATAAATTTCTGCTTGATTGATTAACGCTTTCACTCATACATTCCATGTACCTCAATCTCAGGGCAATCAAACAGGAAATTTGTTGAATATTTTGAAATTAATATGACTGAGAGACATTTTTCTCATAGAAAATGTCCATTTGCCAAGTGAGCCGGCCAAGAGAATATTTTAGAAAACTTACTACTGGAATGGCTGGCTCAGTTATCAATCGAGACTATTATTTCAGTGGGAATTTAAAAAAATTATCTCTTTGTTCGCAAGTGGACAAGAGCAAATGGTTAACCCTTTAACACTCATGACAGTCAAAGCCGGTCTTGAGAAATACTCCATTTGTATGCCAAGAGAGTATTTTTGAAAATTTATCACTTGAACGACTGGCTTGATAACAACCCAGTCATTTCAGTGGCATACATTCAAAAATAATCTCTTGGTATGCAAATGGAAATTTTCTGTGAGAAAATTGAAATTTTATAGAACAAATTTGAGTTAAAGAATCAATTGATCAATAACAATATTTTTATGATACTGGAAGTTTATTTTACAAATCAATTAACCTTTATAGTGGCAATGAAATTACTTTTAACTCATTCACAAATGAATTCCCCATATCCTATTTTCAAGTCAACCATACATAAAAAACTTTTTTGAAATTAATTTGACTGTCAAAATGGCCTCCAGTCAAATTAATTTCAAAATATTCAACAGAACAAGTTTCATATAGTAAAGAATCTTGTCGGCGAAAGGGTTAACCCTTTCAGACCTGAAGCTCAATTTCATAGACACAAACAGGTAAGCTGTCAAATTTCACTAAAAACTGGGGTGGGGTAGGGGGGGGGGTGTTACTCAAATTACTTTAAAATTACTTGGGGTGTTTACTTAATTACTTAATTCCTTAAATTCCTTAATTTTTCTGATATTATGTTCAAAATTTAAGTCATCAATTTTATCACAAGGGTGTGTCTGTCTTGTAGTCAGTAGCTGTTTGCACATAATATAGCACTATAAAAGTACATATGCACAGTGTGTGTATGCGTGCGTGCATGTGTGCATGCACGCGAGCAGGTACGTCACCGTGTGAGTTCATGAGAGCATATGCGCGAGCACATTTTGTATGCAGGAACATATGATGGTAGTATAGCCAGGGTTTCAAAGGACGTCAAATATTGCACTACCTTATATATTTAACCCTTTAGTGGTCAAATTTGGTCAAGAAAATCCAAATATTTCTTTACTGAATGTCCATTTGCAGGCCAGCAGACCATTTTTGAAAACTCACCACTGAAATGACTGGCTCGTTTATCGAGCCAGGCATTACTGTGGTAAGTTTTCAAAAATAGTCTTCTCTTGGCCTGCAATTGGACAGTCCTCAAGATGACTGCAGAGGCTGGTTCTAGCCGGCTTGACCATTAACGGGTTAAGCAAAACCGCACAGTGAAGACCTTTCATTAGTGTCACGTTTTGCGTCTGTTTTCCGGGGATGCATGTTTGCATGTGTGTGCGTGCGTGCGTATGTGTGTGCGTGTGACAATACTGGCACTTGTACTCTCTATCATATTTTTCTCATTCAAATTTGTTACATGTTTTCATGCATTCTATAATTATACCAATCAATTGATTGTGGCGTAAGCCTACTTGTGACATAGTTGATTATGACATCATATGACTGACTGAAGGACTGGATTCTGCTATTGCCCATTTCTCACGCAAGCGCTAAAGTGAAGATCGTGACACTCGGAGCATCTGAACCACGAAGAAACACCAACCACGATGTATTAGTGAAATTGGAATGGATTAGTATTACATTTTCTCATACGTCATTTCGTAAGCACAACTTGTACATGTTTTTCTGTATATATCTTCATCTTCATCATAACACTCCTCTCCAAACGCATGAACATGGCTCTCGGTATTTTTGTGCCATAGGCTCGTCCGCACGGCCAGTCGCAGCTCTGGAAGAGAGAAAAACAAACGATATATACCCAATCAACCCGCTAATGGCTAAGCCTATTAAATCTTAAACACTCATTTCAGCCAAAAACGTCTTCTGCAGTGGTCTTGAGAAATGTCCATTTGCAGCCCAAGAGAAGACTATTTTTGAAGTCTTTCCAGTGGTAAATATTCAAAACTTGTTTTGCAAATGGACTTTTTCTTTGAGAAAATTGGATTTTTTAAAACAAATTTTAGTGTTAAAGGGTTAAAACAGGCTACTGCAATGGTCTTGAGGAATATCCGTTTTCAGGCGAAGAGAAAACTATTTAAAAAATGTTTACCACTGGAATCACTGGCTCAATAACCCACCCATTTCTAGCTAGGCTCCGCCCATGGTTTGCACGCGATGGGATCAATTTACATACATACACTGAATCTTGAATTCCCCAAATCCCATTTTCAAGATAACTATACAGGTAACCTGTTGGATATTTTAAAACTAATGTGACTGGGTGCTGTTGCTGCCTATTGTGATGTCAGCATACACGTTGCGTAATGGATTATGACATCACATACTTGAGTGACAGGTTAGATCTTCGCTCTAAACTTGTCTGATGTTTACGTCATTCCGTTGGAACATTATCTGTTATGTTTTATGCCATCGTCCTATCGCATGGTCTCGCCCTCGCGCTACGCTCTCGTATCAAGTCCTGTGCTTCTGTGCTTTTGATGTCTGCGCTAAGTTCACGAAACATCATAAATGAGGTCAGTCAACTACCGCTCAATAAAACTGCCTGGTTATTATCATCCTACTAATATTTAAAAGTAAGACCATACAATTCATACACTTGACAGACTATTCTGTGTTTATGATGGACCTAGACAATCATTTATTATGCATTATGATTGTGATGTCAGCATACACGTCGCGTAATGGATTATGACATCATATACTTAAGTGACAGGTAGGCTTGCGCGATTATTGCTTTCAGTAATCATGATCGATTATTTAATAATAATTGTGATTACTCGATTAATCAGCTTGAGTACAAATTACCCAGTTATAGCAGCAAAAAAGCATATCAATGACGAAAGCTGCAATGGTGTTGAGAAAGGTCGATTTGCAGGCCAAGAGAAGATTATTTTTGAAAATGTATCACTGGAATGCCAGTCATTCCAGTGATACATTTTCAAAAATAGTCTTCTCTTGGCCTGCAAATGGACATGCATTCGCTGAGCAAAATGTAAATTTCTGTGTGCAATCGCATTAAAGAGTAATTAAAAGGTAGGTTTTCAAATATTTTATGCTGTAGAAGTGTTCATGATTATTCGATTATTTAATTTTTTATCATAAAAATTCACGATTTAAAACATAATCGTGATTTTCGATTTAATCACACAGTCGTGCAAGCCTAGTGACAGGTTAGATCTACACGCTAAACTTGTCTGATGTTGACGTCATTCGGCTGGAACACTATGGACCAGGCTACTCATGGCACCAGTTACATCCACGATGGCTAGTTACATCTGTGATGGCTAGTTACATCTGCGACGGCTAGTTACATCTGCGATGGCTAGTTACATCTGCGACGGTTAGTTACATCTGCGATGGCTAGTTACATCTGCGACGGTTAGTTACATCTGCGATGGCTAGTTACATCTGCGATGGCTACCATCGATGCCATTGGTTACTCACTCCTCAGGGCCTTGCCAAGTGTAAAATCAAATATCTTGTATATGCTATGCATTTATCTGTTTTAGGCAGATATGATTTAAAGGGGTCCACAACAAATAGGATATGCCTATCTGCATATGACATTGACTCAAAAAATAAATTCAAAATTCAATTCAATTCAATTCTTTCCCTTACATGGCGAGGGTAGATACCGCGATATTAAATTATCTTAAACCCTTGAAATTCCTGTCCCAATTTTAAAGCAACTATACAGCAAAGCTGTTGAATATTTTGAAATTAATTTCACTGGCACCTGTTGCTACCATAGGACATATTCTGCAACAGCCACCAGTCAAATTTGTTTCAAAATCTTCAACATAATATCCCTTACATCATAAAGAATTGTTTCTGACCTCTAAAGGTCAAAGCCGCTAGAGTACTAGAATTTTCATATTCGTAAATTCTATAACCTTTCATATGATAACTGTTGTTGTTTGGAAACAATTTAACTGTAAGCTGTTGCTGCCTATGATAGCAACAGATTTCACGAACATTATTTGAATATTTCCAAAACACAGCAGTCATTTTTTTCATGACCCTCTCTTTACACTTTAACACACATATCAGCCAAAAACGGCTTCTGCAGTGGTCTTGGGAAATGTCCATTTGCAGACCAAGAGAATACTATTTTGAAAATTTACCACTGGAGTGACTGGCTCCACAACCCCCACCCCCCCCCCCCCACCACCAAAGAAAACCAAACCAACACCCCCATCTCCGCCCACAACTTGAAGATCAACTCGACTGCAAAATAATCATGTGACTTTATTAAGCCTTTCAACGACAAATCCAGAAAAAATATTAAATTTACGATATAAAATTTCTGTTGAATATTTTGAAATTAATTCGGCTGGAAGCAGTTGCTGCTTACACAGCAACAGCTTCCAGTCAAATTAATTTCAAAATGTATGCAGCAACTGCTTCCAGTCAAATTAATTTCAAAATATTCAAGTTTTCCAGAACCCTAATTATGTCTAAATGAAGAGCTAGTGCAATTTAAGGCAAAATTAAGTGCAAGGGAGGTAACTCTGTACATCATTAAACTAAATTAGTTTCCGTTGCTAGCATAGGTGTCTCCTTGCCTTAAGGCATATCATCAACATATATTAAGCAGTCAATTGGCACTCATCAACAAAAATAATGTTTGAGAAGACGGAGAGAGCAAATCTATTAATATTTACTAATATTTTATTCTGACAACCATTTTGAAAAACGCTAATTTTTTAAGACACACCGCAATGCTTTTTATCCAGCAATCTAAGATTGTTCAAATGAATTTATTTTTTAATCCGTAATGAAGACATTTACGGTAAAATTATTATTAATTATTTAGTTTTATATATAAGTTAAAGGCTATGAGACCAACTTATATATAAGTAACTAACCAAAAAATTATTTTAGAGTTGCAGCGTGTCTTAAAAAAATTAGCATTTTTCCCAGTCGGCAGAATGAAATATTAACAAATATTTAATTGAATATGCACAACAAAATGCTTGAAAATGAAATTGTTAAAATTGTGTATTTTTATAGGCTTAAATTAATTGCGTATCTCAATGTAATGAAATGAATGTTAAGCATATGTTGTTTTCCATCCATATAAATTAATGTTAATTTTTTAGTGATGAAGTTTAATGATTCAAATTTTTTATTAATTTATATTAATGAAATCATCATATACTACGATTTATTTCATTTCATTACATCTAGGCACACAGGCACACAATTTAAGTCTCTAAAAGTACACAATTTTAACAATTTTAAGGGTTATATCTCTGAACCTGATTTAATATTTTGAAAACAATTTGACTGAAAGTTATTGGTGGCAAATCCACCGACAACTTTCAGTCAAATTGTTTTCAAAATATTCAGCAAGTAAAGATTTTTTGCTCATTGAAATTATTGTCTGTTGGCTTGCAGCAGTGAGGCAATTAAACGCCTCGCCCTTTAAATCATCCAAACTCCAGCGTCTCAATTTCAAGACAACTATACAGTAAAGTAGTTGTATATTTTGATACTAATTTGACTGGAACTTGGGCAACAACAACTCCCAGTCAAACTACTGTCAGTGTATTCAATAGATTACTCTCTTCATTTCTGGTACGAGAGCGTTAAATGACTACTTGTCTTTCCATCCAAAAATAGCTTCTGAACAAATGGATAAATCTACATGTATTCTGTCACTCAAGTATATGATGTCATAATCAATTACGTCACGTGATACTGACGTCACAATCAAAATGCGTAATGAATGCCATATAGACTAGTTCCACTATGAACACTGTATAGTATTACAAATTGTATGCCTTTATTAATTAACATTCTATTTAATTATTTTGAAACTAATTTGACTGGGAACTATGGTAGCAACAGCACCAAATCAAATCAGTTTCAAAATATTTAACAGATTACCTTTATATTAGGATTCTGGGAATTCAGGATTTCGATCGATCGCAACACCGGGAAAGCAAGGGTGGAGCTTAGCTAGAAATGGGCGGGACTTAGCTAGAAATAGGCGTGGCATAGCTAGAAATGGGCAGGGCATAGCTATAAATAGGCGTGGCATAGCTAGAAATGGGCAGGGCATAGCTATAAATAGGCGTGGCATAGCTAGAAATGGGCAGGGCATAGCTATAAATAGGCGTGGCATAGCTAGAAATGGGTGGGGCATATCTAGAAAAGGGTGGGGCATATCTAGAAACGGGGGGAGGGGGGGGGGAAACTTAGCTAGAAATGGGCGGGCATACATGGAAATGGATCCCTATATTAGCCTGGAGAAGTGTTTGTGAGACAAGAATATTTTAGAAAACTTACCATTGGAATGACTGGCTTGCTCACATTCCCGTATTAAGTTAAAAAAAATATTCTCTTGTACAGATTCTATGAAAAATTTGAATTTTCTTCACAAATTCTTACTATAACCCCTTTACTAGTCAAATTTGTTTAACAAATCAAAATACCTGCTCAGTAACCCTGTAACACTCATATCAGCCAAAAACAGCTTCTGCAGTGGTTTTGAGAAATGTCCATTTGCAGACCAAGAGACCATTTTTGAAAATATACCACTGTAATGACTGGCTCGATAACCGTGTGTGAAAATTGAATTTTTTAAAAACAAATTCAACGGTTAAATGGTTAAATGTCCATTTGCAGTCCAAGCAAAAACTATTCTGGAAAAACCGCACTGGAATGATGAGTTTGGTTATAACGCAGTAATTCCAGGGTTAAAATCTAAAAAAAAGCCTCTTCTTAGCCTCCAAATGGACACACATTTCGTACATGTTTCATGATAGATATTGGATTTTGATTTTCGTGACACGGCTATATCATGTTTACCCTCGTAGATAGACTGAAGGGTATATGCGAGCGTGGAGTGATTCTTCTTCTTAAGATATTTTTAATAACTCTGGGTCTACTCGAGGGATCGTCTACAAATTTGAAGAGAAGTATGCCGGTGGTGGTCCCGAGCAGATATGCCAATTTCTGGGTCTAAATGCATGTTCAGCAACAGCTTTTAGCAACAGTTTTCAAAATCGACATTTTTACGCATACTTCAATAACTCTGGTTCTACTGGCATGTGACTGGTGCAATCTTCTCCAAACTCGGGTGGAAGCTTGCCCACGTGGTCCTGAACATGTATGCCAATTTTGTGGCTAAAGGGTAAAACACAACAGCAATAGCTTTCAGTAACATTGTTTTCAAAATAGGCATACATGTTTAAGAATTCTTCAATAACTCTAATGGAGCGATTGTTTCCGAACTTGTATTGATGTGTGTCTGTGGTGTCCCGAAGACGTATCCCAATTTTACAGTAAAAAACTAAAATGCGACAGCAACAGCTTTCATTAACATTGTTTCCAAAGAAGACATTTTGTACTTTATGGTGGCCTGACTGAAAAATATATCAACGACACGGATATTGGACAAATTTGTCCATTATTGCGACGTATTTGACGTCACCTAACATGTGACATATATGACATCACCTAACATGTGACGTATTTGATTCTGGCATAAGATATTTGAGTGATAGAACAGCTCTATTCCTAGCCGCCAGTAATGAAGCTTTAGCTTTTTAACCAGGTAGATACCTGGACCCTAAAATCAAACTCAAGGGGGCCCAGTTAATTTTTCACGTGCACAATCTTATAAATATGATGCATCGGCGCACAAGATCACACATTTAGAAACACAGGATATAATAATATAAGATTTACTGCCATAGAATGTGGTAAATATGTGGCTTTCAACTTTAATGCTTTCACTGATAAATTACAGTACGCCGCAAAAGTAACTTTACCAGAAAACGCGAAAAAACCGGGACCATAGCGCCAAAAAAACGCCAAAAAACGGGACAGTTTCCGCGCTGCGTCAGTTATAAGTTATAAGATAAGAAGGAAAAGAAGATTTAGCGCACCAAGAATTTCATTTAGTGCGTGGATGCATCGGAAAAAGACATTGAGATCCATTTTGGAGATTTCAGCGAGTTCAAACTATTTAGGCGCCTTTAAATGTTCGGCGGCTAGCATAAATTTTATAGACGAGTATAATTCAGCCTGTTACTGTCACCGCGTTCGCGTATTAATTATGTTAACGTGACACGGTCCATTTATGTCTAGTCCGCAGGTAAGAAATAATCCAAAACCTATTACTAAATATTAAATTATCTCTAAATTTCAGTCATATACAATTCCATACATTCACTTCTAATACATGTAGCACATTTCCCGGAATAAAACGGCATACGAGTGCGCTATTAATTTACATATTTATTTGTTGTTTACTGATTTTCCGGGAATTTCCTTTGTCTGAATATATGGTATTAAAATTTTAAACCATATTTTCATAATTCTTTGGCAATCTCGCTATTCGGCACATCCCGGTGCTATAGTTGTTTATGAAAAAGAAACTGCGAAGGCAACCGTATATGTAAGATCACACTTCATCGGGGGGGGGGGGGGGGGGGGGGGAAGGGGGACGTTGAAATATTGCATATGCATTACGTTTGTGTTAAAAAAGAAGGAATTACGCGTAGGGCTGTGCGGTATACCGGTACTGGAACTGTCACCGGTATTGTAAGCATGCTGGTTCGAAAACCCGTGACACAATTTGAAAACCTCAAACCGGCATATTTATGAGCAACCGGTTTTGTAAATATCTGTTTTTCAATAATATATCATCAATGCATAAAATTACATTCATATCATTACTTAATAAGCAGCAATGGCTTCCAGTCATATTAATTTCAAAATATTCAACAGAATATGCCACACACCATAAAACATTTACATTTTAATGATTGAAAGGGCTAATAAAACTGGCTCAACCTGCAATAGAATCGTCAGATATATAAAATGATTTTCTGTCCACAATCTTAAAATATGAATCCAAAATTTTGGTCACCACCTGGGCTAGTGAGTTTGAAATTTTGGTAGCCCAGCCTAGAATCTTGTAGCCATGGGCCCCTGCTAATCTTCATCACTGCTAGCAACCTATATGATGATGCATCAAACAAGAAAAAAATTAGCAAATACCTTTTACTCTCTTGTCAAACTTTCTCCGTTTTGTTTTTTCACGATTGTCTAAGTTCTGTTGTCTTGCCTCCTCCAGTTTCTCTTCACTGCCCCAGACGTCTAGAACTCGTTTCCATACCTGTGAAAAAATATAGGGACCGCCTAGGCATGCACGATTATTGTTGTGAGAGATTGTGATCGATTATTTAAGAATAATCGTGATTAATCGATTAATCAGCTTGGGTATTAATTACCGAGACATAATAACACAGGTATATATGAATGAGGAACGCTGCAATGGTATTTAGAAATGCCCATTTACAGGACAAGAGAATACAATTTTTGAAAATATATCACTGGAATGCCTGGCTCCATACTCGAACCAGTCATTCCAGTGATACATTTTCAAAAATACATATTTTCAAAAATAGTCTTTACATACATTCACTGCGCAAAATGACAATGTTCTGGAGCGATTAAGATTAATTAAATTGCAGGTTTTGAAACATTTTATTCAGTAGAATTTATTCACGATTATTTAATTTTTAATCACATAAATTAACGATTTAAATAATCGATTTAATCGCGTAATCGCACAAACCTAGGACCCCTATATCCATTAGTCAAATGCTAATAAAATTGAAATCTGGATAATCAAATGTAGGAAGGGCAAAATCTTTCCCAAATGTTTAAAATCATATTACTATGTACGTTTGTGCAATTATTCCTTTGAGTGATCACGATCGCTTATTTCAAAATAATCGTGATTACTGGATTAATCAGCTGGGGTACAAAATTACCAAGAAATAACAACAAAAGAATATCAATGACGAAAGCTGCAATGGTGTTTAGAAAAGTTCATTTGCAGGCCAAGAGAAAATTATTTTTGAAAACGTATCACTGGAATGGCTGGCTTGATTCTTGAGCCAGTCATTCCAGTGATACATTTTCAAAAATAGTTTTCTCTTGCCCTGCATTGACATTTTGACCACCACCACCCCAAACCCCACCGTGGGGATGGAGGCAAAATGTAAATGACGTTTTGCACTCCCCATGCATACGAGTAATTCACACTTGGTTGAATTCTGCCCACCAGGTTTCAGAGGAGTTGACCGATGGACAGACAGCATAATCCCCAATTTTCTTCTACCTGGGGATAATGACATGTCAAGAATACCACAATTACAGTAAAGCTCATAATAAGAAATATTTTGTTGAATATTTTGAACATAATTGGATTGGAAGACACGGTGATAAATCTGGCTAACAAACCTGTGACTCAAGGTATAACTTCATGTCACCCCATCTTGGATTGTGCGGATTTTTGCGTAACACAAACTTCAGCGGTGGTTCTCTTTTGTCCAAATCTGCGTCTTTTAGTAAATATTTACTCTTAGCTTCTGTTCTCGTGATAAGCGGATGTCTGTCTTCAACTTGCCTGCAACAGCAAATAGGGTATAAATACATTGTATAAATAGCGGATAAATTTTATTCTTAAATAGAATGTAAACACATTTAATTACTATTTATACCAGACATCCGTGATATCATATACATGAACATCCAAATGCACACACACAATATAAAATTATCTATATAGAAATCTGACAACTGTGCAATTCAAATTCACAGCTGGACCCACACCAAATCATTCCTAAAACCATTCAACAGATTTAATATTTAACCTTTTAGTCATCAAGCCAGTCACAACTTCTGTTTGATGACCAAAGACAATTTTTGAAATTTACTACTGGAATAGGTGGCTCGGTTACCGAGCCAGTCATTCTAATCATAAACTTAAAAAATATACTCTTCTCTTAGTCTGCAAATTGACATTTTTTATGAGAAAGATCAATTGACATTTTCTTGAGCAATATAATTATTAATTTCATGAAGGAAAACAGATATCCAGGGATTCTCATAAGGCTCCTTTTGAGTGTATATATACATGCACCTCCAAAATGCAGTAGTAGTGGGTCCCATGGGACTCCTGAAAATTCACCTTTCCAGAGTACCCACCCATCATATGACGTCATAATGAACTGCGTGATGTGTACAATGACATCATAATGAATGACGTCATCAATGATGTCGATAAGTACGTCACGAACGCATACCACCCCCCCCCCCCCCCCCCCCACCCCCCACCCACCCCCGGTCTATGCGCTGTTGTACAAATTGTTTGCTTTTACTATTTAATAAATATTCTGTTGAATATTTTGAAACTAATTTGACTGGGCGCTGTTGCTGCCTATGGCAGCAACAGCACCCAGAGTCTAATTAGTTACAAAATATTCAACAACTTCCCTGTATAGTTTTCAGGAAATTGATAGCTAGGCATTCGGGGATCGATCAATCCAAACACAGCGAGGTGTGGGTGGAGCTTAGCTAGTGATAGGCGGGGCAAAGCTAAAAATGGAAAGGTCCATTGTGTATGATCATTAAAAATGCCCATGAAATACAGCATGGGACCTACATAAAATCCAGCATGGGACCTACATAAAATCCAGCATGGGACCTACATAAAATCTAGCATGGGACCTACATAAAATCTATCATGGGACCTACATAAAATCCAGCATGGGACCTACATAAAATCTATCATGGGACCTACATAAAATCCAGCATGGGACCTACATAAAATCCAGCATGGGACCTACATAAAATCCAGCATGGGACCTACATAAAATCTAGCATGGGACCTACATAAAATCTATCATGGGACCTACATAAAATCCAGCATGGGACCTACATAAAATCTATCATGGGACCTACATAAAATCCAGCATGGGACCTACATAAAATCCAGCATGGGACCTACGTAAAATCTATCATGGGACCTACATAAAATCCAGCATGGGACCTACATAAAATCTAGCATGGGACCAACATAAAATCTAGCATGGGACCTACATAAAATCTAGCATGGGACCTACATAAAATCCAGCATGGGACCTACATAAAATCCAGCATGGGACCTACATAAAATCTAGCATGGGACCTACAAAAAATCTATCATGGGACCTACATAAAATCCAGCATGGGACCTACATAAAATCCAGCATGGGACCTACATAAAATCTATCATGGGACCTACATAAAATCTAGCATGGGACCTACATAAAATCCAGCATGGGACCTACATAAAATCCAGCATGGGACCTACATAAAATCTATCATGGGACCTACATAAAATCTAGCATGGGACCTACATAAAATCTATCATGAGACCTACATAAAATCTATCATGGGACCTACATAAAATCCATCATGGGACCTACATAAAATCTATCATGGGACCTATGGCAGCAACAGCACCCAGTCTAATTAGTTACAAAATATTCAACAACTTCCCTGTATAGTTTTCAGGAAATTGATAGCTAGGCATTCGGGGATCGATCAATCCAAACACAGCGAGGTGTGGGTGGAGCTTAGCTAGTGATAGGCGGGGCAAAGCTAAAAATGGAAAGGTCCATTGTGTATGATCATTAAAAATGCCCATAAAATCCAGCATGGGACCTACATAAAATCCAGCATGGGACCTACATAAAATCCAGCATGGGACCTACATAAAATCTAGCATGGGACCTACATAAAATCTATCATGGGACCTACATAAAATCCAGCATGGGACCTACATAAAATCTATCATGGGACCTACATAAAATCCAGCATGGGACCTACATAAAATCCAGCATGGGACCTACATAAAATCCAGCATGGGACCTACATAAAATCTAGCATGGGACCTACATAAAATCTATCATGGGACCTACATAAAATCCAGCATGGGACCTACATAAAATCTATCATGGGACCTACATAAAATCCAGCATGGGACCTACATAAAATCCAGCATGGGACCTACATAAAATCTATCATGGGACCTACATAAAATCCAGCATGGGACCTACATAAAATCTAGCATGGGACCAACATAAAATCTAGCATGGGACCTACATAAAATCTAGCATGGGACCTACATAAAATCCAGCATGGGACCTACATAAAATCAAGCATGGGACCTACATAAAATCTAGCATGGGACCTACAAAAAATCTATCATGGGACCTACATAAAATCCAGCATGGGACCTACATAAAATCCAGCATGGGACCTACATAAAATCTATCATGGGACCTACATAAAATCTAGCATGGGACCTACATAAAATCCAGCATGGGACCTACATAAAATCCAGCATGGGACCTACATAAAATCTATCATGGGACCTACATAAAATCTAGCATGGGACCTACATAAAATCTATCATGAGACCTACATAAAATCTATCATGGGACCTACATAAAATCCATCATGGGACCTACATAAAATCTATCATGGGACCTATGGCAGCAACAGCACCCAGTCTAATTAGTTACAAAATATTCAACAACTTCCCTGTATAGTTTTCAGGAAATTGATAGCTAGGCATTCGGGGATCGATCAATCCAAACACAGCGAGGTGTGGGTGGAGCTTAGCTAGTGATAGGCGGGGCAAAGCTAAAAATGGAAAGGTCCATTGTGTATGATCATTAAAAATGCCCATAAAATCCAGCATGGGACCTACATAAAATCCAGCATGGGACCTACATAAAATCCAGCATGGGACCTACATAAAATCTAGCATGGGACCTACATAAAATCTATCATGGGACCTACATAAAATCCAGCATGGGACCTACATAAAATCTATCATGGGACCTACATAAAATCCAGCATGGGACCTACATAAAATCTAGCATGGACCTACATAAAATCCAGCATGGGACCTACATAAAATCCAGCATGGGACCTACATAAAATCCAGCATGGGACCTACATAAAATCCAGCATGGGACCTACATAAAATCTATCATGGGACCTACATAAAATCCAGCATGGGACCTACATAAAATCTATCATGGGACCTACATAAAATCCAGCATGGGACCTACATAAAATCCAGCATGGGACCTACATAAAATCTATCATGGGACCTACATAAAATCCAGCATCGGACCTACATAAAATCTATCATGGGACCTACATAAAATCTATCATGGGACCTACATAAAATCCAGCATGGGACCTACATAAAATCCAGCATGGGACCTACATAAAATCTATCATGGGACCTACATAAAATCCAGCATGGGACCTACATAAAATCCAGCATGGGACCTACATAAAATCTATCATGGGACCTACATAAAATCTAGCATGGGACCTACATAAAATCTGTCATGGGACCTACATAAAATCTATCATGGGACCTACATAAAATCCAGCATGGGACCTACATAAAATCCAGCATGGAACCTACATAAAATCTATCATGGGACCTACATAAAATCTATCATGGGACCTACATAAAATCCAGCATGGGACCTACATAAAATCTATCATGGGACCTACATAAAATCTATCATGGGACCTACATAAAATCTATCATGGGACCTACATAAAATCTATCATGGGACCTACATAAAATCCAGCATGGGACCTACATAAAATCTATCATGGGACCTACATAAAATCTATCATGGGACCTACATAAAATCCAGCATGGGACCTACATAAAATCCAGCATGGGACCTACATAAAATCCAGCATGGGACCTACATAAAATCCAGCATGGGACCTAAATAAAATCCAGCATGGGACCTACATAAAATCCAGCATGGGACCTACATAAAATCTATCATGGGACCTAAATAAAATCTATCATGGGACCTACATAAAATCTATCATGGGACCTACATAAAATCTAGCATGGGACCTACATAAAATCTATCATGAGACCTACATAAAATCTATCATGGGACCTACATAAAATCCAGCATGGGACCTACATAAAATCTGTCATGGGACCTACATAAAATCTATCATGGGACCTACATAAAATCCAGCATGGGACCTACATAAAATCCAGCATGGAACCTACATAAAATCTATCATGGGACCTACATAAAATCTATCATGGGACCTACATAAAATCCAGCATGGGACCTACATAAAATCTATCATGGGACCTACATAAAATCTATCATGGGACCTACATAAAATCCAGCATGGGACCTACATAAAATCCAGCATGGGACCTACATAAAATCCAGCATGGGACCTACATAAAATCCAGCATGGGACCTACATAAAATCCAGCATGGGACCTAAATAAAATCCAGCATGGGACCTACATAAAATCCAGCATGGGACCTACATAAAATCTATCATGGGACCTAAATAAAATCTATCATGGGACCTACATAAAATCTATCATGGGACCTACATAAAATCTATCATGGGACCTACATAACATCTATCATGGGACCTAAATAAAATCTATCATGGGACCTATATAAAATCTATCATGGGACCTACATAAAATCTATCATGGGACCTACATAACATCTATCATGGGACCTACATAAAATCCAGCATGGGACCTACATAAAATCTATCATGGGACCAAAATAAAATCCAGCATGGGACCTACATAAAATCCAGCATGGGACCTACATAAAATCCAGCATGGGACCTACATAAAATCCAGCATGGGACCAACATAAAATCTAGCATGGGACCTACATAAAATCCAGCATGGGACCTACATAAAATCTGGCATGGGACCTACATAAAATCCAGCATGGGACCTACATAAAATCCAGCATGGGCCTACATAAAATCCAGCATGGGACCTACATAAAATCTAGCATGGGACCTACATAAAATCCAGCATGGGACCTACATAAAATCTAGCATGGGACCTACATAAAATCTAGCATGGGACCTACATAAAATCTATCATGGGACCTAACTAAAATCTATCATGGGACCTACATAAAATCCAGCATGGGACCTACATAAAATCCAGCATGGGACCTACATAAAATCTATCATGGGACCTACATAAAATCCAGCATCGGACCTACATAAAATCTATCATGGGACCTACATAAAATCTATCATGGGACCTACATAAAATCCAGCATGGGACCTACATAAAATCCAGCATGGGACCTACATAAAATCTATCATGGGACCTACATAAAATCCAGCATGGGACCTACATAAAATCCAGCATGGGACCTACATAAAATCTATCATGGGACCTACATAAAATCTAGCATGGGACCTACATAAAATCTGTCATGGGACCTACATAAAATCTATCATGGGACCTACATAAAATCCAGCATGGGACCTACATAAAATCCAGCATGGAACCTACATAAAATCTATCATGGGACCTACATAAAATCTATCATGGGACCTACATAAAATCCAGCATGGGACCTACATAAAATCTATCATGGGACCTACATAAAATCTATCATGGGACCTACATAAAATCTATCATGGGACCTACATAAAATCCAGCATGGGACCTACATAAAATCCAGCATGGGACCTACATAAAATCTATCATGGGACCTACATAAAATCTATCATGGGACCTACATAAAATCCAGCATGGGACCTACATAAAATCCAGCATGGGACCTACATAAAATCCAGCATGGGACCTAAATAAAATCCAGCATGGGACCTACATAAAATCCAGCATGGGACCTACATAAAATCCAGCATGGGACCTACATAAAATCTATCATGGGACCTAAATAAAATCTATCATGGGACCTACATAAAATCTATCATGGGACCTACATAAAATCTAGCATGGGACCTACATAAAATCTATCATGAGACCTACATAAAATCTATCATGGGACCTACATAAAATCCAGCATGGGACCTACATAAAATCTGTCATGGGACCTACATAAAATCTATCATGGGACCTACATAAAATCCAGCATGGGACCTACATAAAATCCAGCATGGAACCTACATAAAATCTATCATGGGACCTACATAAAATCTATCATGGGACCTACATAAAATCCAGCATGGGACCTACATAAAATCTATCATGGGACCTACATAAAATCTATCATGGGACCTACATAAAATCCAGCATGGGACCTACATAAAATCCAGCATGGGACCTACATAAAATCCAGCATGGGACCTACATAAAATCCAGCATGGGACCTACATAAAATCCAGCATGGGACCTAAATAAAATCCAGCATGGGACCTACATAAAATCCAGCATGGGACCTACATAAAATCTATCATGGGACCTAAATAAAATCTATCATGGGACCTACATAAAATCTATCATGGGACCTACATAAAATCTATCATGGGACCTACATAACATCTATCATGGGACCTAAATAAAATCTATCATGGGACCTATATAAAATCTATCATGGGACCTACATAAAATCTATCATGGGACCTACATAACATCTATCATGGGACCTACATAAAATCCAGCATGGGACCTACATAAAATCTATCATGGGACCAAAATAAAATCCAGCATGGGACCTACATAAAATCCAGCATGGGACCTACATAAAATCCAGCATGGGACCTACATAAAATCCAGCATGGGACCAACATAAAATCTAGCATGGGACCTACATAAAATCCAGCATGGGACCTACATAAAATCTGGCATGGGACCTACATAAAATCCAGCATGGGACCTACATAAAATCCAGCATGGGCCTACATAAAATCCAGCATGGGACCTACATAAAATCTAGCATGGGACCTACATAAAATCCAGCATGGGACCTACATAAAATCTAGCATGGGACCTACATAAAATCTAGCATGGGACCTACATAAAATCTATCATGGGACCTAACTAAAATCTATCATGGGACCTACATAAAATCCAGCATGGGACCTACATAAAATCTAGCATGGGACCTACATAAAATCCAGCATGGGACCTACATAAAATCCAGCATGGGACCTACATAAAATCCAGCATGGGACCTACATAAAATCTATCATGGGACCTACATAAAATCTATCATGGGACCCACATAAAATCCAGCATGGGACCTACATAAAATCCAGCATGGGACCTACATAAAATCTAGCATGGGACCTACATAAAATCCAGCATGGGACCTACATAAAATCCAGCATGGGACCTACATAAAATCTATCATGGGACCTACATAACATCTAGCATGGGACCTACATAAAATCTAGCATGGGACCTACATAAAATCTATCATGAGACCTACATAAAATCTATCATGGGACCTACATAAAATCCAGCATGGGACCTACATAAAATCTGTCATGGGACCTACATAAAATCTATCATGGGACCTACATAAAATCCAGCATGGGACCTACATAAAATCCAGCATGGAACCTACATAAAATCTATCATGGGACCTACATAAAATCTATCATGGGACCTACATAAAATCCAGCATGGGACCTACATAAAATCTATCATGGGACCTACATAAAATCTATCATGGGACCTACATAAAATCCAGCATGGGACCTACATAAAATCCAGCATGGGACCTACATAAAATCCAGCATGGGACCTACATAAAATCCAGCATGGGACCTACATAAAATCTGTCATGGGACCTACATAAAATCTATCATGGGACCTACATAAAATCCAGCATGGGACCTACATAAAATCCAGCATGGAACCTACATAAAATCTATCATGGGACCTACATAAAATCTATCATGGGACCTACATAAAATCCAGCATGGGACCTACATAAAATCTATCATGGGACCTACATAAAATCTATCATGGGACCTACATAAAATCCAGCATGGGACCTACATAAAATCCAGCATGGGACCTACATAAAATCCAGCATGGGACCTACATAAAATCCAGCATGGGACCTACATAAAATCCAGCATGGGACCTAAATAAAATCCAGCATGGGACCTACATAAAATCCAGCATGGGATCTACATAAAATCTATCATGGGACCTAAATAAAATCTATCATGGGACCTACATAAAATCTATCATGGGACCTACATAAAATCTATCATGGGACCTACATAACATCTATCATGGGACCTAAATAAAATCTATCATGGGACCTATATAAAATCTATCATGGGACCTACATAAAATCTATCATGGGACCTACATAACATCTATCATGGGACCTACATAAAATCCAGCATGGGACCTACATAAAATCTATCATGGGACCAAAATAAAATCCAGCATGGGACCTACATAAAATCCAGCATGGGACCTACATAAAATCCAGCATGGGACCTACATAAAATCCAGCATGGGACCAACATAAAATCTAGCATGGGACCTACATAAAATCCAGCATGGGACCTACATAAAATCTGGCATGGGACCTACATAAAATCCAGCATGGGACCTACATAAAATCCAGCATGGGCCTACATAAAATCTAGCATGGGACCTACATAAAATCTAGCATGGGACCTACATAAAATCCAGCATGGGACCTACATAAAATCTAGCATGGGACCTACATAAAATCTAGCATGGGACCTACATAAAATCTATCATGGGACCTAACTAAAATCTATCATGGGACCTACATAAAATCCAGCATGGGACCTACATAAAATCTAGCATGGGACCTACATAAAATCCAGCATGGGACCTACATAAAATCCAGCATGGGACCTACATAAAATCCAGCATGGGACCTACATAAAATCTATCATGGGACCTACATAAAATCTATCATGGGACCCACATAAAATCCAGCATGGGACCTACATAAAATCCAGCATGGGACCTACATAAAATCTAGCATGGGACCTACATAAAATCCAGCATGGGACCTACATAAAATCCAGCATGGGACCTACATAAAATCTATCATGGGACCTACATAAAATCTAGCATGGGACCTACATAAAATCTAGCATGGGACCTACATAAAATCTATCATGAGACCTACATAAAATCTATCATGGGACCTACATAAAATCTATCATGGGACCTACATAAAATCCAGCATGGGACCTACATAAAATCTGTCATGGGACCTACATAAAATCTATCATGGGACCTACATAAAATCCAGCATGGGACCTACATAAAATCCAGCATGGAACCTACATAAAATCTATCATGGGACCTACATAAAATCTATCATGGGACCTACATAAAATCCAGCATGGGACCTACATAAAATCTATCATGGGACCTACATAAAATCTATCATGGGACCTACATAAAATCCAGCATGGGACCTACATAAAATCCAGCATGGGACCTACATAAAATCCAGCATGGGACCTACATAAAATCCAGCATGGGACCTAAATAAAATCCAGCATGGGACCTACATAAAATCCAGCATGGGACCTACATAAAATCTATCATGGGACCTAAATAAAATCTATCATGGGACCTACATAAAATCTATCATGGGACCTACATAAAATCTATCATGGGACCTACATAACATCTATCATGGGACCTAAATAAAATCTATCATGGGACCTATATAAAATTTATCATGGGACCTACATAAAATCTATCATGGGACCTACATAACATCTATCATGGGACCTACATAAAATCCAGCATGGGACCTACATAAAATCTATCATGGGACCAAAATAAAATCCAGCATGGGACCTACATAAAATCCAGTATGGGACCTACATAAAATCCAGCATGGGACCTACATAAAATCCAGCATGGGACCAACATAAAATCTAGCATGGGACCTACATAAAATCCAGCATGGGACCTACATAAAATCTGGCATGGGACCTACATAAAATCCAGCATGGGACCTACATAAAATCTATCATGGGACCTACATAAAATCTATCATGGGACCCACATAAAATCCAGCATGGGACCTACATAAAATCCAGCATGGGACCTACATAAAATCTAGCATGGGACCTACATAAAATCCAGCATGGGACCTACATAAAATCCAGCATGGGACCTACATAAAATCTATCATGGGACCTACATAAAATCTAGCATGGGACCTACATAAAATCTAGCATGGGACCTACATAAAATCTATCATGAGACCTACATAAAATCTATCATGGGACCTACATAAAATCTATCATGGGACCCACATAAAATCCAGCATGGGACCTACATAAAATCCAGCATGGGACCTACATAAAATCTAGCATGGGACCTACATAAAATCCAGCATGGGACCTACATAAAATCCAGCATGGGACCTACATAAAATCTAGCATGGGACCTACATAAAATCTATCATGGGACCTACATAAAATCCAGCATGGGACCTACATAAAATCCAGCATGGGACCTACATAAAATCTATCATGGGACCTACATAAAATCTAGCATGGGACCTACATAAAATCTATCATGAGACCTACATAAAATCTATCATGGGACCTACATAAAATCCATCATGGGATATACATAAAATCTATCATGGGACCTATGGCAGCAACAGCACCCAGTCTAATTAGTTACAAAATATTCAACAACTTCCCTGTATAGTTTTCAGGAAATTGATAGCTAGGCATTCGGGGATCGATCAATCCAAACACAGCGAGGTGTGGGTGGAGCTTAGCTAGTGATAGGCGGGGCAAAGCTAAAAATGGAAAGGTCCATTGTGTATGATCATTAAAAATGCCCATAAAATCCAGCATGGGACCTACATAAAATCCAGCATGGGACCTACATAAAATCTAGCATGGGACCTACATAAAATCTATCATGGGACCTACATAAAATTCAGCATGGGACCTACATAAAATCTATCATGGGACCTACATAAAATCCAGCATGGGACCTACATAAAATCTAGCATGGACCTACATAAAATCCAGCATGGGACCTACATAAAATCTATCATGGGACCTACATAAAATCCAGCATGGGACCTACATAAAATCCAGCATGGGACCTACATAAAATCTATCATGGGACCTACATAAAATCCAGCATGGGACCTACATAAAATCTAGCATGGGACCTACATAAAATCCAGCATGGGACCTACATAAAATCTATCATGGGACCTACATAAAATCTAGCATGGGACCTACATAAAATCCAGCATGGGACCTACATAAAATCCATCATGGGACCTACATAAAATCTATCATGGGACCTATGGCAGCAACAGCACCAAGTCTAATTAGTTACAAAATATTCAACAACTTCCCTGTATAGTTTTCAGGAAATTGATAGCTAGGCATTCGGGGATCGATCAATCCAAACACAGCGAGGTGTGGGTGGAGCTTAGCTAGTGATAGGCGGGGCAAAGCTAAAAATGGAAAGGTCCATTGTGTATGATCATTAAAAATGCCCATAAAATCCAGCATGGGACCTACATAAAATCCAGCATGGGACCTACATAAAATCCAGCATGGGACCTACATAAAATCCAGCATGGGACCTACATAAAATCTAGCATGGGACCTACATAAAATCCAGCATGGGACCTACATAAAATCTAGCATGGGACCTACATAAAATCCAGCATGGGACCTACATAAAATCTATCATGGGACCTACATAAAATCCAGCATGGGACCTACATAAAATCCAGCATGGGACCTACATAAAATCTATCATGGGACCTACATAAAATCCAGCATGGGACCTACATAAAATCTAGCATGGGACCTACATAAAATCCAGCATGGGACCTACATAAAATCTATCATGGGACCTACATAAAATCTAGCATGGGACCTACATAAAATCCAGCATGGGACCTACATAAAATCTAGCATGGGACCTACATAAAATCTAGCATGGGACCTACATAAAATCCAGCATGGGACCTACATAAAATCTAGCATGGGACCTACATAAAATCCAGCATGGGACCTACATAAAATCCAGCATGGGACCTACATAAAATCTATCATGGGACCTACATAAAATCCAGCATGGGACCTACATAAAATCTAGCATGGGACCTACATAAAATCTAGCATGGGACCTACATAAAATCTAGCATGGGACCTACATAAAATCTATCATGGGACCTACATAAAATCCAGCATGGGACCTACATAAAATCCAGCATGGGACCTACATAAAATCTATCATGGGACCTACATAAAATCTAGCATGGGACCTACATAAAATCCAGCATGGGACCTACATAAAATCCAGCATGGGACCTACATAAAATCTATCATGGGACCTACATAAAATCTAGCATGGGACCTACATAAAATCTATCATGAGACCTACATAAAATCTATCATGGGACCTACATAAAATCCATCATGGGACCTACATAAAATCTATCATGGGACCTATGGCAGCAACAGCACCCAGTCTAATTAGTTACAAAATATTCAACAACTTCCCTGTATAGTTTTCAGGAAATTGATAGCTAGGCATTCGGGGATCGATCAATCCAAACACAGCGAGGTGTGGGTGGAGCTTAGCTAGTGATAGGCGGGGCAAAGCTAAAAATGGAAAGGTCCATTGTGTATGATCATTAAAAATGCCCATAAAATCCAGCATGGGACCTACATAAAATCCAGCATGGGACCTACATAAAATCCAGCATGGGACCAACATAAAATCCAGCATGGGACCTACATAAAATCCAGCATGGGACCTACATAAAATCCAGCATGGGACCTACATAAAATCCAGCATGGGACCTACATAAAATCTAGCATGGGACCTACATAAAATCCAGCATGGGACCTACATAAAATCTAGCATGGGACCTACATAAAATCCAGCATGGGACCTACATAAAATCTATCATGGGACCTACATAAAATCCAGCATGGGACCTACATAAAATCCAGCATGGGACCTACATAAAATCTATCATGGGACCTACATAAAATCCAGCATGGGACCTACATAAAATCTAGCATGGGACCTACATAAAATCCAGCATGGGACCTACATAAAATCTATCATGGGACCTACATAAAATCTAGCATGGGACCTACATAAAATCTAGCATGGGACCTACATAAAATCTATCATGAGACCTACATAAAATCTATCATGGGACCTACATAAAATCCAGCATGGGACCTACATAAAATCTGTCATGGGACCTACATAAAATCTATCATGGGACCTACATAAAATCCAGCATGGGACCTACATAAAATCCAGCATGGGACCTACATAAAATCTATCATGGGACCTACATAAAATCTAGCATGGGACCTACATAAAATCCAGCATGGGACCTACATAAAATCCAGCATGGGACCTACATAAAATCCAGCATGGCACCTAAATAAAATCCAGCATGGGACCTACATAAAATCTATCATGGGACCTAAATAAAATCTATCATGGGACCTACATAAAATCTATCATGGGACCTACATAAAATCTATCATGGGACCTACATAACATCTATCATGGGACCTATATAAAATCTATCATGGGACCTACATAAAATCTATCATGGGACCTACATAAAATCCAGCATGGGACCTACATAAAATCCAGCATGGGACCTAAATAAAATCTATCATGGGACCTACATAAAATCTATCATGGGACCTACATAACATCTATCATGGGACCTACATAAAATCCAGCATGGGACCTACATAAAATCTATCATGGGACCAAAATAAAATCCAGCATGGGACCTACATAAAATCCAGCATGGGACCTACATAAAATCCAGCATGGGACCTACATAAAATCCAGCATGGGACCAACATAAAATCTAGCATGGGACCTACATAAAATCCAGCATGGGACCTACATAAAATCTGGCATGGGACCTACATAAAATCCAGCATGGGACCTACATAAAATCTATCATGGGACCTACATAAAATCTATCATGGGACCCACATAAAATCCAGCATGGGACCTACATAAAATCCAGCATGGGACCTACATAAAATCTAGCATGGGACCTACATAAAATCCAGCATGGGACCTACATAAAATCCAGCATGGGACCTACATAAAATCTATCATGGGACCTACATAAAATCTAGCATGGGACCTACATAAAATCTAGCATGGGACCTACATAAAATCTATCATGAGACCTACATAAAATCTATCATGGGACCTACATAAAATCTATCATGGGACCCACATAAAATCCAGCATGGGACCTACATAAAATCCAGCATGGGACCTACATAAAATCTAGCATGGGACCTACATAAAATCCAGCATGGGACCTACATAAAATCCAGCATGGGACCTACATAAAATCTATCATGGGACCTACATAAAATCTAGCATGGGACCTACATAAAATCTAGCATGGGACCTACATAAAATCTATCATGAGACCTACATAAAATCTATCATGGGACCTACATAAAATCCAGCATGGGACCTACATAAAATCTGTCATGGGACCTACATAAAATCTATCATGGGACCTACATAAAATCCAGCATGGAACCTACATAAAATCTATCATGGGACCTACATAAAATCTATCATGGGACCTACATAAAATCCAGCATGGGACCTACATAAAATCTATCATGGGACCTACATAAAATCTATCATGGGACCCACATAAAATCCAGCATGGGACCTACATAAAATCCAGCATGGGACCTACATAAAATCTAGCATGGGACCTACATAAAATCCAGCATGGGACCTACATAAAATCCAGCATGGGACCTACATAAAATCTATCATGGGACCTACATAAAATCTAGCATGGGACCTACATAAAATCTAGCATGGGACCTACATAAAATCTATCATGAGACCTACATAAAATCTATCATGGGACCTACATAAAATCTATCATGGGACCCACATAAAATCCAGCATGGGACCTACATAAAATCCAGCATGGGACCTACATAAAATCTAGCATGGGACCTACATAAAATCCAGCATGGGACCTACATAAAATCCAGCATGGGACCTACATAAAATCTATCATGGGACCTACATAAAATCTAGCATGGGACCTACATAAAATCTAGCATGGGACCTACATAAAATCTATCATGAGACCTACATAAAATCTATCATGGGACCTACATAAAATCCAGCATGGGACCTACATAAAATCTGTCATGGGACCTACATAAAATCTATCATGGGACCTACATAAAATCCAGCATGGAACCTACATAAAATCTATCATGGGACCTACATAAAATCTATCATGGGACCTACATAAAATCCAGCATGGGACCTACATAAAATCCAGCATGGGACCTACATAAAATCCAGCATGGGACCAACATAAAATCTAGCATGGGACCTACATAAAATCCAGCATGGGACCTACATAAAATCTGGCATGGGACCTACATAAAATCCAGCATGGGACCTACATAAAATCTATCATGGGACCTACATAAAATCTATCATGGGACCCACATAAAATCCAGCATGGGACCTACATAAAATCCAGCATGGGACCTACATAAAATCTAGCATGGGACCTACATAAAATCCAGCATGGGACCTACATAAAATCCAGCATGGGACCTACATAAAATCTATCATGGGACCTACATAAAATCTAGCATGGGACCTACATAAAATCTAGCATGGGACCTACATAAAATCTATCATGAGACCTACATAAAATCTATCATGGGACCTACATAAAATCTATCATGGGACCCACATAAAATCCAGCATGGGACCTACATAAAATCCAGCATGGGACCTACATAAAATCTAGCATGGGACCTACATAAAATCCAGCATGGGACCTACATAAAATCCAGCATGGGACCTACATAAAATCTATCATGGGACCTACATAAAATCTAGCATGGGACCTACATAAAATCTAGCATGGGACCTACATAAAATCTATCATGAGACCTACATAAAATCTATCATGGGACCTACATAAAATCCAGCATGGGACCTACATAAAATCTGTCATGGGACCTACATAAAATCTATCATGGGACCTACATAAAATCCAGCATGGAACCTACATAAAATCTATCATGGGACCTACATAAAATCTATCATGGGACCTACATAAAATCCAGCATGGGACCTACATAAAATCTATCATGGGACCTACATAAAATCTATCATGGGACCTACATAAAATCCAGCATGGGACCTACATAAAATCCAGCATGGGACCTACATAAAATCCAGCATGGGACCTACATAAAATCCAGCATGGGACCTACATAAAATCCAGCATGGGACCTACATAAAATCTATCATGGGACCTAAATAAAATCTATCATGGGACCTACATAAAATCTATCATGGGACCTACATAAAATCTATCATGGGACCTACATAACATCTATCATGGGACCTACATAAAATCCAGCATGGGACCTACATAAAATCCAGCATGGGACCTACATAAAATCTAGCATGGGACCTACATAAAATCTATCATGGGACCTACATAAAATCCAGCATGGGACCTACATAAAATCTATCATGGGACCTACATAAAATCCAGCATGGGACCTACATAAAATCCAGCATGGGACCTACATAAAATCTAGCATGGGACCTACATAAAATCTATCATGGGACCTACATAAAATCCAGCATGGGACCTACATAAAATCCAGCATGGGACCTACATAAAATCCAGCATGGGACCTACATAAAATCCAGCATGGGACCTACATAAAATCTATCATGGGACCTACATAAAATCCAGCATGGGACCTACATAAAATCTAGCATGGGACCAACATAAAATCTAGCATGGGACCTACATAAAATCTAGCATGGGACCTACATAAAATCCAGCATGGGACCTACATAAAATCCAGCATGGGACCTACATAAAATCTAGCATGGGACCTACAAAAAATCTATCATGGGACCTACATAAAATCCAGCATGGGACCTACATAAAATCCAGCATGGGACCTACATAAAATCTATCATGGGACCTACATAAAATCTAGCATGGGACCTACATAAAATCCAGCATGGGACCTACATAAAATCCAGCATGGGACCTACATAAAATCTATCATGGGACCTACATAAAATCTAGCATGGGACCTACATAAAATCTATCATGAGACCTACATAAAATCTATCATGGGACCTACATAAAATCCATCATGGGACCTACATAAAATCTATCATGGGACCTATGGCAGCAACAGCACCCAGTCTAATTAGTTACAAAATATTCAACAACTTCCCTGTATAGTTTTCAGGAAATTGATAGCTAGGCATTCGGGGATCGATCAATCCAAACACAGCGAGGTGTGGGTGGAGCTTAGCTAGTGATAGGCGGGGCAAAGCTAAAAATGGAAAGGTCCATTGTGTATGATCATTAAAAATGCCCATAAAATCCAGCATGGGACCTACATAAAATCCAGCATGGGACCTACATAAAATCCAGCATGGGACCTACATAAAATCTAGCATGGGACCTACATAATATCTATCATGGGACCTACATAAAATCTATCATGGGACCCACATAAAATCCAGCATGGGACCTACATAAAATCCAGCATGGGACCTACATAAAATCTAGCATGGGACCTACATAAAATCCAGCATGGGACCTACATAAAATCCAGCATGGGACCTACATAAAATCTATCATGGGACCTACATAAAATCTAGCATGGGACCTACATAAAATCTAGCATGGGACCTACATAAAATCTATCATGAGACCTACATAAAATCTATCATGGGACCTACATAAAATCTATCATGGGACCCACATAAAATCCAGCATGGGACCTACATAAAATCCAGCATGGGACCTACATAAAATCTAGCATGGGACCTACATAAAATCCAGCATGGGACCTACATAAAATCCAGCATGGGACCTACATAAAATCTATCATGGGACCTACATAAAATCTATCATGGGACCTACATAAAATCCAGCATGGGACCTACATAAAATCTATCATGGGACCTACATAAAATCTATCATGGGACCTACATAAAATCCAGCATGGGACCTACATAAAATCCAGCATGGGACCTACATAAAATCCAGCATGGGACCTACATAAAATCCAGCATGGGACCTACATAAAATCCAGCATGGAACCTACATAAAATCTATCATGGGACCTACATAAAATCTATCATGGGACCTACATAAAATCCAGCATGGGACCTACATAAAATCTATCATGGGACCTACATAAAATCTATCATGGGACCTACATAAAATCCAGCATGGGACCTACATAAAATCCAGCATGGGACCTACATAAAATCCAGCATGGGACCTACATAAAATCCAGCATGGGACCTACATAAAATCCAGCATGGGACCTACATAAAATCTATCATGGGACCTAAATAAAATCTATCATGGGACCTACATAAAATCTATCATGGGACCTACATAAAATCTATCATGGGACCTACATAACATCTATCATGGGACCTACATAAAATCCAGCATGGGACCTACATAAAATCCAGCATGGGACCTACATAAAATCTAGCATGGGACCTACATAAAATCTATCATGGGACCTACATAAAATCCAGCATGGGACCTACATAAAATCTATCATGGGACCTACATAAAATCCAGCATGGGACCTACATAAAATCCAGCATGGGACCTACATAAAATCTAGCATGGGACCTACATAAAATCTATCATGGGACCTACATAAAATCCAGCATGGGACCTACATAAAATCCAGCATGGGACCTACATAAAATCCAGCATGGGACCTACATAAAATCCAGCATGGGACCTACATAAAATCTATCATGGGACCTACATAAAATCCAGCATGGGACCTACATAAAATCTAGCATGGGACCAACATAAAATCTAGCATGGGACCTACATAAAATCTAGCATGGGACCTACATAAAATCCAGCATGGGACCTACATAAAATCCAGCATGGGACCTACATAAAATCTAGCATGGGACCTACAAAAAATCTATCATGGGACCTACATAAAATCCAGCATGGGACCTACATAAAATCCAGCATGGGACCTACATAAAATCTATCATGGGACCTACATAAAATCTAGCATGGGACCTACATAAAATCCAGCATGGGACCTACATAAAATCCAGCATGGGACCTACATAAAATCTATCATGGGACCTACATAAAATCTAGCATGGGACCTACATAAAATCTATCATGAGACCTACATAAAATCTATCATGGGACCTACATAAAATCCATCATGGGACCTACATAAAATCTATCATGGGACCTATGGCAGCAACAGCACCCAGTCTAATTAGTTACAAAATATTCAACAACTTCCCTGTATAGTTTTCAGGAAATTGATAGCTAGGCATTCGGGGATCGATCAATCCAAACACAGCGAGGTGTGGGTGGAGCTTAGCTAGTGATAGGCGGGGCAAAGCTAAAAATGGAAAGGTCCATTGTGTATGATCATTAAAAATGCCCATAAAATCCAGCATGGGACCTACATAAAATCCAGCATGGGACCTACATAAAATCCAGCATGGGACCTACATAAAATCTAGCATGGGACCTACATAATATCTATCATGGGACCTACATAAAATCCAGCATGGGACCTACATAAAATCTATCATGGGACCTACATAAAATCCAGCATGGGACCTACATAAAATCTAGCATGGACCTACATAAAATCCAGCATGGGACCTACATAAAATCTATCATGGGACCTACATAAAATCCAGCATGGGACCTACATAAAATCCAGCATGGGACCTACATAAAATCTATCATGGGACCTACATAAAATCCAGCATGGGACCTACATAAAATCTAGCATGGGACCTACATAAAATCCAGCATGGGACCTACATAAAATCTATCATGGGACCTACATAAAATCTAGCATGGGACCTACATAAAATCCAGCATGGGACCTACATAAAATCCATCATGGGACCTACATAAAATCTATCATGGGACCTATGGCAGCAACAGCACCAAGTCTAATTAGTTACAAAATATTCAACAACTTCCCTGTATAGTTTTCAGGAAATTGATAGCTAGGCATTCGGGGATCGATCAATCCAAACACAGCGAGGTGTGGGTGGAGCTTAGCTAGTGATAGGCGGGGCAAAGCTAAAAATGGAAAGGTCCATTGTGTATGATCATTAAAAATGCCCATAAAATCCAGCATGGGACCTACATAAAATCCAGCATGGGACCTACATAAAATCCAGCATGGGACCTACATAAAATCTAGCATGGGACCTACATAAAATCCAGCATGGGACCTACATAAAATCCAGCATGGGACCTACATAAAATCTAGCATGGGACCTACATAAAATCCAGCATGGGACCTACATAAAATCTATCATGGGACCTACATAAAATCCAGCATGGGACCTACATAAAATCCAGCATGGGACCTACATAAAATCTATCATGGGACCTACATAAATCCAGCATGGGACCTACATAAAATCTAGCATGGGACCTACATAAAATCCAGCATGGGACCTACATAAAATCTATCATGGGACCTACATAAAATCTAGCATGGGACCTACATAAAATCCAGCATGGGACCTACATAAAATCTAGCATGGGACCTACATAAAATCTATCATGGGACCTACATAAAATCCAGCATGGGACCTACATAAAATCTAGCATGGGACCTACATAAAATCCAGCATGGGACCTACATAAAATCCAGCATGGGACCTACATAAAATCTATCATGGGACCTACATAAAATCCAGCATGGGACCTACATAAAATCTAGCATGGGACCTACATAAAATATAGCATGGGACCTACATAAAATCTAGCATGGGACCTACATAAAATCTATCATGGGACCTACATAAAATCCAGCATGGGACCTACATAAAATCCAGCATGGGACCTACATAAAATCTATCATGGGACCTACATAAAATCTAGCATGGGACCTACATAAAATCCAGCATGGGACCTACATAAAATCCAGCATGGGACCTACATAAAATCTATCATGGGACCTACATAAAATCTAGCATGGGACCTACATAAAATCTATCATGAGACCTACATAAAATCTATCATGGGACCTACATAAAATCCATCATGGGACCTACATAAAATCTATCATGGGACCTATGGCAGCAACAGCACCCAGTCTAATTAGTTACAAAATATTCAACAACTTCCCTGTATAGTTTTCAGGAAATTGATAGCTAGGCATTCGGGGATCGATCAATCCAAACACAGCGAGGTGTGGGTGGAGCTTAGCTAGTGATAGGCGGGGCAAAGCTAAAAATGGAAAGGTCCATTGTGTATGATCATTAAAAATGCCCATAAAATCCAGCATGGGACCTACATAAAATCCAGCATGGGACCTACATAAAATCCAGCATGGGACCAACATAAAATCCAGCATGGGACCTACATAAAATCCAGCATGGGACCTACATAAAATCCAGCATGGGACCTACATAAAATCCAGCATGGGACCTACATAAAATCTAGCATGGGACCTACATAAAATCCAGCATGGGACCTACATAAAATCTAGCATGGGACCTACATAAAATCCAGCATGGGACCTACATAAAATCTATCATGGGACCTACATAAAATCCAGCATGGGACCTACATAAAATCCAGCATGGGACCTACATAAAATCTATCATGGGACCTACATAAAATCCAGCATGGGACCTACATAAAATCTAGCATGGGACCTACATAAAATCCAGCATGGGACCTACATAAAATCTATCATGGGACCTAAATAAAATCTATCATGGGACCTACATAAAATCTATCATGGGACCTACATAAAATCTATCATGGGACCTACATAACATCTATCATGGGACCTATATAAAATCTATCATGGGACCTACATAAAATCTATCATGGGACCTACATAAAATCCAGCATGGGACCTACATAAAATCCAGCATGGGACCTAAATAAAATCTATCATGGGACCTACATAAAATCTATCATGGGACCTACATAACATCTATCATGGGACCTACATAAAATCCAGCATGGGACCTACATAAAATCTATCATGGGACCTACATAAAATCCAGCATGGGACCTACATAAAATCCAGCATGGGACCTACATAAAATCCAGCATGGGACCTACATAAAATCCAGCATGGGACCAACATAAAATCTAGCATGGGACCTACATAAAATCCAGCATGGGACCTACATAAAATCTGGCATGGGACCTACATAAAATCCAGCATGGGACCTACATAAAATCTATCATGGGACCTACATAAAATCTATCATGGGACCCACATAAAATCCAGCATGGGACCTACATAAAATCCAGCATGGGACCTACATAAAATCTAGCATGGGACCTACATAAAATCCAGCATGGGACCTACATAAAATCCAGCATGGGACCTACATAAAATCTATCATGGGACCTACATAAAATCTAGCATGGGACCTACATAAAATCTAGCATGGGACCTACATAAAATCTATCATGAGACCTACATAAAATCTATCATGGGACCTACATAAAATCTATCATGGGACCCACATAAAATCCAGCATGGGACCTACATAAAATCCAGCATGGGACCTACATAAAATCTAGCATGGGACCTACATAAAATCCAGCATGGGACCTACATAAAATCCAGCATGGGACCTACATAAAATCTATCATGGGACCTACATAAAATCTAGCATGGGACCTACATAAAATCTAGCATGGGACCTACATAAAATCTATCATGAGACCTACATAAAATCTATCATGGGACCTACATAAAATCCAGCATGGGACCTACATAAAATCTGTCATGGGACCTACATAAAATCTATCATGGGACCTACATAAAATCCAGCATGGAACCTACATAAAATCTATCATGGGACCTACATAAAATCTATCATGGGACCTACATAAAATCCAGCATGGGACCTACATAAAATCTATCATGGGACCTACATAAAATCTATCATGGGACCTACATAAAATCCAGCATGGGACCTACATAAAATCCAGCATGGGACCTACATAAAATCCAGCATGGGACCTACATAAAATCCAGCATGGGACCTACATAAAATCCAGCATGGGACCTACATAAAATCTATCATGGGACCTAAATAAAATCTATCATGGGACCTACATAAAATCTATCATGGGACCTACATAAAATCTATCATGGGACCTACATAACATCTATCATGGGACCTACATAAAATCCAGCATGGGACCTACATAAAATCCAGCATGGGACCTACATAAAATCTAGCATGGGACCTACATAAAATCTATCATGGGACCTACATAAAATCCAGCATGGGACCTACATAAAATCTATCATGGGACCTACATAAAATCCAGCATGGGACCTACATAAAATCCAGCATGGGACCTACATAAAATCTAGCATGGGACCTACATAAAATCTATCATGGGACCTACATAAAATCCAGCATGGGACCTACATAAAATCCAGCATGGGACCTACATAAAATCCAGCATGGGACCTACATAAAATCTATCATGGGACCTACATAAAATCCAGCATGGGACCTACATAAAATCTAGCATGGGACCAACATAAAATCTAGCATGGGACCTACATAAAATCTAGCATGGGACCTACATAAAATCCAGCATGGGACCTACATAAAATCCAGCATGGGACCTACATAAAATCTAGCATGGGACCTACAAAAAATCTATCATGGGACCTACATAAAATCCAGCATGGGACCTACATAAAATCCAGCATGGGACCTACATAAAATCTATCATGGGACCTACATAAAATCTAGCATGGGACCTACATAAAATCCAGCATGGGACCTACATAAAATCCAGCATGGGACCTACATAAAATCTATCATGGGACCTACATAAAATCTAGCATGGGACCTACATAAAATCTATCATGAGACCTACATAAAATCTATCATGGGACCTACATAAAATCCATCATGGGACCTACATAAAATCTATCATGGGACCTATGGCAGCAACAGCACCCAGTCTAATTAGTTACAAAATATTCAACAACTTCCCTGTATAGTTTTCAGGAAATTGATAGCTAGGCATTCGGGGATCGATCAATCCAAACACAGCGAGGTGTGGGTGGAGCTTAGCTAGTGATAGGCGGGGCAAAGCTAAAAATGGAAAGGTCCATTGTGTATGATCATTAAAAATGCCCATAAAATCCAGCATGGGACCTACATAAAATCCAGCATGGGACCTACATAAAATCCAGCATGGGACCTACATAAAATCTAGCATGGGACCTACATAATATCTATCATGGGACCTACATAAAATCCAGCATGGGACCTACATAAAATCTATCATGGGACCTACATAAAATCCAGCATGGGACCTACATAAAATCTAGCATGGACCTACATAAAATCCAGCATGGGACCTACATAAAATCTATCATGGGACCTACATAAAATCCAGCATGGGACCTACATAAAATCCAGCATGGGACCTACATAAAATCTATCATGGGACCTACATAAAATCCAGCATGGGACCTACATAAAATCTAGCATGGGACCTACATAAAATCCAGCATGGGACCTACATAAAATCTATCATGGGACCTACATAAAATCTAGCATGGGACCTACATAAAATCCAGCATGGGACCTACATAAAATCCATCATGGGACCTACATAAAATCTATCATGGGACCTATGGCAGCAACAGCACCAAGTCTAATTAGTTACAAAATATTCAACAACTTCCCTGTATAGTTTTCAGGAAATTGATAGCTAGGCATTCGGGGATCGATCAATCCAAACACAGCGAGGTGTGGGTGGAGCTTAGCTAGTGATAGGCGGGGCAAAGCTAAAAATGGAAAGGTCCATTGTGTATGATCATTAAAAATGCCCATAAAATCCAGCATGGGACCTACATAAAATCCAGCATGGGACCTACATAAAATCCAGCATGGGACCTACATAAAATCTAGCATGGGACCTACATAAAATCCAGCATGGGACCTACATAAAATCCAGCATGGGACCTACATAAAATCTAGCATGGGACCTACATAAAATCCAGCATGGGACCTACATAAAATCTATCATGGGACCTACATAAAATCCAGCATGGGACCTACATAAAATCCAGCATGGGACCTACATAAAATCTATCATGGGACCTACATAAATCCAGCATGGGACCTACATAAAATCTAGCATGGGACCTACATAAAATCCAGCATGGGACCTACATAAAATCTATCATGGGACCTACATAAAATCTAGCATGGGACCTACATAAAATCCAGCATGGGACCTACATAAAATCTAGCATGGGACCTACATAAAATCTATCATGGGACCTACATAAAATCCAGCATGGGACCTACATAAAATCTAGCATGGGACCTACATAAAATCCAGCATGGGACCTACATAAAATCCAGCATGGGACCTACATAAAATCTATCATGGGACCTACATAAAATCCAGCATGGGACCTACATAAAATCTAGCATGGGACCTACATAAAATATAGCATGGGACCTACATAAAATCTAGCATGGGACCTACATAAAATCTATCATGGGACCTACATAAAATCCAGCATGGGACCTACATAAAATCCAGCATGGGACCTACATAAAATCTATCATGGGACCTACATAAAATCTAGCATGGGACCTACAAAAAATCCAGCATGGGACCTACATAAAATCCAGCATGGGACCTACATAAAATCTATCATGGGACCTACATAAAATCTAGCATGGGACCTACATAAAATCTATCATGGGACCTACATAAAATCTAGCATGGGACCTACATAAAATCCATCATGGGACCTACATAAAATCTATCATGGGACCTATGGCAGCAACAGCACCCAGTCTAATTAGTTACAAAATATTCAACAACTTCCCTGTATAGTTTTCAGGAAATTGATAGCTAGGCATTCGGGGATCGATCAATCCAAACACAGCGAGGTGTGGGTGGAGCTTAGCTAGTGATAGGCGGGGCAAAGCTAAAAATGGAAAGGTCCATTGTGTATGATCATTAAAAATGCCCATAAAATCCAGCATGGGACCTACATAAAATCCAGCATGGGACCTACATAAAATCCAGCATGGGACCAACATAAAATCCAGCATGGGACCTACATAAAATCCAGCATGGGACCTACATAAAATCCAGCATGGGACCTACATAAAATCCAGCATGGGACCTACATAAAATCTAGCATGGGACCTACATAAAATCCAGCATGGGACCTACATAAAATCTAGCATGGGACCTACATAAAATCCAGCATGGGACCTACATAAAATCTATCATGGGACCTACATAAAATCCAGCATGGGACCTACATAAAATCCAGCATGGGACCTACATAAAATCTATCATGGGACCTACATAAAATCCAGCATGGGACCTACATAAAATCTAGCATGGGACCTACATAAAATCCAGCATGGGACCTACATAAAATCTATCATGGGACCTACATAAAATCTAGCATGGGACCTACATAAAATCCAGCATGGGACCTACATAAAATCTAGCATGGGACCTACATAAAATCTAGCATGGGACCTACATAAAATCCAGCATGGGACCTACATAAAATCCAGCATGGGACCTACATAAAATCCAGCATGGGACCTACATAAAATCCAGCATGGGACCTACATAAAATCTATCATGGGACCTACATAAAATCCAGCATGGGACCTACATAAAATCTAGCATGGGACCTACATAAAATCTAGCATGGGACCTACATAAAATCTAGCATGGGACCTACATAAAATCCAGCATGGGACCTACATAAAATCCAGCATGGGACCTACATAAAATCTAGCATGGGACCTACAAAAAATCTATCATGGGACCTACATAAAATCCAGCATGGGACCTACATAAAATCCAGCATGGGACCTACATAAAATCTATCATGGGACCTACATAAAATCCAGCATGGGACCTACATAAAATCCAGCATGGGACCTACATAAAATCCAGCATGGGACCTACATAAAATCTATCATGGGACCTACATAAAATCTAGCATGGGACCTACATAAAATCTATCATGAGACCTACATAAAATCTATCATGGGACCTACATAAAATCCATCATGGGACCTACATAAAATCTATCATGGGACCTATGGCAGCAACAGCACCCAGTCTAATTAGTTACAAAATATTCAACAACTTCCCTGTATAGTTTTCAGGAAATTGATAGCTAGGCATTCGGGGATCGATCAATCCAAACACAGCGAGGTGTGGGTGGAGCTTAGCTAGTGATAGGCGGGGCAAAGCTAAAAATGGAAAGGTCCATTGTGTATGATCATTAAAAATGCCCATAAAATCCAGCATGGGACCTACATAAAATCCAGCATGGGACCTACATAAAATCCAGCATGGGACCTACATAAAATCCAGCATGGGACCTACATAAAATCTATCATGGGACCTACATAAATCCAGCATGGGACCTACATAAAATCTAGCATGGGACCTACATAAAATCTAGCATGGGACCTACATAAAATCTATCATGGGACCTACATAAAATCTAGCATGGGACCTACATAAAATCCAGCATGGGACCTACATAAAATCTATCATGGGACCTATGGCAGCAACAGCACCCAGTCTAATTAGTTACAAAATATTCAACAACTTCCCTGTATAGTTTTCAGGAAATTGATAGCTAGGCATTCGGGGATCGATCAATCCAAACACAGCGAGGTGTGGGTGGAGCTTAGCTAGTGATAGGCGGGGCAAAGCTAAAAATGGAAAGGTCCATTGTGTATGATCATTAAAAATGCCCATAAAATCCAGCATGGGACCTACATAAAATCCAGCATGGGACCTACATAAAATCCAGCATGGGACCTACATAAAATCTAGCATGGGACCTACATAAAATCCAGCATGGGACCTACATAAAATCTAGCATGGGACCTACATAAAATCCAGCATGGGACCTACATAAAATCTATCATGGGACCTACATAAAATCCAGCATGGGACCTACATAAAATCCAGCATGGGACCTACATAAAATCTATCATGGGACCTACATAAAATCCAGCATGGGACCTACATAAAATCTAGCATGGGACCTACATAAAATCCAGCATGGGACCTACATAAAATCTATCATGGGACCTACATAAAATCTAGCATGGGACCTACATAAAATCCAGCATGGGACCTACATAAAATCCAGCATGGGACCTACATGAAATCTATCATGGGACCTATGGCAGCAACAGCACCCAGTCTAATTAGTTACAAAATATTCAACAACTTCCCTGTATAGTTTTCAGGAAATTGATAGCTAGGCATTCGGGGATCGATCAATCCAAACACAGCGAGGTGTGGGTGGAGCTTAGCTAGTGATAGGCGGGGCAAAGCTAAAAATGGAAAGGTTCATTGTGTATGATCATTAAAAATGCCCATAAAATCCAGCATGGGACCTACATAAAATCCAGCATGGGACCTACATAAAATCCAGCATGGGACCTAAATAAAATCTATCATGGGACCTACATAAAATCTATCATGGGACCTACATAAAATCTATCATGGGACCTACATAACATCTATCATGGGACCTACATAAAATCCAGCATGGGACCTACATAAAATCCAGCATGGGACCTACATAAAATCCAGCATGGGACCTACATAAAATCCAGCATGGGACCTACATAAAATCCAGCATGGGACCTACATAAAATCTAGCATGGGACCTACATAAAATCCAGCATGGGACCTACATAAAATCTGGCATGGGACCTATATAAAATCCAGCATGGGACCTACATAAAATCTATCATGGGACCTACATAAAATCCAGCATGGGACCTACATAAAATCTAGCATGGGACCTACATAAAATCCAGCATGGGACCTACATAAAATCCAGCATGGGACCTACATAAAATCTATCATGGGACCTACATAAAATCTAGCATGGGACCTACATAAAATCTAGCATGGGACCTACATAAAATCTATCATGAGACCTACATAAAATCTATCATGGGACCTACATAAAATCTATCATGGGACCCACATAAAATCCAGCATGGGACCTACATAAAATCCAGCATGGGACCTACATAAAATCTAGCATGGGACCTACATAAAATCCAGCATGGGACCTACATAAAATCCAGCATGGGACCTACATAAAATCTATCATGGGACCTACATAAAATCTAGCATGGGACCTACATAAAATCTAGCATGGGACCTACATAAAATCTATCATGAGACCTACATAAAATCTATCATGGGACCTACATAAAATCCAGCATGGGACCTACATAAAATCTGTCATGGGACCTACATAAAATCTATCATGGGACCTACATAAAATCCAGCATGGGACCTACATAAAATCCAGCATGGAACCTACATAAAATCTATCATGGGACCTACATAAAATCTATCATGGGACCTACATAAAATCCAGCATGGGACCTACATAAAATCTATCATGGGACCTACATAAAATCTAGCATGGGACCTACATAAAATCCAGCATGGGACCTACATAAAATCCATCATGGGACCTACATGAAATCTATCATGGGACCTATGGCAGCAACAGCACCCAGTCTAATTAGTTACAAAATATTCAACAACTTCCCTGTATAGTTTTCAGGAAATTGATAGCTAGGCATTCGGGGATCGATCAATCCAAACACAGCGAGGTGTGGGTGGAGCTTAGCTAGAGATAGGCGGGGCAAAGCTAAAAATGGAAAGGTTCATTGTGTATGATCATTAAAAATGCCCATAAAATCCAGCATGGGACCTACATAAAATCCAGCATGGGACCTACATAAAATCCAGCATGGGACCTAAATAAAATCTATCATGGGACCTACATAAAATCTATCATGGGACCTACATAAAATCTATCATGGGACCTACATAACATCTATCATGGGACCTACATAAAATCCAGCATGGGACCTACATAAAATCCAGCATGGGACCTACATAAAATCCAGCATGGGACCTACATAAAATCCAGCATGGGACCAACATAAAATCTAGCATGGGACCTACATAAAATCCAGCATGGGACCTACATAAAATCTGGCATGGGACCTACATAAAATCCAGCATGGGACCTACATAAAATCTATCATGGGACCTACATAAAATCTATCATGGGACCCACATAAAATCCAGCATGGGACCTACATAAAATCCAGCATGGGACCTACATAAAATCTAGCATGGGACCTACATAAAATCCAGCATGGGACCTACATAAAATCCAGCATGGGACCTACATAAAATCTATCATGGGACCTACATAAAATCTAGCATGGGACCTACATAAAATCTAGCATGGGACCTACATAAAATCTATCATGAGACCTACATAAAATCTATCATGGGACCTACATAAAATCTATCATGGGACCCACATAAAATCCAGCATGGGACCTACATAAAATCCAGCATGGGACCTACATAAAATCTAGCATGGGACCTACATAAAATCCAGCATGGGACCTACATAAAATCCAGCATGGGACCTACATAAAATCTATCATGGGACCTACATAAAATCTAGCATGGGACCTACATAAAATCTAGCATGGGACCTACATAAAATCTATCATGAGACCTACATAAAATCTATCATGGGACCTACATAAAATCCAGCATGGGACCTACATAAAATCTGTCATGGGACCTACATAAAATCTATCATGGGACCTACATAAAATCCAGCATGGGACCTACATAAAATCCAGCATGGAACCTACATAAAATCTATCATGGGACCTACATAAAATCTATCATGGGACCTACATAAAATCCAGCATGGGACCTACATAAAATCTATCATGGGACCTACATAAAATCTATCATGGGACCTACATAAAATCCAGCATGGGACCTACATAAAATCCAGCATGGGACCTACATAAAATCCAGCATGGGACCTACATAAAATCCAGCATGGGACCTACATAAAATCCAGCATGGGACCTAAATAAAATCCAGCATGGGACCTACATAAAATCTATCATGGGACCTAAATAAAATCTATCATGGGACCTACATAAAATCTATCATGGGACCTACATAAAATCTATCATGGGACCTACATAACATCTATCATGGGACCTACATAAAATCCAGCATGGGACCTACATAAAATCTATCATGGGACCAAAATAAAATCCAGCATGGGACCTACATAAAATCCAGCATGGGACCTACATAAAATCCAGCATGGGACCTACATAAAATCCAGCATGGGACCTACATAAAATCTAGCATGGGACCTACATAAAATCCAGCATGGGACCTACATAAAATCCAGCATGGGACCTACATAAAATCTATCATGGGACCTACATAAAATCTAGCATGGGACCTACATAAAATCTAGCATGGGACCTACATAAAATCTATCATGAGACCTACATAAAATCTATCATGGGACCTACATAAAATCTATCATGGGACCCACATAAAATCCAGCATGGGACCTACATAAAATCCAGCATGGGACCTACATAAAATCTAGCATGGGACCTACATAAAATCCAGCATGGGACCTACATAAAATCCAGCATGGGACCTACATAAAATCTATCATGGGACCTACATAAAATCTAGCATGGGACCTACATAAAATCTAGCATGGGACCTACATAAAATCTATCATGAGACCTACATAAAATCTATCATGGGACCTACATAAAATCCAGCATGGGACCTACATAAAATCTGTCATGGGACCTACATAAAATCTATCATGGGACCTACATAAAATCCAGCATGGGACCTACATAAAATCCAGCATGGAACCTACATAAAATCTATCATGGGACCTACATAAAATCTATCATGGGACCTACATAAAATCCAGCATGGGACCTACATAAAATCTATCATGGGACCTACATAAAATCTAGCATGGGACCTACATAAAATCCAGCATGGGACCTACATAAAATCCATCATGGGACCTACATGAAATCTATCATGGGACCTATGGCAGCAACAGCACCCAGTCTAATTAGTTACAAAATATTCAACAACTTCCCTGTATAGTTTTCAGGAAATTGATAGCTAGGCATTCGGGGATCGATCAATCCAAACACAGCGAGGTGTGGGTGGAGCTTAGCTAGTGATAGGCGGGGCAAAGCTAAAAATGGAAAGGTTCATTGTGTATGATCATTAAAAATGCCCATAAAATCCAGCATGGGACCTACATAAAATCCAGCATGGGACCTACATAAAATCCAGCATGGGACCTAAATAAAATCTATCATGGGACCTACATAAAATCTATCATGGGACCTACATAAAATCTATCATGGGGCCTACATAACATCTATCATGGGACCTACATAAAATCCAGCATGGGACCTACATAAAATCCAGCATGGGACCTACATAAAATCCAGCATGGGACCTACATAAAATCCAGCATGGGACCAACATAAAATCTAGCATGGGACCTACATAAAATCCAGCATGGGACCTACATAAAATCTGGCATGGGACCTACATAAAATCCAGCATGGGACCTACATAAAATCTATCATGGGACCTACATAAAATCTATCATGGGACCCACATAAAATCCAGCATGGGACCTACATAAAATCCAGCATGGGACCTACATAAAATCTAGCATGGGACCTACATAAAATCCAGCATGGGACCTACATAAAATCCAGCATGGGACCTACATAAAATCTATCATGGGACCTACATAAAATCTAGCATGGGACCTACATAAAATCTAGCATGGGACCTACATAAAATCTATCATGAGACCTACATAAAATCTATCATGGGACCTACATAAAATCTATCATGGGACCCACATAAAATCCAGCATGGGACCTACATAAAATCCAGCATGGGACCTACATAAAATCTAGCATGGGACCTACATAAAATCCAGCATGGGACCTACATAAAATCCAGCATGGGACCTACATAAAATCTATCATGGGACCTACATAAAATCTAGCATGGGACCTACATAAAATCTAGCATGGGACCTACATAAAATCTATCATGAGACCTACATAAAATCTATCATGGGACCTACATAAAATCCAGCATGGGACCTACATAAAATCTGTCATGGGACCTACATAAAATCTATCATGGGACCTACATAAAATCCAGCATGGGACCTACATAAAATCCAGCATGGAACCTACATAAAATCTATCATGGGACCTACATAAAATCTATCATGGGACCTACATAAAATCCAGCATGGGACCTACATAAAATCTATCATGGGACCTACATAAAATCTATCATGGGACCTACATAAAATCCAGCATGGGACCTACATAAAATCCAGCATGGGACCTACATAAAATCCAGCATGGGACCTACATAAAATCCAGCATGGGACCTACATAAAATCCAGCATGGGACCTAAATAAAATCCAGCATGGGACCTACATAAAATCTATCATGGGACCTAAATAAAATCTATCATGGGACCTACATAAAATCTAGCATGGGACCTACATAAAATCTAGCATGGGACCTACATAAAATCTATCATGAGACCTACATAAAATCTATCATGGGACCTACATAAAATCTATCATGGGACCCACATAAAATCCAGCATGGGACCTACATAAAATCCAGCATGGGACCTACATAAAATCTAGCATGGGACCTACATAAAATCCAGCATGGGACCTACATAAAATCCAGCATGGGACCTACATAAAATCTATCATGGGACCTACATAAAATCTAGCATGGGACCTACATAAAATCTAGCATGGGACCTACATAAAATCTATCATGAGACCTACATAAAATCTATCATGGGACCTACATAAAATCCAGCATGGGACCTACATAAAATCTCTCATGGGACCTACATAAAATCCAGCATGGGACCTACATAAAATCTATCATGGGACCTACATAAAATCTATCATGGGACCTACATAAAATCTATCATGGGACCTACATAAAATCTAGCATGGGACCTACATAAAATCTATCATGGGACATACATAAATCAGCTCCATGTAGTGTTGTTCCGATTAATCGATTTGATCGATGATTGATTGATTTGCATATTCAACCAACCGATCAATTATGATTTCAGAAATCGATTTTGGTTGTTTATAAATTAACATTATTAATATATTTTAACTGGTCAAGCTAGAAAATGAATACTTTTTGGAAAATAATTTATATTTAATTGTTACAACTTAGTCTAAGACATTAAAATTCTTTCAGCACTGAAATAGTATGTTAATTTCAAAGCAACCATACCAATAACATGTTGAATATTTTGAAACTTATTTGACTGGAAGCTGTTGTTGCCCAAGGCAGCAACAGCTTCCAGTCAAATTAGTTTCAAAATATTGAACAGATTATTTCTTAAATTATTAAGAATCTGTCATACATGTACCTGTGACTTGGTTTGAGAAAGGGGTACAATTATCCTTGAACATGCTAGAATTTCTGCAATCAAAATGAGTAAAAAATTAGAACTTGTTATGATCAATCATTAACTGATCATCGGTTAGTATATAAAACCAATCATCGACCACAAAAATAGTACCAATTCCCAACACTAGCTCCATGGTATATGTACCTTCTTATTTTTTTGCATGGATGACAAAAACTGCATTTGAGCCCCAAATTTTCAGTTTGGGACCGCTACATCTCACCTTGGAAACCCGCCCCCCACCCCATATTTCAGGGTATGTGGTCCCAATTTTGATGCCATGGTAAACACTACAGATATCTGGATATCATTCATAATTTTCAATCAATCTATTTTGAACTTAATGTTTTATCTTGAATTTAAAATCAAGAAAATTCTTACCTGCATGTATCACAAATGAGAGCATCAAAGTGATTGTAGATGTAGGATTCCACAAACTCCTTACAGCAGTCATCGCACAGCAGGTTATCCACTGCCAACACAGCGCCTACATGCATATACAAAAAAGGATTGTGCGATTATGTGATGAAATAAAAAATCGCTGTTATGAAATAAAAAATTGCGACTAATTTTTAAATCATGAATTTCTATGATTAACAAGAGGCCTAAGGAGCCTAGATCCCTCACCTAGAATTATTGGCCACTGGCACAAACGAACAAAATGAGATGATCACTGGAAAGATTTGCCAATCAAATTTCTGTGAAGAAGGTTTAAGCCAAGTTTTATTAAAATTGTCCCAGTCTTTAATAAGTAAGTCTTTTTATGATTTTCATGGCGGACATGTTTTATTGACATATCAACTTTGCAATACCAAATTTCAGCCCAATATGTACCTGGCTGATGTACTACTTTGATCTCACTCTTTGATGTTTCGCCATCAATTGCATCCTCGTCAATGAAAAACCCAGCACCTGTGTCTATCACCCGAATAGGACCAGCCGGCTTCGGTTCTGAACTATAATTTAAAATATAAAGATGAAAATAATGAGTTTTAAGATGCACTCATAACTGTCGATAATCTGTTAATAATAAATTTAATCTATCTAATTACTCTCGCCTGGTCCGGGGAAGAGAGTATGGCGATTGTGACCGTCTGTCTGTATGTCCAGAAATGTATCTAAAAAACTACCTACCCGATTTGGCTCAAATTTTAACACAAAAAAGAAATTGCCATGCAAGACGGTTTTCAGACTTTGACCATGACCCAGATAAAAGATATGTAACACATTACAATGTTAGTGAATCTACCAAATGGATTTAGCGTCGACGTTACAATCATAAAAAATATAGTCTGCATTAGAGCTGGGCGATGTCCCAATAATACGAGAATATCGAGATTTTATCGTTATCGTCTGATTCCGAATATCGGCAACATCGTCAGTTGTCTACAATGTATTTATGAATAAAATCAATATAAAACAGATCTGACCTGTCTGTCGTATTTATTTCAATACAGTACTATGATAACCAGAGTCAATTCAAACTCATTTACTTAATCTTACTCTATAATGGGCCGTGTGTCGCATCAATGCATATATTGTTCATGCAATCTTTATTTCCAGTTTTTATTCCATGTTTTATTTCTATTTCTGTGAAATATAAAATGTTGGCCATTTTTATACATTGTAGATAGACTACATTTAGCCTCACTTTCATTTTTCAAATCGGAAAATCCTTTCGGCATGACATTCTGATGACGTCATTACTAAATCGCCAGCTGTGAGTTCTCCACGCATTGGTACAACATAACCATTATAACAATACTAAATAGACCACCCTGTGCTGAGAATATGAACTCTCCAGTTAGGCAGGAGACGCGAGGACAGTAGCTCTTTCATCTACCAACCCGCCACCATAAGAGGCATGTCAGTTGAGTACTTTTTCTCATTTCATCGGCTCCTCTTTACTTGGGCGGGTGGTCATGACAAAACTACACTAACTAACTGGCTCTCGTAATCAATGAAATAAAATATTACGATTCAACATACTCATTTGAAATTGTGATTTTCTAACAAATAACGGGCCGAAATTATAAAATATTAGCGCAAGAAAAGATATATCTGATGCATTTTTAACCACCACCAGCCCTGAGGCTAATTAAAATTCTTTTCCCCCCCTTTTTGTGCGAAGTGCATTCTTATCAGTAATCATTAATTTATCAATTTCTCTGGCCTCCCAACAACAAATTGACAGGTTCGGATAAATAAATCGGAATAGCCTGTCCACATTCCAATTTGATGACGTAATTACAAGGTCAACAACAGCCAGTAATAATAAATTCGCTTCATGATTTGATGATAAAATCGTTCATGTTCAAACCAAATTGAGAATGAATAGACTTACCATATAGATACATGTACATGTATATCGGAATTTAGGAAGCCACAAATGTTACCTTTCAATCTTATGATCTGTTCAACACTAATCATAACAGGCATGTCCCAAGAACACACAATAATTGGGAGCATTATAGTCGCCCAACAATCGACAACCACGGGCACTGTTATGCTGAATGCCTTAAATGTAACCCAAAAAATAAAACCAGCTGATTGATTATTTTGAAAATAATTTTAGTATCTGTTGACAACTTTCCATCAAATTACTTTCAATTTAATCAGTTAAATTGGACTAATTATTTATTAAGATGTACACAATAAGAAAGGTCTGGTCGACAGTACGCATTACAGCTTTTAAGGCGAGATGCGTTATTTACACCTTTGCCGGTAGACCTCTACTATCAGACCGATGTCAAAACATGGATGTAAGTTTTAGATGGCCTTGGGTGGTGATGGGGATGGAATAAAAGGTAAATTCCTGTAAAAGCTAGACAATTCACCTTTCCAGAGTATCCCCCCATCATATGACATCATAATCAACTACGTGCTGTGTAGAATGACATCATAATGAATGACGTCGATAAGTACATCACGAAGGCATATTTGAAGATGGGCTATGCGTTGTTGTACAAATTATATGTCTTTACTATTTAATAAATATTCTGTTGAATATTTTGAAACTAATTTGACTGGGCACTGATGCTGCCATAGGCAGCAACAGTGCCCAGTCAAATTAGTTACAAAATATTCAACAACTTCCATGTATAGTTTTCAGGAAATTGATAGCTAGGGAATTCAGGGATCGATCAATCCCAACATGGCGATGTGTGAGTGGAGCTTAGCTAGGGATGGGCGGGGCATAGCTAAAAATGGAAAGGTCCATTACTATCCTGTTCCATAACTGGCCATATGCTAGCGTACAGTATATAGCTGTCAAAGCGAATCTTAACCAACCAGACAGGGGCCCGTTTTGGCGACTGAATTGGTTCATGGTTGACTGACGCAGTCAGTGGTTCATGCGCTTTGGCGTGCCGGAAGTGGAATATTTACTGACATGGTCCGTCGAACCAGGAACCAAGTTTTGATCGCGGTTCATTGTTACTGTACCTGTGGTTACTGGTTCGTAAATTTCAAGATGGTGGCGCCTCACACCCCCCACCCCCCTAAATTTTAGAACTTATTTGAATGATGAAATTTCGTCAGTGTTTTTAGTGGATGCGGTTGTCTGCAATTTACATAGACTGAAATTAAAGTCTAAAATGAAATACGATCATTTATTTATCTTGCTTGCTGTTAATTGACTGCACAGAGTATCAGACCTACACCAATAGATTTCAGATTTGCTGAATATCTGAAATAAAACAGAATAATTTATATGTAGTATGTAGGGTTGCACGATTATTCACTTTTCATAATCGCGATCATTTAAGAAAAATAATCGCGATCATACGATTAATCATGAACTATATTAACTACGTCAATGCTGCTTAGAGGACGTTATTATGCTACTGCAGATTGTAAGATTATGGGTTAGGCACATGGGTATACATACATGGACAGAATACCCCTGTTGTTGATTGCAAACAAAGGAATGTATCAAGATTTTTCTAGACAAAAAACGGAAGGTACCGTATTTCGTTTAATCGTAGCCTATGCTCTAATAGAAGTCCACCCCCTAACTTTGACATATGAGCTCCAATGATTTCTTAGCAGTTTCAAAACGGCAAAACTCTGTATTAGAAGCCCACCCCCTAACTCAGCAGATAATTTGTAAGAATAGCGTGTATAATAATAACAATCGTGTCACAGGGTGTGTCTACTTCAGACCGATCTCTGCCCTGATACATTTCCGGTCCCTCTAGAAGTCAATACAGGCCTCGGATTTGTAAATCTCGACCACCTATTAGATTAATACTAATAGTAGGCCACGTATGTTCAAGATATAATAAAGTTTATTCCACACTTTTGTAGTTAAAATGCGCTTAAAACAGTCTTGGCGTGATTAAATAGCTTCCTTATACATATATTTCAAGACCAAATTTAGGGTGGGGAGGTAGGGAGGGCGATGGAGAGAGAGAGAGAGAGAGAGAGAGAGAGAGAGAGAGAGAGAGAGAGAGAGAGAGAGAGAGAGAGAGGGAGAGCAAGAGAGAAATTTTGGCCCACGTTTCTATTCGTTACCCATTTATCAATAATCTCCAAGCCAACAAGAGAGGAACGATGAGTGAGACCAGGGGTGTGTTCGCAAACGACTCGCAACCCACACACAGATCAAACCATGTTGGAGAGTATGACGGCACAATCTATTATGACGTCATAATGATGACATCATAATGACTCCAGAGCAGGACTATATCAGGCGCAAGCCACGACCCCTCCCCGAACACGGCCCCAGGTCGACAAGATACTCATCGACCCCTAGAGAAATTTATCAACAATTATTCATCCTTTCTCCTTGTTTCCACGAAAGAAGCGAAAGTGAAACAATGAGTGAGGCCAGGTCGACAAGAAAATCACCTACCAAAAAATGACATTGTAAAACAAACTGTTGCACAACAGGAATTGAGGAGTGAGACCAGGGGCGTGTTCGTGAAATAATATAGATAACAGTTTGTTAAAATCAGTGCCGGAGAGTGGAGATGAAATTTAATTAGACTGGAGACCCGTGAAATCCAGAAAAAATCAAGATGGCGGCAATACGAAAACCGGGATCACCTTGTGTTGTTATCACTATGGTTAATAACGCTAATTAAATGGTTCTCTTGATGAAAAAACTGGAGGGCACAAACAAAATACTGTTCAAATTATAACTTTAAAAAAACACATTAAAGAACAGATTATTTAATACGTCCCTTCCCACGCACGCCATGCCTGGAATCGCTACAGAGCATGTTTTGTAGATCCACAGGCTACAACAAGTGAAGTCCACTGTATTGGAACAATTGCAGTATGACCTTGTAATGGGCTGGTATATGTATGCCTGTTCAGTCGAATTCAAATGATCTTTCTTTGAAGTAGATATCTAGTTTGCTCTTGAATAATTCAAGTGTTGTTGCTTCGACTATTGTAGCTGGCAGTGAATTCCACTGTGGTACAACTTTGTTAGCGAAAAAGTGCTTGCGACTATCTTTGTTGCTGCGCTTTATGTTGAGCTTGGACCTATGTCCTCTGGTCTGTGTAATACTGGATGGCTCGAAAAAGTAGTCCTTATCAATATTATATAGATCCCTGATGAGCTTGAATGTTTCAATTAAATCTCCCCGAAATCGTCTATATTTCAGTGACATTAGAGTTAGGGCTTCAAGTAATTCGTGTAGCTACATGTATACTCTGATTTGCGGGACGAGTTTTGTTGCTCAGCGTTGAACTCTTTCTAATAGCTGTAATTGCCTTTTCAATCTTGGTGACCATGCCGAGTTGCAGTATTTGAGAATAGGTCTCACTAGAGCTTTGTACAAGAGCGTGACAGTAGATGGGCCAATGTTGGCAAATGTTCTCTTGATTAGTCCTAATGTGCTGTTCACCTTGGATATTCCCTATATGTATATCAAATGAAAGGTTTCTGTCAATATGCACTCCCAAGTCTTTTTCTACCTCTGACGTTGATACAGGATGCACATCAGGCATATCTGTCATATAGTATTTGGTTTGAGGGTTGTTTCTGCCAAAATGTATGACATGCGTTTTATCTGTGTTGAAAGATAGTTGCCATATCTTTGACCACTTACATACTTTGTCTATATTGTCCTGAATCTTACCGGTAGCTGGGTTGCCATATATCTTTGTGTCGTCTGCAAATATTTTTCAGTGGCAGGTTAGTCCGTCAGGTCGGTCATTTATATATATATATATATATATATATATATATATATATATATATATATATATATATATATGCATAGGTCCTAGAACACTTCCTTGTGGCATGGCGCTGGTCACCTCAATCCAGTCTGATGTTGTGTCATTGATCCTCACTCTCTGGCTTCTGTTACATAGGCAGTTTCCTATCCATCTTAATAAGTTGTCGCCAATACCAAAGCTTCTCAGTTTTGTTTGGAGTCGTTTGTGTGGTACAGTGTCGAATGCTTTTGAGAAGTCTAAATATTGTGCATCGACAGGTTTTTTTTAGTCAAGTTTGGCTGTTATATCTTCGAGGTATTCTAGTAGTTGGGTTTTACATGATCTATTATGCCTGAATCTATGTTGACATTTGGTAAATAGATTGGCGGTTTCCAGAAAATTTACAATGCTGTCTCTTATAAAAGACTCTAGGACCTTACATAAGGTAGAGATGAGACTGATTGGCCTGTAGTTGCTTGGGCAGTTTTTTGTAAACTTTTTTGTGTATGCAGCATACATTTGCCATTTTTCAGATGTCAGGTAATATGCATTCTTCCAGAGACTTGTTAAATATTATGCATAGTGGTGTACTAATTTCTTTAGCCACTTCCTTTAATAATCTCACTGGTGTTTCATCCGGGCCATTGCTTTTATTGGGGTTGAGTCCTTTCAATATATTTTCGATGGCACTAGGTGTTATTATTATGTCTTTTAGTACAATACCATTGCTTCTGGGGCTAATGATTGGTGTAGAATGAAGATCTACTGAAGTGAACATACTTGAGAAGCATTTGTTAAGAATGTTTGCTTTTTCTTTATCATCTGTAGTCATAGTGCCGTTAGCTGGGTTACGCAGCTTGCTAATTGATTCACGTAGAACGGTTTTATTCTTGACATAGTTCCATAAAGCTTTGGGATTTCTCTTGCTTTCACTTGCTACTTTACGTTCAAATGTCTGTTTTGATTTTTTGATGCATGCTGTCGCTTTGTTTCTAGCAATTTTGTAAAGGGCGTAATCTGTGGTTTTCTTTGTTTCACTGTATCTTTTGTATGCCTGGTTTTTGCTATTTAGTGATTGTGTTGTAGTACGGTCAAGCCAGAGGTGCTTTTTCATACCGCATTTTTTTAAAGAAGGGATATACTGCTCTTTCATTGTGATCAATGTTTTGTGTAGGAGGTTCCAAGCTTCTGACTCATTAAGTTCGTGCAGATGATTCCAGTCAGTCGTACCTAAATCTTTTCTCATTTCCGTATACTGTCCTTTATTCAACAGTAGCTTTAGCGTAGCTAATTGTTTGCTTGTGCTTAAGATGTCAGGATATAGTGATATTTGTAGAACATCATGGTCACTTTTTCCTAATGGAGGTAGGTGGGTTATTTTGTGGATGTTTTGGTTGTTTGTTAAAACTAGATTCAAAATATTTGAAGTCTGATTTATTCTATGTCGTGTCGCATTAGTAACTATAGTTGCTGTAGAAAAATATCGCTGCTAGTTTTAAGAAAAGCATCTTCGTCTTCATTTGAAAAAAATCCAGTGCACCAGTTAATCGATGGGAAGTTGAAATCCCCTACTATAAGACTGTGGTCTGCATTTGCTGTATCAACTTTGTTTAGTAGATTTATGAGTTTGTTGTTGTTTGGGCCGTCTGAGTTGGTACTTCTGTAGATACAACCAACAAGAATTTTTTCCTTTTGTTGTCTCGTCCATGTACTCCACATTGATTCTTGAAAGCTGTCATCATTTAGGGTTTCACAGTTTTTAGCATTTACTGATACATGGGTATAGATGATGTCTCCTCTTGATGGATTACTATTCAGCGAGAGATGGTACTCATCAATCAGTAATTCACTAATATTTATGGTTATGTTTTTTGGTAAGGCTTCTGTTATTAGTATGATAGCAGGGTAAATCTTGTGTACTAGCGCTTCAAGCTCAGCTTTTTTTAATATTAATTAGACTATCTGCATTTGTGCATATACATGTATTCGTTACTGTTTTAGAATTTCTATCATTGTTTATTTGAATAGGTTTTGGTATCTGTCCTGTGTTGGTGTCTATGTTCTCACCAGTTAGTGTTTTTACATGTTTTTTATGCCTTACGTGTTTGTGTTTTGATTTTTTCATACCTTCCATTGTCCAAGGTTGTGTAGCTTATTATGTTTTCTTTGCAACTCATAGTGTATTTGGATGCCTCATTGTTGGGTACGTTTACAGTTTCTTCGCTTAGTACTGAGTATCGGTTTGAGAGATGTGTTGACATTGTGTGATGCTTGAACTGGTTTGTAGCTGGGTTCATCTTCTCCATGGTGTGGCTTGGGCATGAGCCAAACTCATTGGGTTCGTAGTTTCATATCCCTCTTACTAAGTACAGTATATAAAAGATATATACATACCCAGGGTATATATACTACAGGTATAATACAGGTTACAGTTTGTATTTTAAATACAACCAATCTAGTACAGTATATAAGATACACATACACACCCAGGGTATATACTACAGGTATAATACAGGTAGCTATGAGGCAAGGAGATCTGATATGGCTACCGTGCCCATATCTGCCTGCTCACAATCCTAAAATACATCCCAATCCATCAAGTTTGTAATGTATAGACGCCGCCAGCTCCACATTGTATACCGAGGCTGGTCTGTATTCCAATCTACTCATCATTCATATCAAAGAATAGTTCTGGCTGTGGTCGTACTTCATGTCTTGATCCTTACAGAACCTATCCAATCTACTATCAAAACACTGGAGATTGGCCGCATTAATGACATCGTGTGGAAGTCCATTCCATATGTCTGTCACTCGATTAACAAAGGACTATTTCCTAATATCCAATCTTGAGTAGTTTTTGTCGATTTTATAGTTATGTCCTCTGGTATCAGCCATGTTGTCCGTCCGTTGAACGTGAAGATTTGATGTGTGACCCGTTTATCATAGATGCCCTGAATGATTTTGTATATTTCTATAATATCCACTCTCATCCGCCTGCATTTTAATTGTTGGTAGCTGCAGTATCTTTAGCCCCTGTGTGTAGTCAACTTCCTTTAATGAAGGGACACACCTTGTCGCTCTGCATTCAACATTTTCCAGTGTGTCAACATCTCATTTCTTGAGCGACAGATTGGATCCATCCATTGTGATGCATGTACTTCTGCTATGCGGTGGAAGGGGCATGTTATTTGTATTAGAATGTTTCTGCTGAGTTATGGGTGTGTGATACGCTATGATTTATGTCCGACGATTTTCGATGGTGTTTGTTCATGTCCCTGTAAATCCGGCGATTTTAGTTCCTTTCCAGCTCTTATATGCACCCGGCCAGCGAATTGCCGCGAGACGGTTATTTACTAAAACTAGCTAGCGGCTGTCAATGGTACCCACAGATTTCATCGTAAGCGTATATTCGTTCATAATTTTATATGATAGACCTTAATAAACCTAGTGTTATATGTTTCCGGTGAGAGCAATCATTCCTCTACATGTAGGCATCGATAATTAAGCGATGCAAGTAATAATATGAATTTAAGCATCACCTATCCAACCGGGGTGTCAAAATAGGTTTCACACCTTGTGCATATTATATATATAGTAGGTATATATACATGTAGTAGGGGGATATGCTGTAGTGATATGGATGGACGAAAATTCAAACGCCTGTGATTGGAGGCGAATCACGTGATTTGTATTTTTTTCGCGACGCCATTTTATATCAAATTGTGGATTAATTTTGATGTAGTAAACGACCTTTATTAAAGGATACGCAATATTTAGGCGCTCAAAGCAAATAATTTCACTTCCACGGTGATGTTTTGAGGTATACACTAAACATAGGCGTAGGCGGTAAGAATTTTTACGTGAGAAAATGCGTTGAATTTCCGTGGTATCAGTTCTAGAACTTTTTTGGGAAAACCGTTAGCGCATAACTATTCCGAGAATGGGGAACGCGGGATAAGCGTGTGTGATTACAACAACAATGACAAATAGCGACCAAGTGAACAATCTTTATTAATCTAAAACTAATCATGAGTCAATACAAACAAATCAGTTATTTATTTATTTAGTTTATCTAATCATTCACACATTCGGCTGATAGCCGGATGTTTGTTTCCATGCTTGGTAGCGCGAGCAGAGTTTCACAAGCGTAAAAGTGTCTTGACAAAAATTTCAACATCGCGATTATACGATTATTTCATTTTATAATCGTCCACGATCATTTTGAATTATATAATCGCGATTAATCAAATAATCACGCAACCTTAGTAGTATGCATACATATAGGCGTCTTTCACCAATATTTGACCTGATTTTCCCCATATTTGACCCTGTGTATGCATGCAGAAGATGGATCAGAAAGACGATAAATGATATACATGTAGGATTGTCTCTTCTTAAGCCAATTATGGGTAACCAATTTAGCGGACTCGGGTGATAATTTTAATTATGGCGAGTTACGCTAGCGACTGCTAGAAAGCTAATTTATATGAAGTGATTATGTTGAATTTGTGTAAACCATTACTGGGTGCATACATTCGGATATCCAGGGATATAAGTTAAAGTAATCCCGCTCCAAAACGAAGCATTATTGGACATAAACTTTCCCCCAAACGAGCAACATTATATTAGAAAATTGTGCATTGTTTAGTAAACAAGTCCAGACTCGCTAGGCCAAGCTAAGGACTCGGTTCTGGGAATAGGAGCAGACTCAGAATCGATGCTTTAGAGCAAGCGCAAATAATTTCAACTAATGAACAAATAGATAAGTCATATGCAGGAGACTAATACGTATGTGCAAGCTAAGTCATGTTGTCTCCAGCCCTTTATAAGGAGCTGCAGACCGTAAAATCATCAGTTCGTTCACACGGCTCAAACAGTTAGTTTGATATCACGGCTCAAGCTGAGCACAGGGCTAACAACACGCTCTCCGCACTGGGGGGGGGGGGGGGGAAATAGGCTTAATAGTGCGTCAACAAACGCCTTATAGGTCAAGTGCCGGATTGTACGCCTAGTACCTACTTGTGCGATTACTGCTCGGACTCTCACTATTTCTGTGATGCCAGGTATTCCTGATGCCAGCTATCAGACTTGGTTAGTGTCCCATAGCGGGTTCCACCAGTTCTAGGCTTGTGCGATTTTGTGATTTAATCGAAAATCGTGATTTTGACAAAAATCATGATTTTCTACGATGTAATGGAATAGTTAAAATCCATTCGGGCATGTATCCATTGTTTCTTCTTGATCGCTTCGCGCATATGTTCACTAAGTCCTAATCAAAATACAAAGCTCTATGGTAAACCAGCTAACAATAGCGAGGTAACACCTTTGTCATTGAGAAAACCAGCTAGTTAATGCGTTAAATCACCATATAATTTTCTTTCTCTCGCTACAGACCCCGAGTCTGTCGTGAAATACCACGTATATACTTACAAAAATGTAGTTGAAGAGGCAATAATCACTGAACATAATTCTTTTTAATTCTTTTATCAATTTCAGGCTGTGTACTAATTTTTTCCCTTTTGATTCGGTTGTCATTACAACTACGGACGTGCACACGACCCAGCACGACGCAAATCCATGTAGCCGGGAAGCGAGAGAAACTCTATCCACATCTACACCCAGGCCAGATACGGTCGTGATGCATCTCCTGTGGCAACCGGTGAAGACAATCTTGTGCACCACCTGCAGAGGTGAGTCGAGGGGCAGGCCGAGCAGATGCAGCAGCTCGGGGAGCTGATGGTGCAGCTGCAGGCGTGCCACACCACCCTGAGTGGGTGCCTGCTCAACACGGAGGCCCACGATGGCCCGGCGCCGCCGGGCGACGATAGTCAGTGACCAGCCCAGTCTGCAACCAGTACGGCACACATGTTCTAACACCGAAGTCCCTCTCACTGTGCCAAGCACAGAGCGTGGACTGGTGGAAACGTTGTACGTATGGCTGGCACCATAAATCATGAAACGGATGAGTCACCAGGTTATCCAGCGCCCAGCTCTAGTACGCTGGGCGTGGACGGCTCACATACTTCCCTGCCAGCGCCATCTACTGTGCATATGACCGCCACCAATAAATCTGTGCGCCAGCCAAATTTTGATGGTGAAGTTACACATGTACCTGGTCAGACTATCTCCGTCCATTTGAAAAATGGCCAATTAGTGAGTCGATCTCTGATACGGGCGTAGATTCCAAACGCATCACTTTGTTGAACTTTTTTGCAAAAATATCAGAGCCTATTACCGAAAATCATCCTGCCACGGAGGCGGTGTTGCTTGATCCCAGCGATGATAATGGAGATGATACTTATATTGCAATACTGATTGAAAACTCGGCTGACGAAAACGTAACCGTTTCAGTTAATGATAAAGATCAGACAGCACTGGATCTTTCAGGAAAAGTGGACACAATTATTTTCGTGGTTAAAATATGATAAAGAATGAAGGAAATGTCAATTTCCCTTTCTCCGAGATCTAACAATACTCACCATTCTGTTACTTCTGATATACAGCTGGCCCTGACAGCTGGCTCTAGGACTATAGACTTAGAAAGCTTTACCGACTCCGTGGAACTGGGTACTCGGCTCCCAACTGCCGAGTACCCGTCAAACAAGAGAAATCCATGGCTTGCCTCCGTGGGGCTGGGAGGCTGGGTCCGTAACAGAATGGTGAGTATTGTTAGATCTCTGAGAAAGGGAAATTGACATGTCCTTCATTCTCCTTCGATCAATACTCACCATTCTGTTACTTCTGATATACACCAGATTTGATCAGTAACCTGGTGGGAAGGGGCAAGCCATCAATGCTACTTTTGCCCCTTGGAGAAAGAGTTAGACTTAAAAACTTGACTAATGGAGACCTAAAATGACCGTCAAGTTAACGGAACCGAATCACATTCGCATCACTGCCCCCCCCCCTTTTTCTCCTAAGAAAAGGGAGAGAACTCACGAACATGTATCTCACCTGAAACACAAATATGCCAAGAGGGTTAACTGCTCCTTGCATATCCACATGTATTAGCCTGGGAATGAGCATGAATATATAAGATGAATGAACATGATATATAGACATAATACAAAAAACTCAATATCGAATTACCTTATGATAATTGGACTTCAGACGTACCGCCTCCAACCATTCACTGGTCCGGCCATCAGTGACACAATCTGGTTGTCATCCTCTCGCTCGACCATGCCTGCTTTAGATTCTTTTCTTACCAAAGTGAAAAAAGGGTGAAGAGCAGTGTGGTCACTTAACTATCGTCTCAAAACAGCTAAAGCGAGTGGATTGGCTGAGTCTGACACATCCCTCATATAGTAATCCGTAAATGAGGACTCACAGTGCCATTGTGCAACGGCCATGATGTCCTCTAACGGAACACCACTGTAAAGGGCGGTCGAGGCAGCTATTCCTCTAACATCGTGTGCCCTTGCGCCCTGCACCTGGTGCCAAGTTGCCATCTCATGAGTAGTCTGAATGCATTCGACTACCCAACGAGAGATAGTATCCATGGATGCGGCGCCATAAGGCTTCTTATGGCAGATCCACAGATGTCTATCGTTCGACCATAACGAGTCAGTCTGTTTCCTGTACTTAGTCAAAGCACGGACCGGGCACCAGACACTGGCATCACGATCAAACCTTGTTAACTTCGGTATTATGATCGGTTTGCCGGGATATCTCAGATTGATTCTTTGACATAAACTCTGCTCTTGGCAGAAGACGCAGACCCTCTCCGGAGACAATAAATCGGTCCCTCTCTGCCGAAAGCGCATGGATCTCACTGCGGCTTCTAGCTGAGGAAGCTGCCAATAGAAAAACCGCCTTTAGAGTCAAATGCTTTAGACTAGCCGAACGCAACAGTTCGAAAGATAAACTGAAGATAGACTCCAGGCTGGAATGACTACCGGTTGTCTCGGTCGGAGATTGCTCATTCCCTTCACCATCACATTTAACTGGGCCACCTCTGGACTATGCCTGTTGGCTAGACAAGGGATAACTGATGCCAAAGCTGACTTGTATCCAGCAATTGTGACGGGAGCTAGTCCTGAAAAGAACAGCTCACAGAGAAAGTCTGCTATTTGCTGAATAGTGGATTGAAAGGTATCAATACCCTTTTCTTCACACCAGTCTGCAAATCTGTTAACCTTGTTGTTATATGACTTGAAGGTTGACCTCCTTCTCGCAGCCGCGATGAAATCAGCAGCGTGTCGAGAAAAGCCTTCTGACGTGGAACGTTGTTTGATAACATCCACGCAGTCAATTTGAACATTTCGGGACGCTCGTGTAGGAAGCGTCCCTTGGCCTGGGAGATTATGTTCGGAATCTCGGGCAACTGCACTGGGTTTTCCACCAACAGATCTAGCAGATCCGTGAACCACGCCCTGCTGGGCCAATACGGCGCTATTAGCAGGACCAGACACGGTTCCTCCCTGATCTTCACCAATACCTTCGGCAGAAGAATGGTGGGTGGGTACGCGTAAGCGTGCATCCCTCTCCAGCTTATCGCCAGAGCGTCTGTATCGACGGCATTTGGAGACATAAGTCATGATTTGAGCATTTTCCCTTGTGGCGAACAAGTCCACGTTGGGTTTGCCCCAATGCTCGAAGATCCTTCGCAGAACTGGAGGGTTGAGGGACCATTCTGTTGGCAGAATTCTCTGTCTGCGAGACAAAGCATCCGCCAGAATGTTCAATCACCCAGGAATGTGAGCTGCTTTCAAAACAACCGAGTAATTCCTGCACCATTGAATCAAGTGCCACACTTTGATACACAGCGTGGGTGACCTGGTCCCGCCTTGGCGATTTATGTATGATACTACCGTCGAATTGTCCGACCGTATCAATATCACCTTGCCCCTGATCATCGGAAGAAATTCTTCCAACACCAGTTCCACTGCCATCGTTTCCAACAGATTGATATGCAGCTGGCTCTCCTGGAGAGTCCATGTGCCCAAGACCTGGTGCTCTCCTAGGCAGGCCCCCCCCACCCCTCCAGCGATGCATCCGTGTACACGGACAGCTGGGGGTGGGGTAGGTGCAGCGAAACCCCTACTAGGAGATTCTGACGCTCTTTCCACCATACAAGATGCCACATTATCGGCTCCAAAACTGGCACTAGTTTTGACAGGGATTCTGTTCTCTGTTTCCACAGAGACATCAAATACAACTGGATAGGTCTTCGCATTAGAGCAGCGTACGGGATCACCTGCTCCATGGAGACCATCATGCCCAGCATCTGAAGAAACCGCCTCGCCTGAATGTGGTTTCCCACTCGAAAACTCTTGAGGATGGCTAACAGAGACACCACTCTGGGCTCTGACGGGTAAACCCTGCCCTCCTCGAGATCGAATCGCATCCCCAAATAAACGAAATGTTGAGTGGGTGTCCCAACTCGGATTTCTCCTTGTTGACTATCCAGCCTAGATCTGAAAGTAACCTCAGAGTCAGAGCAGTATCCACGTTCAACCTGGTTGCCGAGTCTGCTTTGATCAGCTAGTCATCTATGTAGGTGTGTAGCGGCACGTTCTCTTTTCTGAGAAACACTGTCACCGCAAGGACCACTCTTGTGAAAACCCTTGGAGCTGTCGACAGGCCAAATGGGAGAACAATAAACTCCCATACTTGATTCTGAAACGCAAATATCAGAAACCTGTGACAACTCCTGTTCATTGGAATGTGGAAATATGCATCTTTCAGATCGATCGACACACACCACATTCCCTTCCTCAACCCCGCCATTACCGACCTCGGCGTTTCCATCTGGAACCGAGGCGTATGGATAAACCAATTTAATGGCCTGAGATTGAGTACGGGTCTCCATCCCCCTGTGCTCTTGGGGACAAGGAACATATTTGAATAGAAGCCTGGAGTGTTCTGGTTCGCTGGTTTTATTGCTCCCATCAGAAGCAAACCGACTTCGTTTTGAACAGCTTCTAACTTGTCTGGTTCCCTTGGTACGGGTGTCCAGACAGGTGCCAAAGACAGATTCTGCGGCGGAAAGTCCCACCACTCCGGCATGTAACCCTGGGATAACCATCCCAGGACCAGACTGTCTGACATCACACCTCGCCCGGCCTCGACGAAACGCATGAGCCTTCCACCCACCATAGATGCCTCGACGTCTAACGGGGTTGACCGGCTCGCGGTCCGCTCCCACCCCCCCTTTCTTAACGAGAGAGAGAGAGAACCATTTCGGTCTTGGCTCGGCAGGTCTAACTGGCACCGCTGTTCCTGTCGCACAGGTGCGGTCCAGGCGGATACAAAGGGAGCTCTCGTACCCTCAGGTACGATCCGCTCCCTTCTTTCCGCCCTTTGAGGACTTACCCTTTCCCTTCCCCTTGCCTCTAGGGCGATCAGGAGCAACGTTGACGAAGCAGAAGTCACACTAGGCTTAGCTTTCGCCTTGCCTTTATGCTTCTTCTGCTTCTTTGAAGGTTGAACAGCTAATGGCTTCCCTACAGCCCCTAGCGCGTGCGCTTGCCGCACTAGCTCCAGCTGTAGGTTTACCGCCAACCGATTCTGCGCAATGCTAGCAGTGTCCTCTAGGATGGCCCCCGCCTGGCCACCGAAGATGCTAGGCCCTGTCCGGGGTGTCCCAAGAAGACGCTCCCTGACTGCCGTAGCCGGACCCATATGGTCAAGAACCATTTGCCTCCTGGACTTTGTAACACGCGCCTGCACCCTTGCCAGCGCGTCCATAGACAGCACCAAGCCATCATTGACGCACGAAAGCGCCACAGGTGGCACAGGGTGGCCTGCCCCCCGCTTCAGCCCACACCGACTGAAGAAGGCGATAAGAGTGGTTGACAGCACTCATAGCTGCCCTCACACCCTCATCGCATAGGGACAGGACTTCATCCTGGTGTGCCTGGGACTTGTCCACAAGTGCCGGACCGGGGCCACCTGCTCCAGCACTCTGGACACCCAGAACCCATCGGTCATCCTTGGTGACCGATGGTACCACACCATACCTGTCGTATTCCCCCCGTGGAATACGACACCTCGCCCGCACCTCCCTGGAGGCCGCAGGGAGCTGGCCCTTGGTCATGAGCTGCTTGCTATAAATAGCCTCAAGCAACTCGATGAACTGTGGATCCAGTCCAACAGACTGGATCCGGGCTGCGGGCAAGATCCCCATCCTAATCGATGCAACCAACGGACGGGGCGCATCCTCCTCGGCCGTGGCCGAAACCACAGACGGGTCCACCCTGGCTAGCCAAGCCAGAGCATCCGACCAGTCTACTTCCGAGGAAGACACACCCGTGAACACGTCACCCGTTGACGCGTTCACGGGCCTACCAGCCACGGCCTCCCGGCAAGGAGCCGCAGCTGACACGCCAGGCACTCCGGTACCAAACGGTTCCGCCGCCACCCCATGAAACACACCAGTCCATGGGGTAGGCCCGCACGGAAAACCGTGCGGACCCATAGCAGACGCGGAAACGTGGCCAGACACGGGTGCCAACGGCACCCCACGTCTGACCGCCGGACCAGTCGAGATAGGTGAGTACCACGCCTGGCCCGGCACACCTGTCAAACCAACCGTCACGGGACCGGTGCCTGGTACCAGATTGGCCTCAACCACGGGCGGAGCCGCTGCCCTGGCTTGCGCCAAGCCAGACAGATGGAGGACGGTTCCGTCCAAGACGGAATCGACCTCCATATTCTCCACCCGTGGCATCACAGGCCGCAGCAACCTCTCCTCCTCGGAACTCCGAAGTCGTCACTAGACGAAGAAACCGTGGAGCTGTCCTGGCGGACGGCTCCCGTGCCTGACGGACCGGCCACCGCTACTGGACCACCCGGAGGTGGCCGCAGAGACAGAACCCGTCAGGCCGGAGCCCGACAGGACTGCCAGGGGGCCGTACGAGACGGCTCCCTCGGTGACCAGTCCAGAACCCTGTCCAAGGACAGGGTCCGTACCAAGCAAGGGGAGAAACTGCCCTCCCAACCTTCGGTAGCAGGGACGACACCAGCGTGGGCAGAACGCTATGCAGAAAACCCTGCATAGCCGGACCGAACCACGCCGGCGGTGCCATCTCCGCCACCTCCAGCTGGGGACGTGGAGCGCCACCACCGGCCGAACCGGACGCTCCACGATTTACCTTCGAACCGCCTGACCCCGCGTCAGACCAAGCCACATCCTTCTGGGCAAGGAACTTCAACATCATATCCGCGGACCACACTGCACACACATTACACCTACTATCAAGGTTACATGGAGTACATCTAAAGCAGACATGGTCCTTAAATAGGACCCGTACGAACTTGTGGCACTCATCACATGATGGCGGGGCTGGCTTGGCCTATAAATAAGCACAAACCTACAATAAGCAAGCGGAACGAGACACGGATGGAAGGCAGACAATTAATTTTCAAATATATTGACCATAAATTAACTGTAACCCTCCCGCACCACACCCCGCAACGTTACAGCAAAGATCGCATTGATTATGACGACAAGAACAAAGCAGGCATAAATACACCCATAATTGATCCTCCAGGATGTATAACGGAACCAGGAATCATATCGCCTAGCATTCGGGGTATATTTACCAATCAATATAAATTATACTCCTAACGAAAGCCAAAACGATATGTGAAGAAACAACAAAATGTAAACAAACTGCTGTAGCACACGGCAAAACCGCAGACCACAAATCTAATAATGAATTTTGAAACCACCGATCATTGCAAACAGATCGTGATAACACGCAAAACTTGAACATTCCAAAGTTTTCTGGTACCATTTTTAGTACGCAGCACCCAGAACAAGATGCGCAAATTAATGAAAAAAATTTTCTTCACATAAACATCCGAGCACCACGGGTGTGACGTCACCCGCTCGGATCTTACGGAGAACGACGTCAGCCGATATTCGTGTTAAAAATACCATAGCAAACACCTATTTTCATATCTGCCGATCGCCTGTTGGGGTTTAAAGAAGGCGACCATCCGGCATATCTCGTTGTTAACACACGTCCCAGATTCTTTGGGGTCAGAAATTGGAACATGCGACATAACGAAATTTAGAGACCTAAGTCTTTTAACTATGGAATAATAAGGAAATATATGACCTGGTTATCATCGGTGGTATCCATATTATCCAAGCAAGAGAATCACTAGCTATCACAATCACAGACAAAAAGACTTAGATTTATTTCTTAATCTCTCCACTGCGAAAAGCATGTATAGCTCTTGTTGCTATGCAAACAAGAATGAGCTCTATGGTAGACGGGTACTCGGCAGTTGGGAGCCGAGTACCCGGTTCCAAGGAGTCGGTAAAGCTTTCTAAGTCTATAGTTCTAGAGCCAGCTGTCAGGGCCAGCTATATATCAGAAGTAACAGAATGGTGAGTATTGATCGAAGGAGAAATTGTGGGTCCCCCATATTTTGCCAATGTCCCCACATTTTGGATGGCATGGGCCATTTGTCCCCACATATTGTTACCCTAGAATGAACACTGCAAATATGTGGATGGACAAAAAGCCTTCTGTTAGGAAGGGTACAACAAATGGCAGTAATTGGAGAGTTCAGACTGGATGAATGTAATATCGGGCATCCCGCAGGGTTCGGTGCTTGGACAATTACTGTTTGTGATCTTCATAAATGACTTGCCAGATATAGCTAAGTCACAAATATACCTCTTCGCCGATGATACAAAGATATGTAACACCATTGCCAGTCAATATGATAAGGACAACCTGCAGCAAGACCTAGAAAATCTATCCACTTGGAGTGAAACATGGCTACTAAAGTTTCACCCTGATAAATGCAAACATATGTACTTGGCCCAATCCGACAGCAATGAGTATAGCTACACTCTTCATGGTAAACCCTTACAGAATGCTACCCAAGACCAAAATATTGGCGTGAATCATAGACTCAAGTCTAAGTTTTGATCAACATATTAGTGAGAAAGTAAATAAAGCTAACTCAATATTTGCCTTTCTAAGAAGAACTTCAATACAATGCGAGAACTTTATCCCACTACACAAGACACTAGTAAGAACCCATTTAGAGTTCGCGAGCTCTGTATGGGCACCATTTAGAATAAAACACATTGAACAAATAGAAAAAGTACAACGACGGGCCACCAAGCAACTGCCGGGTATGAAAGATCTCCTGTATCAGGAAAGGCTATGTAGATTAAAGCTCCCATCACTAAGTTATAGAAGGATTCGTGGAGACATGATCGAAGTCTATAAAATACTACATGGGAAATACGACCGCGAAGCAGCATCTTTCCTCAAGCTGTGGAAGGACATGGCACCACACTCAGGGACTCGAGGTAATCAGAACAAACTCTTCCTAAACTGGACTACGACAAAATGTGTTTGCGTTAAGAGCGGTAAATATCTGGAATAATCTGCCCGCTAGCATTGCATCCGCACCGAGTGTAAATAACTTCAACAACAAACTCGATAAACATTGGGAAAACCAAGATATAGTATATGTAGACTTCAAAGCCCCAATCACCGGAAGTACCAACCCAGTGAATGTTTGGGACAATGAGGACCTCGAGTCCAACGTTGAGGAGCCGTGAGGATACTGTGTTGGAAATCAACTCTTACGCTCTAATTTCAAATTTGTTAATTACCGAAAACTGGTAATTCAATCAATCATCAATCAATCATCATAGTGACGAACTTAAGCATGAAGCAGCTTGTGAGTCCCAGGTTTGAGTTATTGAGTTTACTAAGTTTAATTAGTCGTAGTAATAAGTTATCTCGTTGAAATGTTTGTCTCGTCTGGTTTTGAAAATATCTATGTTTTGGGCTAGCACAATGTTTTCAGGTAGCGAGTTCCAATGTGAGATTACTCGTTGTGAGAAGAAATGTTTTCTAGTATTGTTGCGACAAAAATTGGTTTGAATCTTGAGTTTGTGACCACACGTTGTCATGTGTGCTGTATGATTATTAGTGAAGAATTGATCTGTGTCTGTATTGTACATCCCGTGTATAATTTTGTATGATTCAATCAGATCCCCCTGAATCATCTATATTTCATTGACATGAGCCTAAGTGAGCTTAATCTGTCTCTGTAGCTTAGGTGTTTGAGGGTAGGGATAAGTTTTGTTGTTCTACGCTGAACCCTTTCTATTGCTCTTGATTGCCTTAATAAGTGGTGACCAAACTGAGTTGCAATATTCTAGAATGGGCCTGACCAAAGGCTTATAAAGTAAGATGAAGTTGTTTTGATCCATGTGGGAAAAGGTTCGCTTAATAACGGCTAGTGTACTGTTTGCTTTTGATTATGTGTGAATCAAATGAAAGTTTGTTGTCTATGTAGATTCCTAGGTGCCTTTCGACAACTGACCGAGAAATAGTTAGGCGCCTGTCAGTGTCAACCATGTAATACGGCATTTTGGGATTATTAGTGCCAAAATGGATAACCTTTGTTTTGTCATGATTGAATGTAAGTTGCCAGGTTTGGGACACTCACAGACATTGTTTAAATCAGTTTGCATATTTGTGGTTAGTGGATTTCCTAGGAGTTTTGTATCATCTGTGAACATTTTGCAAGTACATTTGACTAAGCCTGGTAAGTCATTTATGAAAATTAGAAACAATGCAGGACCAACTATGCTACCCTGAGGTACCCCACTAGTTACGTCTGTCCAGTCTGAATTTTCTGAATTAATAGTAACGCATTGTTTTCTGTTTGACAGAAATTTTTTTATCCATTTAATTATTTTGCCTTCTATACCAAATTGCTCATTAATTCGCCCTCATTCCTGTCCACACTGTTCACTCGTTCGTTTCCTGATTACGTCTTGTATCCGCTTGTTACTAGGCCTCTCGGTCCCGGTCACCTTTCCTGTTGGGCTCAATATAAAACAGGGACTCGTTAGTCCGGAACATAATCTTCCAGGCTACATTCCTCCCCCTTACCCCGAAAACATGTCCTCATAACTATAGCACAAAGTCATGCCGCAAGGAGCTATAGTAGGCTTGCACGATTTTTCGATTTAATCGTGAAGTTTGATTTATTTTTAAAATCGCGATTTTTACGATGTAATTGAGGAAAAATCGGAAATTCGTAAAATATTTCATGTTATTTTAAAATTTGAAGTGTGTACTTTTCCGTCGCATTTTATCAGTACATCAGTACATTATAACCGATTCACGCCTGTGTTCCTTGTGTTTATATCCCGCCATGCCATGCACATGTCGAATAATTAATAATCACAACACAAAGCGCTACAATAAACAAGCTAATAATAGCGAGGTAACACCTTTGTCATTGAGAAAACCAGCTAGTTACTCCGTTGAATCGCCATATAATTTTCTTTCTTTCGCTGCAGAGCCCGAGTCTGTCGTGAAATGCCAAGTATATACTTAGTTGCAGTGTTAGGCAATCAGTGAACATCATTCTTTTTAATTCTAGAGTTAGCAATTTCAGGCGGTGTAATACTTTTTCCTTTTTGATTCGGTTGTCGTGTCAAATTAAAGAAAATAAAGCAACAGCATTCCAGATTGTTTGATTTTGAACTGTGCGTTCTGTTGATTACTCTTAAATGTAAATCATACATTCTGAAAGCAACTATAAACTGCACTATAGGACGAGTTTACGCCGTTACACTCGTACCTACTCAAAGCTAAAGTCTTATGTATGTGGATTGCGCAGTATCTTCCCGGGGTACTAATATTAGCGTCTTCCCGTTACTCAGGTAATGACCTAAATTCATCCTACAAAGGGAGGCTATAAGCGGAAGCTGATACATCATGTAATTTATATTTTTTTTCTCGGCTACATTTTATCTCAAATTTTGATGAAATAAATAATGTTTATTAAACGATACGCAATATTTAAGCGGTCCCAATTAATAATTTCACTCCCGCGATGATGGATATAATGTATACATTAAACATAGACGTAGGATGGTAAGAATTCATCGCATGAAAATGTGTTCTAATTTCGTGATATTTTTGTATCATTTATTTCAACGTTTTCTAGAAACAAGTCACGTTACCCCGGTGTATACTTTTGGGAATTTGGACCCACGATTTAATCGAAAATCTTGATTTTTAAAATAAAATTGATCGCGATGTTTCAAAGCAAAAATCGCCTAAGCTATAGTACTGCATGATACAAACATTTATGGATTTTAAAATGGTCCAGCAGTACAGCCTACCACACCAAAGCAACTTAACTATCAACAGTTATCTACACGATAAATGGTCCAGCAGCACAGCCTACCAAACCAAAGGAATCTCAATATAATGGTAAATGTACAATTATTTACAGGAAGGGAATTGGGTACGGAAAAGGGACTAAAAAAAGAAGGAACTATGTACAACTATTTATACAATTCTACAAAGAATAACTAATAACAATTTAAGTTACAAAATCCCTAAACCTATCTGGACACCTAGTTCTACGCCCTACCCTTGTGGTATATGAGGGGAGAGACACAGCTACAGCAGTCTCCATCAGGGGCACCCGCAACAGTGTCAGAAATGGGGTCGGATAACTTCTTGATTCCCCTCCCCACCCACGGACTCCAAACTAATGATAGCTGGTGGATCAGGTTCACTCTCATGACTGTGATCTCCCACTGGATGCTGGCACGGTTGGTGTTGAAATTACATATGGTACCCCTTCTTGTTCCTCAGTAGCGGGTAACACCCCACCACCATCAGAACAAGACTGGTTTTTGTGGAATGAGGGCGAATTAATGAGCAATGTAAGTATGTTACAATGGTGGCAGTTGTGAGATTAAATCCTATTTTGTTAGTTATGGCCGGTAAGATGTATTGCCACTGTAATCACAAACATCTTGAAATTTTAGTTTGCCATTTCCGTGATCATTATCATACATATTTTCTCGGTTGTGTTGGAATTGACATGCTAGGATTACCGTGTAAATATTGATTGATCAAAAGAATTGATGTAGGCTATTCAGTGATCGTGTCTCTCACTACTCACTTTGATCACTGAACACATATCTTTTGAAAACAAAATTTCATATGCGTGCTGAGAGATGAATGGGGAATAACTCACCGCTTATTGATCCCAACTGTTTTAATAATAATTATGGTGATTGATTACATGCGCCGATAACAAAAAAAGTGCGGCTGATTTGTCCCCAGGTTAAGCTAAATAAACCCATCCTTGTGACGAAGTAATCGTCGTCATTAAAATCAAGACAAAGATTCTACAAGGGCCTCTTATTCGAAACCTCCGCATTTATCAAAACCTACCATATCAAAACCTACCGTTTTGATTACTAATCAGCTATACCTTACATTTACCTCCTACAAATAACATAAATTTAGCAATGTCAAACTTATAGTCATCAGTTTCTTGGAAGATTTTCTGATAGGATTTGTTTAGGATTTGTTTAGAAATGGTTCCCAACACCCAGGGGTTCAGAAGTTCTCCACCAGTTGGATTATTTTGAAATCTAAATATTCTCGGACGGCATCTCCTGCATTTGCATTCAGAAAACACCAGGCACTAGAACTAAAACCTGACTAACAAGCATACGCATTCAACCTCTTGTGAGAGTCCCTCACGATCGGCGCGCACACATATTGATTCACATGTCAATCTATGGTTATTCATTTTGCTCATGCAAGACTTTCTCCACTTGTCAATATAGATCTAAAGCAGTGCTGTTGATTTCTGACACTGACATATTATTTCAAAATTTTCACATCTATGGCAAAAATTGTTATTAGAAACATAAAATATTAAGCCTTGTACCTATATTTGATGATTAAATAATTTCAAATGACATTTTCTTCCCCTTTAAGAATAACACAGACTTTTTTACGCAGTCAGGTTCACCATTTGTCAAACCAATCTTTCAAATATGATACATATGTTACCATTGGTTAATCTTCAGCAACAATGCGTTTATGTGAAACATATGTTAAAGATGTGGTAGCATATGCTGCAAAACAAATACTTTTTGCCTGTGCGAATCCAATGGGTATGCCATTGGATTCGGTAGCTTCTCCTTTTAGGCTGTATTTTACGCAGACTGACAATTAAAAAGTCAAGTTGCATACAGGTGAATAAGAACCCATGCTAGTTTCTTATATTTATTCAACAATTACAATTTTTACTCAGACTATTTGATAGGAGGCGATAATCCAAACATGTGCAATATGTGGGTGCCATAGGATAATAGTTTGACAACGCTCTCACGTAATGATCTAAGTAGACATATAAATTCCCAATTGTAGGTAATCTGCACATACATTTTGACCATCTCCACCTTAAGAAATTTGGGCGGAGATCACCAAGAGTTAGGCGGAAATGGCCGGGCGGAGATAACCAAAGGCGAAGATTACAGTAAATCCGTGCCTTCATATTTTATGTTTCTAAGAACAATTTTTTGCGACAGATACGACAATTTTGAATTAATATTTCAGTGTCAGAAATCAACAGCACTGCTTTAAACCTATATTGACAAGTAGTTTCACAATTTCAAGCGGAGAAAGTCTTGTATGAGCAAAATGAATAACCATAGATTGACATGTGAATCAATATGTCACATGTGTGTGCGTGCCGATCGTGAGCGACTCACGCAAGAGTTTGAACGCACAAGACAAAGAGAGGGGATGCGCAAATACAGGGAAATTATCATTTATACCTTTTCCCAGGTTTATTTGAATATGGCTTTGACGCTAATCTAGATTGACGAAGTTGCAAGGCCTTTTGTCTGTTTCTCTCTATCCTAGCCTTTTGAGCATCAGTCAATTTTAAGCTTCTTTCGGTTTCGGGATCCATTCTGCTTGTTGTTTTTTTGTGTTTGAGTAGATCCCGTCTATCATCATCATCATCATCATAATCATCATCGTCATCATCATGACCAGCATACTGTGCAAACTGATCGAAAAACTGATAAGGGCAGAAACAATTGACCAATTGCAAGCAAACACATTTTTTAGCAAGAGGCCGTTTGGTTTCATGAATGGGTGATCCGCTTCCAACCAGTAAAATGCAATTTGATGAGCCTAACCAGAAATAAACAGACCATCAAATTCGACTACGCACTAAAAGAAACCAGTCTAAGTTGTGTTTCATCAGTAAAGTACCTGGGCATCAACATCACCAATGACATAAGCTGGAACAAACACATCACTGAGATCTGCAACAAATCATACAGAACCTTAGGACTATTGCGGAAAATGTATCATTCTGTTCCCAAGAAATCAGACTTCAAGCATACATGGGACTGATTAGACTAGTATGTACTAGACATTAATGACAGACCATCACCTAAATGATGATTGGCCCAAAGTGATGCGCATGCGTAATCCATGATTATCCAACTGAAAAAATTCATCTAGACTCCATGATAGCTGGGATATCACGGCAACTGGTGCATTTACCTCATGATGACTCTATTCAATTAAAAAAATTTTATTTGAATTATGTAGATTAAATTGAATTTCATTTTTTCTATGTCAGATAGTTGTGCTATTACGCACGTGAGTCATAGAGTATTTGACCAATCAGCGTTTGGGTGATGGTCTGTCAATAATGGCTAGTGGAATATGCAAGTACAGTTTGCGACCCTCATCAGATAACTCTTCAGGACAAACTAGAAAATGGCAAAAAACGTGCAGCTATAGATGTATCCCTTTAAACTATTGCCATGAACCAGTTAGTATGACAAATAGAATGGAAACCCTAAAGCTCCCACCATTGTCAGACAGAAGGAACAAAACCACCTTATTTTGTTCTACAAAGGTCTAAAGCAACAAGCTAAAATATCATTAGACAGTCTACAGACTCCAATTCGGAAAACCGAAAACATGCACAACAGTCACTTCAAAACTGACGTCTTCAAATTCAGCTTTATTCCCAGTACGATAAGGGATTGAAACAAACTATCACAGGATCTTTTAAGCAGTTCAGAAATCTCTGCAAATCCTACAAATAAATTTATGGAATTAATCAGAGGCAAAAAACATATCTAAACCAGTTACTTGATGAACGCGCGGCAAAAATAATGTCCTTTGGATGTTTCACCATAACTAATCAAGATCAAGATCAATAAATTACCCAATTACTAAAGGTGTTGGATGATTGGAAGACATATTAGACAATGGATGGAGTACTAATGCAATATAAATGGACTCCATGAACGCATTTGACACTGTACCTCATTGGCGCTTGATGCTGAAACTTAGGCGATACAGCATAATTAGCATTCAGATGGTCACGTGGGTGGAAAACTTCCTATCAAACAGGAGTCAGTGTGTCATTGTCAAAGGACAGTCCTCGGAAAGTCATCCAGTAACTAGCGGGATACCCCAGGGTAGTGTCCTTGGACCGATACTCCTTGCTTTATTTATAAATAAAAGGAGAGAATGATGCAAAGGATCAGCAAGCTGACCTAAACTCCCTACATGACTGGTCGGATAAGTGTCTGTTAAAATTCCACCCAGACAAATGCAAGGTTCTGACAGTAGAAGGCAAACATGGAAAGCAAGAAGGATCGGCATGCAGCAGGTCATATCACATATATGGTGAAAACAAGTCCAAAACAATCCTTGAAAACATAGAACAGGAGAAAGACATTGGGGTAACAGGAGATAAAAGACTAAACTTCTACAGCCACATAAGATCACAAGTCAGCAAAGTAAATTGTATCATGGCCCTGATCTGGAGATCCATTACATATCTAGATGATGGTATGTTTAAGGAACGGTTCCAGGCATTGGTGAGGCCCCACCTAGAAAATGCAGTGAGTGTATGGAGCCCATACATCAGGATGGACAGCGAGTCTATAGAAAACGTACTAAGATGTTCATCTAAGCAAGTACTTTAACTTAGCAACCTCAGCTACGAAGATAGACTCATGCGCCCGAAGCTAACATCTAAATGTTACAGAAGGCTTAGAGGTGACATGAGTAAAGTGTACAAGATACTTCATGACATCTGTGACTCAAATGTAACTGATGACCTACTGGAAGTAGCAAGTAACAGATGCATCAGAGGCCATGACCTATGGTTGGTCATGCACCATAGTACGATTAATGTTAAGAAACATTCATTTGCAAATTTGTAAATGCCGTATGGAATACCCTCCCTGAGGATACTGTGCATGCCAGAACGGTCTTTGCTTTTGAAGCATCATTGAATAGATTTTGGGAAAACCAGAAATTCAAATATGATCCCTCTGCGCCCTACCATATACCAGGAAGTCAGATACGCAGAATGGTTATGAAGGAAGAAGAGGTGGACACAGAGGCTGATTACCAGTCCACATAAATATTCTAAGAAATCCTAAGATATCATGAAGTGATAACATGAAATAACAATAGCATAGAGAAGGCAACTCGGATTGCAATAACAATAAAAAAATCATAAAAACAGCAATACGTCAAATTACAGCCTTCACAAATCAACAATATAATCAAATGCTAGGCGCAGCAGCACCAATAGCGACTTCACCTGGTATCTCTTTTTCATAGCTCATTGCCTGGCACAGCAAGCAACACAAGAGGTGTTAATGAGCCATCTGGAGAGAATTGTCTTAACATGTTTGTGTCAAACAATACAAACTCCAACAGTTCCAATACTGACCTCGAAGTCAAATGGGAAAGGGATTAATAAGGATTCTTTTTATCAATTTCCAAAGTGCAAGACCAAAATATGCTGAGCTGTGTAACCTAGTAAACACCACCGACCCTGACATTGTGCTTGGTAATGAAACCTGGCTTCGACAAGTATTTCTGACAATGGAGTATTCCCGGATAACTACAAGCTGTTCCGGAAAGATTGCAGTGGCAGATATGGTGGCATACTAATTGCAGAAAAGAACAACCTTATGTGTAGCATCATAGCCCCACTCACAAACGACCCTGCAGATGCCATTTCTGTATAAATCCTACCCGATGCAGCTAACACAAATGCAAAACCAATAATCATCACTGTTGCATATCGAACCCCAAATCATGAAACTCAAGCCAAAAGAGAAGAGCATACACAAGCACTCTGGGATTACATTACCTCAATCAGACAGAGCATCCCCAGTGCACCTACTGGCATGGAGGTGACTTAAACCTCCCAGACATCGAGTGGAAAAGTGAGCTCATAGAAGGCAGCCAGTATCCTAGTCACCTAAGTGAAACCTTCCACTCAAGGTTTCACGACATCAGTGTAGAACATAACATTAAACAGACACCTAGCGGCGATGCAACCATGGACCTGTTACTAACAAACTACCACAGTCTCGTCAAAAGAGTAGAAGTCCTACCGGACCTGACTGATCATGACATACTCCATTTTAACCATGGGTGTCACTGACACACATTAACACGCACATGCATACGCGCAAATGAAAGCAAGTCAGATATTTGGATATTAACCCTTTTACAGATGACGCCCCTTTATCTCAATTTCATTGAAACCTAATAGGCCAGCTTTTCAATTTTTTTAAAAATATTTTAACTGAAGGGTGTTATAAAAGATGCTATGTCAGCTTTAACCTGGACAATCTGGCAACTAGGTAGTTAATGCTGAGTAGTAAAATAAAGCAATTATAATCTCGATTCCCGTATCGCCTCTATTCGTCAAACCATAGCATAAACTATAACATGGTGACAGTTCGTGCGCATGCCCGCATATGAATACTGTGAATTCGGTCATATATCCTGAAACTTCGTTAGAATTAGTGAGGGGGGTGGGGGGGGGGGGGGGGTTACGTGATCTCACAGACGTGTCATGTTCGAAATATCCAAAGTTAAAAGCTGAACCATCATTCCAAATACCAGAATCGAAAAATCCGAAGTTAAAGCTGACCATTCAATTTAGATACCAGAATGGCTAGCGGTATTCCTGCCCCAGGTCCCATGGACATGAAGGGAGATGTTCAAGCAACTGGGAACATTTCAAGAGTAGTGTGCAGAACTATATCGTCTCAACAGGTGTTGATAAGAAATCAGAACTTGTCCAGGTAGTAACCATTTAGTCAATTATGGGAAAAGAGTGCAACCTTATACTAAAACACTTAGATTTGTTAGAGGAAGACAGGAAGAAGCCAGATAAAATTCTGGATGTGCTAGAACAACATTTTACGCTAAAACGCAATGAAATTTACGAACGTTATGTCTTTGGTTTGTGCAACCAGGGCACTGACAATGCAGACACTTACGTTAATAAACTAGCTAGTACGTGCAACTATGGCAAGTTATCTGATACAATGATCAGAGACCACCTTGTGCTCGGTGTCACCGAGAATGTGCAGTAAAAGTTGCTAACTATGATAACATTAACTCTTGACTCAGCATTAGAAACTGTTAAGGCAGCATAAATAGTCTCAATCCAGGTAGAAAGGCTTAGTGGTGAACTTGAATTGGTAAACTATGCCTAAAAGAACAAACACTATGGCAAACAAACTTATACAAATCATAAAGCTAGCAATCATAGACGCAGTCGAAATGAGTCTCCAAGCAAGTCCAATTATTCATATGCCAGATCGGCATCTGCATGCAGATACTGTGGAGATGACCATCCCAGAGGACAGTGTCCTGCATATGGAAAATGATGTAAAAGCTGTGGAATGCAGAATCATTTTGCCAGTCTGCCAGCAGAAATTATCAGGTGATAGATATAAGACTAATATCAAAGTTCACACCATTACATGAACATGACTTTAGTGACAGTGACGAATCAGTCTATATTGTTAACTCATCAGATTCTGTGTGCAAACAGTACTTCACCAATTTGTCAATAACTGCACCCAATGGCAACATAGCAAAAGTCAAATGTCAGCTAGATTTAGGTGCCAGCTGTAGCATAATCCGGCTGGAGGACTACCGTAAACTAATGCAGTGTAACGACCCGGAAATGAAACACTCTGATAAGAAGCTCAGAGTGTATAATCAGGCAATACTGCGACCAATTGGAGAAGCTTTTCTGTACTGTACATCCGGCAAAATTCGCAAGAAAATACATTTCGAAATTGTGCAAGATGCGACCACCACACTCCTCTCTGGAAACGCATGTGATGCCTTGAATTTAGTCAAGTTCAACGATGAACACTTAATAATGTCCTATTATGTGACACTATAACAGACAAATACAAAGATGTCTTTGAAGGCTTAGGAAGGTTTTCAGGTGGCTACCACATTGAGGTCGATCCAAGCATAAAGCCAGTTCAGAACAATCCACGGCATGTTCCTATTCCGGTAAAATGTGAATTGAAAGCAAAATTAGATGACTATGAACAGAAGGATATCATAGCTAAGGTTAACACATCAACTCCATGGATCAGCAACATGGCTGCAGTTCAACGTCCTGGAAAGCCATTCGTGTATGTTTAGGTCTACAGAATCTGAACAAAGCAATTCTTCGCAATCACTGGCTGATCCCGACTATCGATGACATAGCACCTCGGTTAACAAATGCAAAAGTATTCACTGTGTGTGATGCAAAAGACTGGGTCCTACAAGTAGAACTATATGAACAGTCTTCATACTTAACAACATTTTGGACGCCTTTTGGTATTTCTTCTGCACCTGAAGAATTTCAGCATCGGTTACATGAAATGCTTGAAGGTCTAAAAAATGTAGTATCCATTGCGGATGACATTCTCATCTGGGGTTCAGGTGACATGGATGAACAGGTATCCAAATCTCATGATCGTGCATTCGAGGCTCTCCTCAGTCGCTGCCGTGAACACAATCTTAAGCTCAACAAGAAGAAACTCCATTACAAAATGGACGAGGTTGCATACATTGGACATGTGTTAAGTGCTAAAGGCATTTCCCCAGATCCATAAAAAGTCAGAGCAGTGTTAGAAATGCCAAAACCTGACTGGTTACAAGCTGTTCAGAGACTTAGTGGAGCAGTAACCTATCTAGGAAAATTCATGCCATGACTCAGCAGTGTCTGTGAGCCACTTCGACTCTTGACAGACAAAGACTCCTATTTCAATTGGCTGCCACACCATGAGAAAGCGCTGAATGAAATCAAGCAGCTAATCACACGTGCCCATATTCTACACTACTATGACGTGAATAAGGATGTGACAATCGAATGTGATAGCTCAGAAGTTGGACTTCGTGCTGTCCTGCTTTAAGATGGACATCCTGTTGCCTATGCATCAAGGGCCTTAAATATGTGTGAACGTAACTATGCTCAAATCGAAAAGGAGTGCCTTGCAATCTTCTTTGCGACCGAACGCTTTGAACAATACATACTTGGAAAGCATAACATGCTAGTACTTTCAGATCATAAGCCGCTGATGTCAATCTTCAAAAAGACTATCTTAGCCAGTCCTAAACGACTACAGAAAATGTTGTTACGGTTACAGAAATTCTCATTAACAGTAGAATATAAGCCAGAACATAAGATGTACATTTCAGACACTTTGTCTCGTGCATCCCTACCTCAGCAAGAATTAAGTGCAATTACGCCCAACTACCTTGTATATCAAATCACTTTGGAAGAAAAGCTCCAATGTGATCTTGAGTATACTCGTAATGATGATGTTATCTTCGTAACTGACGAACGGTTGCGATGCATTCAGTTAGAAACATGTGCAGATCCGGCTTTGCAGGACTTAATTCACATGATCACCACTGGTTGGCCCAATGATAAAACAGGTGTTCCTTTAACAATTTGCGAATATTGGCCCTCCAGTGATGAAATGGCAACACAGAACAGTCTCATTCTCCAAGGAACTGGGATCGTGATTCCTAAGAAGATACGTAATGACATGATCACTCGCGCGCATGCATCACACCTTGGTATTAATGGAACAATTCACACCGCCTGTGACATTATGTATTGGCCTCAGATGTAGAGTGACTTAACAGAAGCAGTTGGAACGTGCAAGATTTTCCAGGCCCATCAACCCTCGCAACAGCGAGAACCATTAATGACATACCCAATACCCAAATTACCCTGGCAAATCGTAGCTTCTGATTGTTTCGAAGTCAACAAGCAGCACTATTTGTGTACTTGTCGACATTTACTCTGATTATATTGAACTAATGCATCTTGAATCTATGACTACAGAATGCCTAATCAGTACACTGAAACCAGTGTTTGCAATCCATGGTGTACCATGTTCTCTGATCTCGGACGGTGGACCTAATTAAGCATTGAAAGAGTTTCAATCCTTTGCTCGAGACTGGGATTTCGAACATCTAATCTCTAGTCCATATCATAGTCGCTCCAATGGCAAAGCAGAGTCGGCAGTAAAGATTGCAAAAACACTTATCATAAAAGCTGTTGACGACGGGAGAGACATTTGGAAAGCTCTACTCGAGTGGAGAAACACGCCATCAACAAACATGACTTCATCTCCTGCTCAACATCTTATGTCGCGCAGAACCCGGTCATTCTTACTATGTGTACCAGAACTGCACACACCATGTCTTCAACTAAGAGTTGATGCAGATGTCATACATAAGCGGAAAGTCGCCAAACCGTATCATGACAGACATGTGAATTACTTACCACCAGTGTCTATCGGACAGCCTGTTCATGTAAAAGTCTTTCCGAAAGATCATCAGTGGAAACCAGCATCCATCACAGCTGAAGCCGCTCCTCGTCGTTACGTGGTTGACATGAATGGACATAAATATCGACGCAATTGTGTACATATCCGTGAAACCCCTGAACCATTTGAAACATCTCGCAAGATTCAACCAATTCCATTGGCGGAATCGGCTGACAACAGAACAATTATTCCCAATACTGTTTTCACACCTACAACTCCAGAACCTACCACTGGTCCTCTTCCAGTTGTAACCAGAAGTTGTAGAGAATCTCGCCGTCCTTCCAATTTCAATGACTATTTGAAATACCTTACTAACTGTCATTACCTATAGTTAATTACCCATAGTTAATTATTTTTAATTCATTATTATATAGTTACTTTGTTTATTATAAAAGGAGGGATGTTATAGAAGATGCTATGTCAGCTTTAAGCTGGACAATCTGGCAACTAGGTAGTTAATCCTGAGTAGTAAAATAAAGCAATTATAATCTCGATTCCCGTATCGTGTCTATTCGTCAGACCATGGCATAAACCACAACAAAGGGCGTTGCTGCCGACAGTAAGGTCTTCCAGGAAACTTGGTTTCAAAATATTCAACTGATTGTTTCTTACATCATAAACAAGTTGTCATGTGGGTTAATGATAAGAGCAATGAGTGTAGATTCTTAACTGTATTTCCCCCAGTTCAACATTCATGATTTATTTATTAATGCACTGTTAGTGAATAGCATTCTTCCTCAGGTGTGGTCACATAGTAGTCTATGATTGAATGATTTTAACCAGTTTAGCTCTCTGGGCAAATCTCAACATTATATATTCTACAAGATCAGGACGACCAGAGAACAATATGAAATTTATGTTACTGAAAGGAGTTGATGTATATAGAACAACAACTTACAGCAATATCAATTTTAAAAGGAACTTGAACATCGGTTAACAAAGAATATACAGTTATAAGCCGACTGACATTTTAGAGTGCATGTAAATAGATTAGTTATAGACACAATCTCTGTTCCCAAGACACCATGCTGGGAGTCAATTTGACTGGAATTAAGCCTTTACCCATTATGTAAGATATAATGAGATCTATCGAAAGTAAATGTGTTAGTAGACTATTCACCCTTTCACAGTCCTGTGTAATTTGTTTATATATCTACCTAATGGCTATTTAAAATATAAAATGTTATTTAAGAACGAACCCTTTCACCTATGCAAAACAGATAAACCAAATTGTGTATCCTGTAAGAAATATTCTGTTTAGTAATCTGAAATTAATTAGCAATGAAGGACTTGTTGCGTTAGAAAGCAAAAGCTTCTACCCAAATTAGTTTCAAAATATTCCACAAATCTCCTATATGGTTGCTTGGAAATTGATAGAAAGAGTGTTCCATCGGTGAAAGGTTAACGTCTTGATTCTGAATCTTTCGAGTATAAGATTCAATGCAAGAAATATTCTATTGAATATTTTGAAACCAATTTGACTGTAAGCTGTTGCTGCCTAATGCCTATGGTCTTGCTGCAAATTGTTGTTGTCTTACAAGAACAACAGTTTAATGCACACATAGACATCCAGAATTAAACAGTTAAACCGTGTTTGGCTGTTTCATTCTGTCTGTTGCATTTATTTAAAAATATGTGGAAGCAGAATTTTGTGGCTTGTATGCTGAGTATATAAGATATCCCAGTAATAGACAGGTAATAGACCATTACCTATTACCTTTCAATCTATTACTATTATTATTACATTGTAAAATTAAGGATCTATTTCTGTTACATGTAAATCGCTGTAATAGCCTATTACTATTACTATTATCCCATCCCCGCCACTTATTGATATTCATGCCAAACCATTGACAACGAAAAAACCAAAACGCAAGATCCTACTTTGGAAAGAGGCAAACGAAGAACTTATGAAGACAGGCACAATCAAATTTTTGAAGTCCATTATAGAGAACCCAGACAGACCAACTGACAAAACTTGGGGCTAAAGCCGCTAAATAAAACATCTCCATAAAATCATCGCCAACCATCTACCATCAAAGATGTCATCCAGATGAGACAGTGTTCCCTGGATAAATACGACTATAAAATGTCTCTCACATCAGAAAAAACGCTGGTGGAAGATGATGAAAGAACACAAAACAAATAAAATAAAAGGTAAATATTGGGTAATAAAGCGGAGATGTCAACTAGAAAACCGTGAAGCCTACCAATAGTATGTTGGCTCGATGATTAATTTTGACCCCTCTGCAACCAACAACCAAATCTGGCAATTCAACAAGTCGAAGAAATGCGACAACCAGAGAATTGCGCCACTTCGTTCGAATGAGATCATACACAGAAACCCAGCTGTTAAAGCCGAAATCCTAAGCAATCACTTTGCGACATTCCTTAAAGTAGAGGACAAATCAGATGTTCCTACTCCAGCTGAACCACGACAGCCTGCCATTTTCACAATCAAGGTGACTGTAAATGGCGTTGAAAGGCGTCTGAACAGTCTCAATCCCCACAAGGCCAGTGACCTAGATGGTATCTTAACATGAGTCCTAAAAAACTTGAAACTGAAATAGGTCCAGCATTAACAGAACTATTTCAACGATCCCTAGATGGAGGTGCCATGCCATCAGACTGGAGACTAGCTCATGTCACTCCAATCCCAAAGAAAGGATGCAGGAATTACCCAGCCAACAACAGACTGATCTAGTCGACATTCCTCTGCAGTAAACTGATGGAACACATCATCCGTCACAGCTTAGCATCTCACCTTGACCGTTACAGCATTGCCACAGACTGCCAATTCGGATTCCACAACAAAATGATCCTGTGGATCACAACTACTATCTGCAACAACTGGATTTGCAACAGTCTTAGACAAAAACGACCAAATAGATGTTGTGCTTCTTGATTTCACAAAAGCATTTGACAAAGTAGCCCAACAACGTCTTCTTGTAAAACTCGATAACCTTGGCATAAAAGGCAGACACAAAGATTGGATGGAAAGACTTCTCCATGAATCGTACACAGCAAGTTATCCTAGAAAACGTCATATCCAAACCAGTTGCCGCTACCTGAGGTGTGCTACAGGGTACAGTAATTGGGCCCCTCTTATTCCTGATTTACATCAATGATATGCCACAATCAGTCAAAGTGATCCTGTGACTCTTCGTCGATGACGCAATGCTTTTACATAGAATCGCTACTGTTGCTGATGCCGAAGCTCTTCAACGTGACCTTGACAACCTGCAATGCTGGAAGAAATGGCTAATGGAATTCAATGCACCAAAATGTCTTGTGCTCACCATCAGCAGAAAGTGAAACCCCATCCAGCAAGAATACAAGATCCATGGTCACACACTAGAAAATCCAACTTCAACCAAATATCTTGGGGTCACCGTCACCCATAACCTGACCTGGGAAAACACATCAGCAGCATCACAGCAAAGGTAAACAGTAATCGTGCTTGCTTTCATTGTAACCTCAAAGGCTGCTCCCAGAACATCAGATCCCACTGATACATGTCAGTAGTTAGACCACTGCTAGAGTACTCTGCATCAATCTGGGAAGCATACCAAGCAAACCACATGAGAAAAATCACCATTGTCCAGAGGCGAGCTGCAAGAGCTGTAACAAATAACTACTTGTGTGAAAGCAGCGTGACAAAAATGATGGAACTGCTCAAGTGGGATAAACTGCAATCCAGAAGACAATACAATAAATGCACTCTAATGTACACGTTGGTGAAAGGCTTGGTCGAGGCTCCAGACTGCAAGGTGAAAGTACAGAGAACTGCCGTCAGAGCAAGACGCCATGAAGCAAAATTCCTCATCCCAGATCAGTCACAGAAATTCGCCATCACTCATTCCTGCCATCGGTCATCCGTCTCTGGAACACACCCACTGGCCATGAAAACTGCAACTGACCTGCCATCCTTCAACCTGGGACCGCAGACAAAGCGTGTTATCCAATAAGAACAGAAGGGCATTGTTTTTAATTGTAAATAAATTAACTTTAACCTCATCCAGTCTGCCGCAGTGCACGGTGGCACGTAATAATCTTCTGTAAGATTCTATGCTGTAAATGGAAGAAGAAGGACCATGAGTGTAGGTGGCACATGGCAACTGATATGAGGAACACCCATATGCATCACAGCACTTTCCCGAAACAGAGCTAAACCTTCAAATCTAATGTCTTTGAAAGGTACAGAGTAACATTAGAGGACAGAATATCAGATTGAACTGCAAAATTACCTGAACTCACTATACAAATGGAAAGACACTTGGCTACTAAGATTTCATCCAGACAAATGTATGATAGTGACCATACAGAGTGGAAGGTCGGCAGTTGAGCAAGACAGAAACTACCTCTTATACAACATGAAGAGAGAATAGGTTACAGCTGATAATGTAGGCAAAAAAGACATAGGATTAGTCGTAGACAAAACATAACCTTTAAAACCCATATGCAGGTACAAGTGAACTAGGCAAATGATTAGATGATTGTATACGTACAATGATAAAGAGATGTTCAGATGTGTGTTGACTGCACTCGTAAGACCACATCTTGAATATGCGATCACATGGACTCTTCAAGAGAGGCAGCTGCATATCAATCTGTTAGAGATGATGGCAGTAGAACTGGCACTGGAGAGATTTCTTCCAGAAGTCAGGGGCAAAGTGATATTGAGACAGTTGGACAATTCGACAGTCGTATCATACATAAATCGCCAAGGCAGGATCAAGTCTCCAACACTGTGCATGAAAGTGTGGAACTTGATTCAATGGTGCTGGAATTACTTTGTTGTTTTGAAAGCAGCTCACATTCCTGGCCATTTGAACATTCTGGTGGACGCTTTGTGTTGCAGACAGAGAATACTGCCAAAAGAATAGATCCAAATGTCGTCGATACAGATGCTCTAGCAATAAACTAGAAAGTGATGCATGCATACACGTATTCTCCCACCACCCTTCTCCCGAAGGTGCAGGTGAAGATCCGAGAAGAATCATGCCTGGTCCTGCTTATAGCGCCATATAGTCCCAGCAGGGCATGGTTCACAGAGCTTCTGGAGCTATTGGTGGACAATCCAGTGCAGCTGGCCGAGATTCCGCACATAATCTCTTAGGTCAAGGGCTGCTTCCAACACGAGCAGCCCGAAATGTTCAAATTGACCATGTGGATGTTATCAAACAATGCTCCACGTCGGAACGCTTTTCTCAACAGCCTGCAAGTTTCATTGCAGCTGCAAGGAGATCAACCTTCAAGTCATATAACAATAAGGTTAACACATTTGCAGAATGGTGTAAAGGAAAGGATTTCGATCCCTTTCAAGCATCTGTTCAGCAAATCGCAGACTTTCTCTGTGAGCTATTCCATTCTGTTTTAGCTCCAGTTACGGTTGCTGGATACAAGTCAGCTTTGGCATCAGTTATCCCTTGTCTAGCTACCAGGGATAGTCCAGATGTGGCCCAGTTGAACGCGAAGGGAATGATCAATCTCTGACTGAGACAACCGGTAGTCATTCCAGCCTGGAGTCTAGCTTTGGTGCTTAATGTGCTAACCGAGCGTCCATTCGAACCTTTGGGTTCGGTTACCTTGAAGCATCTGGCTCTGAAGACGTTTTTTCTGCTGGCAGCATCATCAGCCAGAAGGCGTAGTGAGATCCATGCAGAGAGGGGCCGATTTCTTGTCTCTGGAGAAAGTCTGCTCCTGCTCCTGAGAGCAGAATTCCTTCAAAGACCCAGTCTTTGAAATATCCCGCCAAACTGATCTTTCTGCCGAAGTTATCTTGGTATGATCATGATGCCAGTGCCTGTTGCCCGGTCTGTGCCTTGACTAAGTACAAAAGGCGAATGGATTTGTTACGGTCAGATGATAAGCATCTGTAGATCTGCCATAAAAAGCCTTATGGTGCAGCATCCATGGGTAGTCGAATGCATTCAAACTACCCACGAAATCACGAGCGGGCACCAGGTGCAATGTGCCAGGTCTCATGACTAGCCACCTCTACAGCCCTTCATGACAGTTATTCACTGCTAGAGCATACACTGGCACTGTGAGTCCTCATTCATGGACTACTGTATGAGGGATATGTCGGGCTCAGCCAATCCACTCGCCTTAGCTGTTAATCCCAAGCTATTTATACCATGCTGTTCTTTCTCCAATCAGTAGCTTCATTGCTTTTTAAGAGGCATTCCATGTGTGGTCAGCGAGAGGAGCTCAACCAAGCAAGTCATGAGAGCCAAGACGACTGTTGATGCGTTACGTCTGGAATCCAATGTGCATAACATTATCCAAGTTTGACTGCTTATTGTATTATGTTTATTTTGTATAATAGATAATATCTTATTTTATTATGCATAATTTAGGTAATTGCTTCTCTGAAACTTTGTTTTTCAAATCAAAATACAGAGATCCATCCGTTTGACACATTGGGGTGAGAATAGTTCTAGTTGACGATATGTGGACTGGATTATTTCATACAAAGCATATTTGGTTCACCGCACGAACCCTTTCGCGGACGAAAATTCTGACTACCACTCCATACAAGATGCATATATTTCATGTTATATATAATAAAGTTCTAAACCTATCACATCGATATTTTCCATACCTCTGTGGCATAATATGCCTATGCTATAATAATTCACAGAATTCCGAGCGCGGGCATATATCAGTGACTGTTTGAAAGTTCGTGATTTTAGTACAAATCTGAGATTTTAAGCATTACCATATTGTCAAATCCTAATTAGAGAGAAATTCAAACCTCTCAAACATAAATGAAATGATAGGATTAATTGCATAATTTACTCAGTTTCATCTTCAATCCACAATCATTCTTATAGATTTGATTTCCTCACTGTCTGAATACAATGGCTTATTGTCAATGTATTTTGTAAAGCAAAGCCATGTTTACAAAGATATTTATCACCGTTTGTATTGAAGATGTAACTGTCAGGTTTGTTGAAATAATCTGTATGTTTGTCTGTCCATCCCGATATTTTATTTAAAACCGTTTAGTCGAATTCAACTAAATTAGCTATGTTAGTTGCCCATATGATTGCGAGATGGCATTTATATTAAGGTCTGCATCTGGGACTGGGGGTGCAGAAGTCGGGTTAAAAGGTAAAATTTGGTGAAAATGTGGGTATTTGCGATGCCATTGACTGTGCGTCTTACTTCACCTCATCCTCTCGTTTGCACTGGTTGGTGTCGAGGGGAGATGAAGCTTTCTGCCCGCTGTCAGATTGGATGCGTGACGGGTTGTTAGGCCATAGGGTATTTGTCTCACAATCAGTCCATCTTTTTTCTTGATTTTGCGTTTGAGTTGAATCTCGAACAGCGCATGTTCTACAGTCTGAATGCTGGTTTGTTTGTAGCCATTCTGTTCAGTTGGTGGGTGTCGCGGGGAGATGAAGCTTGCTCCTTTGCTTTTCTATATGACGATGGATTGGTGCCGTTCCTACATTTCTCTGATTGTTTCATTTCTAATCCTGTCTCTTCTGGTCTTATTTACTGCCCCAAACATCTCATCTCGGAGGTGGTGACCATTCTTTTGAGGTATTTGCTTAGAGGCCATATCTGACACTGGTATGTTTTGGTAGCTATAACGATGACATTTATCAGCTGCGCCTTGGCCTCCATTTGAATGCGTGCGTGCGTGCGTGCGTGCGTGCGTGCGTGCGTGCGTGCGTGCGTGCGTGCGTGCGTGCGTGCGTGCGTGCGTGCGTGCGTGCGTGCGTGCGTGCGTGCGTGCGTGCGTGCGTGCGTGCGTGCGTGCGTGCGTGCGTGCGTGCGTGCGTGCGTGCGTGCGTGCGTGCGTGCGTGCGTGCGTGCGTGCGTGCGTGCGTGCGTGCGTGCGTGCGTGCGTGCGTGCGTGCGTGCGTGCGTGCGTGCGTGCGTGCGTGCGTGCGTGCGTGCGTGCGTGCGTGCGTGCGTGCGTGCGTGCGTGCGTGCGTGCGTGCGTGCGTGCGTGCGTGCGTGCGTGCGTGCGTGCGTGCGTGCGTGCGTGTCAATTGTGTGTGCGTTCTCAATCGGCCTGTCAATTCTCCCGTTTTCTGTGAAGCTGCTTCCCTGATACTTGAATTCAGCTACTTGTTTGAGTTGTATTCCATGAATCTTGATATTCAGCTTTCCAGGCTTTGGACTAAATAGCTATAAATGTGTGTGGATCTGGCTTGCTGACATAGATTTTCTAAATTAGGCAACTATTTTTCAGAAGAAACTGAGCAAAAACATGATAATTTTGTAGCCAACCGTCTGCCAATATTTATGTCTTGAAATGTAGTAGATGGCCTCTGAGAGAATAATTGTTTTAAACAATATTTTCGTGGGGTGGAAATGCGATCAAAACGCACCTGCTTGGTCCCCAATATTAGTTAAACCTCTTGATTTTAGCATGGCAATTATGTCACCTAGTCTATTTCCTGCTCCCCCAAATTGTCGTCTTGCACGACGCCCCTGCTTAAAGCTAGCTCTTATAGCCCAAAAACTGTATAGACTTGTTGTTTATTGTTATAGCGGATCCGCACGGGTAGGTCTCGCTACCCACAATCCGTCCCGATGTACTAACGTGGGAAGAAAAATAATAGTAATAATAATAAAGTAAAAAGCTAGTTTATCAGGCAGCCACAGCGTAGCTGAGACTCCATGCCGTTAATAAGACATATTCGCTATGGTGTGTTGTGGACTTACGTCGCACACGACGTGTTTACAACGCAGGGATCCACAGCGATTATTTTGTGTGAGACACAGCAACGCAAGAATATTGCGCAGCTGTGTAGGATGACCATAGTCAGCCTAGGGACTGGGTTTCGATTTTAAAAACATATATAATAATAACAAAAATATTTCAAAAATAATAATGTTCTGTTTTCCGCACACCTACTCATAAATCCTGCGGCAACGTCGACAATAGTGTCTACAAGTATCCGCTGAAAAATTTCCCCAGCAAGTCTGGGTACCCAACTCGTGCGGGGCGGACGTGGTGGGTGGTCGTCCGCTGACGAAATATCAATATCTATATTGCCCTGGTCGGTAATACTGAAACTGGAGGAAGGTGCGGATGTATCCATTGACACGCTTTGGTGGTGGTGATGATGACGGGTGAGGTTCTGACTGGTGGCGGTGTAGAGACTGCTGACATCACTGTTGTCATGGAGGTCATGGTGGTGGTACGTGCCACAGGCTGGCCGAGTGTTATGAACATGATTAGCGAACGCGGTGTGGTTGCTGCTAGCAGGGTGAATGCTGTCATGATGTGTTGTGCGGATGATGATGCTGCGCTGGCGGATAGCTTTCTGATTTTTAGAGCCTTCAGTAACTTGCTGGCGGTCGTCCTAGGAACTGCACGGATTTCTGTTGAATGAGCTAATCTCCTTTTTCCGGCGTAGGGACGATCTGGCGTTGTTACCTTATGAATGGCGGGATCTGATGGAGTACTGCTGCTGTGCAGATATGTAAGTGTGCTGCTCTGCGGTGCGGTAGTGACAGCTTCTGTGAGATGGATCTCCTCATCTATAATTAAGCTACACGGAGATATGGAACAATCGGAAATGTTCTGGAAACCGGGTTCAGTTACTGTCACAGGTGTGAAGATAACTATGGAAATAGGCCGGCCGATCACGGATGTTGATGCTGCGTGGTGTGGTGTGCTGTCGGTGGTGTCACTGCGGGTGCTGCCAGTGCGGTAACTGCAGGTGATGTAATTATCAATGCTGCAGGTGCTGCTGGTGCTATTCGTGCTGGTACTGCCGACGTCGTGGTGACCGGTGCGGTGATGTGGATGGGCGGTGGATGTGTTACGGATGCTGCTGGTCTTACATAGTGCGGAAAGTCGGGTTGTCACCATTTAGTATGTTTGGTCTTCGCCATTTTTCCCGTTGGGAGCACTGTAACTGGAAGTCTCGTTTCAAAACAGGAAGCGAGAATTTCTATGTCTTCAATTTGTTCACCGGGGTTTAATGTTACTACTAACACATGATGCTTTTGATTTAACGTGTGTGTTACACCGTACAGCGTAGCTGAATACAGGTACTTGCAGTCCGCACAAAAGGCATGTTGTAGAAGATGATCACGATTAACATGAGGCGTCAAGTCCGAATTATGGGAGAATGCATGCTTACAAGGCTGTCCGTTAGGCTGTAACGCTGTACATGGATGCTTCTTCCCGGGACGAGCTGGTGCTGACTCCTCCAAGCTGTCGTACAAGACGAGATCTTCCGCAAGTGACATTATTTCCGCATAATGATAAATGCGTGGAACCGCTTAATCTATCCCAAATGTCCTACCTTTTTCATAACTTTTCCTGGCCAAATATAATAGTAATAAAATAATAATAAGAACAGCAGAATTTGGTTTGGGACATGAAAGTAGCCTAATGCTCGATCTTCCCTTGTGTCGAGTTTTTATGGGAAGATGAAATTTGAGTGGTTGCTTTCGACTTTTTATACCTTTTGGTGACGTCACAGGAGGGTGGATGACCACACCTGAAAGTTTTAGGGTGAGTCGGTCATGCCCTATATGGAAGGTTTTTAATTTTAATGTTCCTGGAGTTGGATGATATATTCCTTCCATGGAAAGGAAGTAAATATAAATATAAAAAGAAAGGATAGTCACTTTCATCCCCACTCGCCCTGTAGGTGGGGCTTAGAATACACCTTCCGTATCCTCTGCGTGTCGTAAGAGGCGACTAAAGGAGGTATGGGTGAGGTAACCCTGACAGAAACCTCGAGTGCTGAAGACGGAGGTTCCAGGCTGCACGGCACACTCTAATAAACCATGGATCCACGCACTTAATGCTTATGATCATGTCGATAGTCACTTACAGGACTGGCGGTATGATCAGCGAACGAAAAGAAGAAGATCCCCACTTGGTGGGAAATCGGGTCTCCGATCAACGCTAAAATTCGGAACTACTTATTCTCGTGGAAGCTCACCTTTTAATTAATGTGAAACGGTTTTTCAGATTGGATGCTTATAAACTCGCCTGTTCAGATTTCATGCTGGAATGCCCGATCGGGTGTGGGAGAGTGTGATGACGTTAGCAGCTATAGCCCCGACTCACCCTCTCTCGCCTCTTCCATCACACTGTGGTAGATACGCGTTTGGGTGGTTCTTTTGTTTATAGCCTTTGATCAAATTTACTGGAAATTAGAAGTGAAGATCAGGTGGTTCTTGTTTGGAAAACACGTGGTTGATCGGAAACTTCGGCAATATTTATGCAATGGCGGAGCATTGATGCAGCCGATTACTTGTAGTTGATGTGAAAAACGGAAATATATGTTTTCAATTCTGTTCCTCAGAACAGCGTCCTCATATATGTGCGCGATCTTATACATGCATTGCATGTATTCCAGTCCATGTTGATCTTGTGGCTGGAATATGTAGGTAAGAGAATATTTGAAATTCTCCATGATGTTATACTGTCGAAGTTTTGATGCTGCTTTACCAGCCCGCGAACTAATGATTTGTATGTGCAGTAGAACAGTTATATTTCTTAATCAAAATTAGGACAGTATAGCTGACTGTAATTATTGTTTGGTTTAGACAGTGCTATGTCTTGCGGAAATCAAGTATACTAAACTCCGCAAAGCTGGACTATGTTTTCCAGGTGGGTGAACTGCCAAGCATCTTCCTCTATGGGTAGGACTAGTCCCATCCTCACCTAGACCAAACGTAATTTATTACAATACAGCTCGGAAAATGCGTGCTTCAGTTTTACAATTACAATACCGTCGTATGGAGATTGTGAATACAGTCATCCTGAGTGTCTGTGTTTCTGTCGTGTTGATGAATTTCATTGATATGCATGGCTGTTTATCTGTAGATAATTCTTGTGCTGTCGTGAAGCGTGACATTTGTATAGCAGCACGGTGGGGGTGGCTGCATGTAGGCGGTGTCAACTTTATCGGACATGATGTATTTAGCTCTGTAGTTACTTTAGAGCACAGATGACCAAGAAGGGTGCTGCCGTACTTGAATCAATCTATTATCGAATTCACGCTCGGTGGCAAAATCCTACTTGTTACGGATGACAGACTCTGGGCATCTTGCTCTCTTAATGAGTTGGTTACTGTGGTGCGGGATGCCATCTCCTCTGTAGCAGCGGACAGTCAACAGTCGTTGAGTAGAGTGTGAAATGGACAGGACTGATGATGTCCGAACTTTGTGCATAGACAAGTGACGCAAGTTGGAGAGGGGGCAGTTGTGGTGCGGAAGGAGGGGACGCAGCTTGGAAGGGAGTTGGTCTCGCGATTTGGAGTTGTGGAAAGGTACACCGAGTTGTGTGGTTTTGCTGTTCTTCAAAGCAAGCCAAGGCCTCATCAAGCCTCTGCACTTCCATGCTATTTATTACATGTTCCACTCCACAAGAAGCATGGCCTGGGGCAGCCTCATCTTTCGCTTGTGGTAACTCTATAATTGGATTAGTAGCAACCCGAGCTCTGGTACTGGGTCATCACTGACAAAAGGTTTAAGCCGATCGAAGTGGATGACTGCGGTTAGGCCATCTGAGGCGTGGATACAGTAGGTCACGTCCGACTTCTTACCTACTACCACATAGGGGCCTTTGTACTGGTAACTCAGTTTACTCGGCACATTTGCAGAACATCGTGAATCGTGAACCCAAACCATTTTTCCCAACTCATACCGATCTCCAACACACTCGCTGGTCATGCCACATGTTCTGACGCCGGTGTGCAGTTGATAATGTTGCTCTCACTAGCTCATGGGTCTGTTCTATCCACTGACGCATGAGCTCTACGTAGAGACATGGTGAATTTTTCTCTCACGGAATCCTGGACATGGCCAGATCCAGGGGTAAGGCTAATTCACGGCCTAACATTAACCACCCAGGGGTATAACCTGTGCTGGAATGTATCGAAGTGCAGTATGTCATGAGCACATATGGGAGTTGTAGATCCCAATCCCGACAATCAAGGTGTGTTTCCTTAGTCAACATATCCGCCAGAGTGTGGTTGAACCTCTCTTCCCTTCGATCACTTCACGGATGGTAGGGCGTTGTTCGAGTTTTGACTATATGAAACAAATTACAGAGCTCGGAGATCAGCCGGCTCTCAAAATTACTTCCTTGGTTGGAGTGCAGTTTATACAGGATACCAAACCGGCAGAACGCATTGCTATTGTGGATGCCTCTTTGTCCGGCAAAGCAAATGCTTCCACCCACTTCATAAAATAATCTTGTAATACGAGGATGTACTTGTTTCCTTCATCTGTCGTATTCAAGGGTACGAGCACATCAATAGCTACATGCTCCCATGATGCACCAACAATTTTAACTTGTAATGGTGCAGAATGGTGCTGGCCAACAGCGCGTCTTTGACATGGGACGCATTTGGCGACCCATGCCTTCACACTATCGCATATGCCGATCCAGTGGAATCTCTGTTTTATATGCATAATTGTTCGTTCCACCACTAGGTGTCCAGCGTTATCCTGAAGTTGTTGTAATATGGTCTCACGGTAATGCTCCAGAATCACTATGCAGTTATTAATGTAGAGAATGTTATTTTGCATGTGGCATTCTCCAAACCGCTGGTAATAGTATTTTGCCATTGTGGATAATGGTGTAACAGCTTCCTTAGGAGGACGTACCCCCTCCTGGATCCACGCATATATGTTTCGTGTTTGCGTGTTTGTTGCTTGTTCGTGGGCGACTGTCTCCCATGTTCCACTCTGTGCACTGCAATTTGGGGAACACTGGAGATGGCTGTGTGGTATGTGTCACGGTGGTGGCCACTTCTTGTTCATCCTCAAGCCCGATTCTGCTCAAGGCATCAGTATTTCCATGCAGTTTGCCCGGTCATTGAACAACTTTGAAGTTAAAGGCCTGCAGGGATTCTTGCCACCTCGCTACCTGGCCCTCCAGATTTTTTAGGTTTCTGAGCCAGCATAGTGAGGCATGATCCATACGGAGGGTAAATGGGTGCCCATACAGAAAGTGTTTGTAATGCATGACAAAATGGACCGCTGCTAACAATTCCCTCTTTGTGGTCACATAACGTTTCTCTGTTTTATTTAGAGTATGCGAACCATAACCCAGTACCTGCTCCATTCCATCTTCGTTGACCTGAGCCAGAACTGTGCCAATGGCGTAAGCCAACACATCAGTGTCCAAGATGAAATCGAGGTTATGGTTGGGAAGGAACCTTCACACTCTTCCCGCTAAACTCGTCTACTCGAATGATCGATCTTTTTCAGTGATCCTGATTAGGGGTGATGCAATCTCACTGAAATGACGGATATAGCGATGAAAGTACTGGCAGAGACTTAGGAAACTCCAGGTATCCATGACGGAAGTAGGTGTTTGCCATCCGCTACTGCTTTTGTTTCTGATGGTTGAGTAGGCACTCCATCGCTGGATATGTCGTGTCCCAGGAACTCGAGGCTCTGTCTGAAAAGATGACATTTCTTTGGTTTGAGCTTTAAGCTGGCTGTACAAAATCGGGAAAGAACTTTATCCAGATTAGACAAAGTCTGCTCAAATGAGGAACAAAAGACGATCACGTCGTAGAGGTAACACAGACAGATTTCCCATTGCAGGGTAGTTACTGCTCAATGAGACGCTCGTACGTTCCAGGAGCATTGCACAAGCCATAGGGCATCTTGCGGAACTGAAAAAGACCGTCTCGGCATATAAACGCAGTCTTTTCCATGTCAGCCTCATCCATGGCTACCTGCCAGTAACCGCTAGCTAAATCAAGGGTACAAAACCACTTGGCTCCAGACAAGGAATCTAAGGCCTGATCTATTCGGGGTAATGGATAGGTATCCTTGACACTAAAATCATTAAGGCAGCGGTAGTCTATACAAAACCGCAAAGATCCATCCTTTTTGCCCGCTAGTACAATTGGACTGGCCCAGGGGGATGCTGATGGCTCTATTATTCCGGTCCGCAACATGTCATTTACCTGTTGATGTGCCTCCGCCTCCCTATGAATGGGAAGACGTTGAATGGGCTGTCAAATGGGTCTGTTGTTTCCAGTATCGATGGAGTGTCGCACAAGATTAGTTTCTCTCAGATCCATGTCTCTGGCCGCAAAACTATTGCGATATTTGTACCAGCCACGGGAACACCGGCTCCCGTAGCTGTTTGCAAAAATATGTTTGTAGGTTTAAAGGGCAGCTTCTTATGAGGTGGGATGCTCTCATACAAGTGCTTGTTAAAAACGGTGATGGAAGCTCCAGTGTCAACGGTGGGACTGGTGGAAACACCACTAAACAGGCATGCACACTTATATATTACTATACGGTGGGTCTGCGGAAGCATTTCCAATGATACCATTTGAGGAAGTGATTTTGGTGCATATCATCCTGTATATAGTCAGCTTGTTTCCAGATAGCTTCCGTGATTGCGGTTGGTGGCTGAGTGTGGAAGAGGCCAACCCGTCATCGCCGATGCTGTGAGTGCTTAAGCGATGACGGAGCTGGGGGTAGCAATGGTGATGGCAGTGATGCTATTTCTGTGTATGCTGAGTTGGTGTAAACAGCAGTGCGGATAGGATGATCATGAACCTGTGTGAGCCACTTTTGACAGTGCATCATGGAATGTTTGGTTGATGCGCAGAAGAAACAATGATGGCGTGCTATTTTCCCGTCCTTGGTGTGGAATTTCCTCTTGCGGATCCATGAAGCGGAATGCATACTTCTTTCCAAATCACTGCTGCTGCTGGTGGAGGTGGTGGATGATGCGGTAAGGACTTGTGAATTGCACACCACCAAGGGACACAGGCTGTTAGGTGCCTTGCCGGTAGGCCGTGGTGCTTGTATAAACGTGGTTTCAGTGGAGGTGCTACAACCCACCACTGCCGTTTTACATAGAAAAGAAGGCTGAGTAGAGTAAAATTTGCGGGGTCACATTTTCCGGAGGTGGGAGATGTCAGTGCTGCGGATGCGGTGGAAGCCGGGTGCCGGTGCATGTATGGTGTTATAGGAAATTGAGTATTAGTGTTGGCCACCTGACATTGTTGTTCATAAGCCGCAGTTGAGCCGGGTTGTGAGAACTGGCACCAAAGGGACTCTGTAATCAGTGCCCTTGTCAGTTTGATGGTGTCTCAGGCTGCGGGGTTCGTCGGTCAGTGGTCAGAAATGTTGATGGAGGCCGATTGGGACATCGATCCTTCCAGTGGCCCGGCTGACCACATCCAAAACATGTATTTGGTGGCTGTGTGGATGCTGTGGTGGTTGCTGGTCGTGTAGCTGATTGTGTAGCGATGGTTGTGCTGAGGGTGATGACTAAGTTAGTGAGTGCGGAGATCTGTTTAGTAGTCTCTTCCAACCCATCATGCATATTTTGTCTATTGTTATTGTTGTGCTGGTTCCCGCGTCCTGGGGCATTGTTGTGGCCTCCGCGATGGGATTGGCCATGCCCCCTTCCTCTAGATGCGTGCTTTTGACCGGTGGTTTGCACCCGTTGTGTGTGCGGGTCGGATGCTGAGGTGTTTGCGGGTGCAGTGCTGTTGTTGGTGGCGACATTGATATCGTTGACTTCATTTATTGTGTGTAGCTGGCGCCGATTGTTTTTCTCCTGCTCCAAGAAGTTTTCTATACAAACCGCGGTGGCTGTTAATTGCTGTAAGCTACCGTGCTCCTTGAGAAATAATTTTTCCTTCAAGGCCAGTTCACCGCTCAACGCATTGATGAAGGTATCAAGATGTGAATGGGTTACGCCCTCGAGATTGGTGCTAGGATAAGCATGGGAAACTAGCCGCCGGATACGACTAGCTAACTCAGGTAATGTCTCCTCCTAGCGTCGACGTAAGTATTTAAGTTGGAGCTGACTTGTTTCTCCGAGGGATGTGTCACCGAATCATTCCGACAATGTGCTTTCCAGTTCCGTGTATGTTGGTGTGTAGTCGGTGCCTAAGTCTGCCAGGACTTGTAGAGCTTTCCAGGACAGCTTTGCGGCTAAATATTCTCCCATTTGGCGATTGGTCCACCGGTTCGTGCAGCTTATGATCTCGAACTGAACTTTGGCCCAATCATTCTCCCTGCTAAATGTGGTGGGGTGGGGGTGGGGGGGAGAATGATCCAGCCAAGTCCATGTGGCAAAGTGACAGGCGCGAATCCAGGTGGTGGAGCTGGGGAGACGGATGAGAATGCGAATGCTGGTCTGTGTGGTGGTGGTGGTGGTGTTTCCCGTCGATGTCCCTGACGATTCTGATGATGTCGTGTCCGTGAAGGTGATTCCCATCGTTAAAGCTATGCATGATACGTGTGTTCCGCCAAGTACCGCCCTGATGTGGGTGCATAGACAGGAGTTGGTCTATAGACAGGTGGAGGTGTACTGTGTAGACGACGCGGACGTTCTGCTGGTTGGTGTGGTGGATGTTCCTCATACGGTGGCGGTGCAGGTGACTGACGAGGATGATGCATATGATGTGTAGGTCTCCGGATGTATTGCTGAAAAGGTGTTGCCGCATCCTCCGGCTCATAACGTGGCACCGTTGGATAATATGGTGATGACGCAGGAAGCGGCGGAGATGTGGGATATGCTACATCAGTGTCCGGCCACTGGTCACCCATTGATGACGTTGGCGAACAAAATGGTCATGAAGGATAGTGTTTCCCACGTGGGGGTCTGTGTCATGATCATCTGTGATCCGGCATAGATGGTGGTTGCCTATAACGGATATCTGATAAGGTTATATAGTGAGTTCTCACCTGTGAGGCATCACAGAAGGTCCCCTCGCTGATCGGTGAAAAGTTGTGTAGAGGCGGTACAGAACGTCCACTCCGGATTCACTCCAAGCATGCCCCACCGGGTAGGATAGTATGCGTACATAAGCCCTATGAGAGCTTCCCTGACAATACATCACGGAATTGTAAGCGAGTGTATGCCTATAGTGTACCGAGTAGGTACTCATAAAAGCAGTTACTTAGCGGAGGTCCTGGCAAGCACTGTGTTCTGCCGGTTTGGAATGCCCTATGAGCTGCACTCCAATCAAGGAAGTAATTTTCAGAGCCGGCTGATCTCAGAGCTCTGCAAATTGTTTCACGTCGTCAAAACAAGAACTACTCCGTATCATCCGTGCAGTGACGGTATGCTCGAAAGATTCAACACTGGCGGATATGTTGACGAAGGAAACGCACCTTGATTGTCGAGATTGGGATCTACGACTCCCATATGTGCTCATGGCATACCACACTTCAGTACATTCCAGCACGGGTTATACCCCTGTGTGGTTAATGTTAGGCCGTGAATTAGCCTTACCACTAGATCTGGCCATGCCCAGGATTCCGAGGGAGAATAATTCACCATCTCTCTATGTAGAGCTCATGCTGCAGCGAATAGAACAGAGCCATGAGCTAGTGAGAGCAACGTTATCCACTGCACACCAGCGTCAGAAAACATGGCACGACCAGCAGGTGCATGGATACCCAAATGAAGTGGGATGAATGGTTTGGGTACACGATTCGCGATGTTCTGCAAACGTACTGAGTAAACTGAGTTACCAGAGAAAAGGCCCCTATGTGGTTAGTAGGTAAGACATCGGACGTGACCTACCATTTCTGTGCTTCGGATGGCCTGACCTCAGCCATCCACTTCGATCGACTTAAACCTTGTGTCGATGATGACCCAGTGCCAGAGCTCGGGATGGATATTTCACGTAACACCGGTACCCACACAAATATCTCTACGGAAACAAGTATTCCCGACGTTAGTTCAGAGCACCACGGTGCCAGTTCGACCTGTCCTCTACCAAGCCAGAAGTCCACTGAACAATTAACTAACACTGAGGACAATGACGAGATACGTAGTTGCCCTCTCCCTCCTCAGTATGGGTCTACAAGATCTGGGAAGTCATATCTGAAGACTTTCTCATTTGTTTTGTCCAAGGGGAAGAACGGAAAAGTTGTTCCACCAACCTCTTCCAACTCCCACCCACTTCATGCTATACCCCCCCCCCACCCCCCTACTCCTCATTATAGAGTTACCACAAGCTGAAGCTGATGCTGCCCCGGGCCATGTTTCTTGTGGGGTGGAACATGTAGTGAATCGCATGGAAGAAAAAAGGCCGGATGAGGCCTTGGCTTGTCCAGAAGAGCAAAACCATACAACTCTGTGTACCCATCCAAGCCCTCAAATCGCGAGACCATTTCCCCCCCCCCAAACGGCGATCCCGTCTGCAGCCGCACCACCACCCCAGATCTAACTCGCGTCCATCGTCTGTGCACCAAATTCGGGCATCATACGTCCTGTCCACTTCATACTCCACTCATCATCTGTAGACTGCCACTTCAGATATGAGAGAGTCCGCTGTTACAGAGGGGGTGGCATCCGCATGCAGCAACCAACTCCCCCATGGGTGGTGGGCAGGTAAACAGCCTGTTCAGCAGACTCTCGGGTCGAATTTTCCCGGTACTTAAAAACAACGACAGAGTACCAACCGTCGTGTAATGGGAGATGACCAATTCTCCATTCCAACTAGCAACCCTAACCACTGGATACGTCAATTCACCATTGTGTGAACATCACATACACATCCAGTTATAAGGAAGATATGACGGAGACTTTCAACATCAGCAACAACAAAGTATAGCAATCACCTAACGTTTTAAATCGAAAAAGTTAGAAACATATTTTTCCGCAACATTCCTCTCGCATAGATGCGGGAAGTACATCACTTTCCTCGATCCTGACTTTTCCGCAATAGCAACAGACTCGGCATTCACTGGTCTCGAAACCTGGATATGCCCAATCCGCAATACACCAGCATCATACAGCAGCCCGGACTTCACTACAACAGTACACTACCGCCATCAACACCAGTCAACATTTTCCGCAATCACCTTCTTATCCGGTCTACGGAAACTGATCATACAGAAAAGAGCACCACCACAGCCATCTACAGTGTGCACTACGGGGGGTTCGCCCCCACCCCCCTTCCCCCCAGAACCATCTTACGGAAACGGCTAAAATATTACACATCATTCACATGTAATAACTGTCAATATTATTAAGACAGCAAGATTCCCGCAGTCTGAATTCGATAATGGATTGATTCAGGTTACGACAGCACCCTTCTTCGTCATCGGTGCTCTAAAGTAACTCTGTCCCATTACAGAGCGAAATACATCATGTCCGATAAAGTTGACACTACACTTCAATTATCTGCCTGCCCAAATGTAATAAAAACGTCACACTTCACCACAGCACAAAAATCATCTGCAGATAGGCAGCCATGCGTATCAATGAAAATCATCAACACGACAGAAACATAGACACTCAGGTTGACTGTATTCACCATCTCCATACGATGGAATTGTAATTGTAAACTGAGGCACACAATTTCTGAGCTGTATTATAATCAATTAAGTTTGGTCTAGGTAGGGATGGGACTAGTCCTACCCACAGAGGAGGATGCTTGGCAGTCCGCCCACCTGGAAAACACAGTCCTGCTTGGCGGAATTAGTATACTTAATTTCCGCAAGACATGGAGCTGTTTAAACCAGACAATATTTATAGGCAGCTATATTGTCCTAATTTTGATTAAGAACACCATCGTTCTACCGTGCATACAGATCATTAACCTGCGGGCCGATGGAGCGGCATCAAAACTTCGACAGTATCATATCAGGGAGAATTTCAAATATTCTCTTACCTACATATTCCCGCACAAGATCAACACGAGCTGGAATACACTTATTACAGACAGACCAAAGACGCATATATAAGATCACGCGCATACAGTGACGCTGTTTCGAGGAACAGATTTTGAAACATATATATCCGTCTTCCACATCAACAACAGATAATCAGCAGCTACAATACTCAGCCATTACGTAAATATTGCCTAAGTTTCCAATCAACTACGTGCTTTCACAACAAGAAACCACATGACTTTCACTTGTATTTCCAGTAAATTGGATCAAAGGCTTTAAACACAAGAGCCGCCCAAAACGTGCATCTACCACAGCATGATGGAAGAGGTGAGAGGGGTGGGTCGGGGCAATTGCCGCCAACGTCATCACACTCTCTTACACCCCATCGGGCACTCCAGCCTGAAATTAAAACAAGCAAGTTTATAAGCATCCAATCTGAAAAACCGTATCACCCTAATTAAAAGGTGAGCTTCCATGGGAATAAGTAGTTCCAAGTTTTGACGTTGATCGGAGACTTGTTTTATATAGATTTATATATTTTGAGTCCTTAGCTTCCAGAATCCCAATTTCAAATTAATATCTAGATATTCAACAGCTGGCCTGAAGGAGTGTCTGGCGTAAGCATTAACATCATATTCCCACAATTGCTGGTAGCAAACATCAATACAGTTACCGTGCCAAGATGAGAAAACCACTCCGTAGTCCATTGACTACCTAGACCTGGGTGTCATCTATCCTTTCTCTTCGTTCTCCAATCTTCCCCTGCCAAACCCTAATGCCTGCCAGGTTCCCTTGCTCAACCTGTAGGAAACCAGTAAAAAAGAACCACAGAGCACTATTATGCGATTTATGTAATACCTGGATTCACTTGAAATGCTCCAAGCTCAAAATCTCTGACTACACCCATCTTGAAACCAATAACAAATCATGGTGGTGCATCAACTGCAACAAATCACTGTTCCCCTTTAATCACTATGACACTGATACACACTATATGCTGCAATTCTAAATCCACATTGCAAAAACAACCATATGGAACACACGGACCAGCAAATTATAAACCCATTTACACTAAATACATGCAAAACAAACCTGACTGACAACAGAACAGACCTAAAGATAACACCACCATCATGTGACTACATTCTACAAAAAACACACAATGACAATTTAATAGCATCCAAGGAACATGTCACCTTTTCACTCTAACATGCCAACATACGATCACTCCTGAAGAACATTGACAGGTTAATCTGCCTTCTAGAACTGAGTGCATATGAATTTGGAATTATTGGAATTACTGAGACATGGCTAAAAGCAACTTCACCTACTAACCTTGTCGATATAAAAAATTACACATTTATTGAAAAGCACAGAAAAATTAAAAAGGGTGGTGGTGTAGGCATGTACATCAAGGATAATATTCAGTACAATGAACGTGAGGATCTTTCCGTTCTGGTCTCAAATTTTGAATCATTGTTTATAGAAATCCCAACAGAAAAAGGAAAAAATTAAATAATAGGCACCATCTATAGTGCACCAAACGGCGATAAAAGAAAATGTATTGACCTACTAGGAGCAACCTTAGATGATATTCAAAAAGAAAACAAAACGGTTTACCTCATGGGTGATTTCAATATTGACCTGATGGAACAAAACCGCTCTCATTTACAGTTTTACAAATTTGCTAAATGCACATTCCTTTTATCCAAACATAACTAAGCCGACCAGAAATACTGAGAGTTCGGCTAGAACTATTGATAATATATTCAGTAATAATATCAGTTTCATCAACAAAACACATTCAGGAATTTTCGTAACTAACAAGAGGATTGATATCTGCCTGTCATAAAGACAGCAACTTTATTTGACATTTATAAAATGTCAAACAAAGTATAATGAGACAAAGTTTAAAAAATATAGAAATAAGTTGGACCAAATAATAAAAACATCAAAAAAGAACTATTATCAGAATAAATTTGAGCAATCCAAAAATGATATAAATGAAACATGGAAAATCATAAAATCACTTTTGAATAAAAACAATAGAAAAGCACAACAGACCCAGTTTCTCTACAATAACAAGGTAATCACGGATAACAATGAAATTGCAAACAGTTTCAATCAATATTTTGTTAACATAGTTCCAGATCTCTCAAAGAAAATCATATCTACATCAGGAATTAAATACAGTGATTACCTCACAGATACTTCCGCTTATCAATCCTCTTCTTTTTTTGCTTATCCTGTTAACAATGAAGAAATCGTCACTATACTTAATTCACTTAATCCTGCGAAGTGCCGGGGTAGATGGGTTTAAATGGAGCATATTTAAACACTGCATATTTGATTTACTAACGCCATTCTGCAATCAATCACTAGTACAAGGCATATTTCCATCAAAACTAAAATCTGCACGTGTCACTCCAATATATAAAGCAAAAGACTCGTCCAACTTCACAAATTACAGGCCTGTCTCAATACTTCCACTTTTCTCTAAATTAATGGAGCGATTAAGGTATAATAGATTAATCAATTATCTAGAAAAAAAGGAAATTTTATATGCTTCACAGTATGGATTCCGCCAGAAACACTCAACAATGCTCGCACTAGTTGAAATGACAGAAAAAATAATTGAATCAATTGAAAAGAAAGAACATATACTGGGCATCTTTTTGGACCTTTCAAAAGCTTTTGATACTGTAGTAACGTAGCTACGTATAAACGGTTACTCACCCAACAGAGGTCTCGAATCGGCCCGTGGAACCAGCGGCAGATGTGCTCAGTTCAAGTTCCAAGGTATGACTGCCGGGCGTCCATAGAAACGGTGGGGATCAGCTAGCCCGGCAGCCACGAAACACGAACTATGGAATTGCGGGATACCGCCAGCACCACACTCTCCCCCGTTTATAAAAACATGGTTATTTAATTAAAAATTTTATCTAAAAATCTAATCTTTAAAAATTTACACACCATAAAAAACACACAGGCATTGACGCTCAACTGCTAAACGTAGAATTAGAATTTACCAATTAAAAAAAAAAATTCTCCCGTAGTAGGTGTCGATCCATCCAGATGGAATGAGCTGTTAATAATAAAACAGATGGATAGATCAACAGCTGCCAGACGAGGGCCATCGTTACAGATTTTAAAATAGCATAGCATCCTAACTAAAATTAAGGACAGTGGTTTTCCACCACAGCAGAAAACTGACAGAATTGACGGAATTGCCGAATTGATAAAGAAGTAATAAAAAGAATCTCACATGAATTTAGTGGAAGTGTTATCTGAAATAAACATATGTGAGATTCGAGGAAAACCTATGAATATTGCATATTTTTTAAATTTAGTGAACATTTTTAACCTTAACATTTATGATATACCTCTTATATAATTGAAACGGATCTGAATCCACAAATTTAGGAAATCCGGAAAACCACTATCCCTATCACAATAAAGATATCTGAATGAAGCTAAAACGGAACGGATAATACAGCAGAAGAAAAAAACATATGAATTTGCGCTATGACTAATTACTTCGCGCATTATGAAATGGTAAGCGCAAGAAATGCATCTGTACGATTTATGCAGTCTTTGCTAAATGCATATTATAAATATGCTGTCATATGTAAGACTTCTGCATTATAGAGTAATGCACATTATAAATATGCATGAGTTATGCATTATAGAGTAATAATGCATCATTGCATCATTTTAACATGTAATTGCTACACGTTTAATAAATGAAATACCTAGGTATGGCAGTATATAATATGTTGGCCTAATATAAAATATCTGAACTGACCTATGTAGAATTAATATACCTGGGCTATCCTATAAAATATATGTGCTGACCTAATAAAACTATATATAATATACTTGAGCTACCCTATAAAATATCTGAGCTGACAAATGTAGAACTGGTATTAAATAGCTAACCTAAACTGAATTTCACTATACATAGATGAGTTTGCATCATAACATATGATGCATATACTTATAAAAAGCGTGTACATGGATTTAATCCATATACACATAAACAGAGAGCATTATTATGACCACACGTCATGACGGACAATAAATACAGTTAACAATACAATGCGTATGATTAATGCGTAACAATTTACACATCATTTGACAATGCATATTTGTAATGTGTGATCAAGAAATGCGTAAATATAACCACGCATTACCACACGCAATTATTCACGCGTCATTTGAAAAACGTGTAATTATAATAACGCGTTCTGTGAGTCATACAGCGATGGACCCCTGTTGGTTTTTGGTATCTCAAGGAGTATTATTGCTGGAAAAAGCCATTATGTGCTTATGTGTCCAACTAATTTAGTTTCCCAAAACTTACAAAGAATAGAACATCACGATTTTGCTGTTGCTGAAACTAAAGCTAAGATGGAAACGGAACATAAGCCAATGATTATAAATGTTTTCCGGACAAGTTTAATGTCTTCAGTGTCATGCAGAATGTTAAAATTTGAAGTCATAATTTCATATCATCTGGATTACAGTAATTCTTTTAATGTTGAATTACTGTTACCATTGTACATTATCACATTACTATTGTAGTACTGTACTACGACCGAAAAGCTAACTGCAGTCCGCAACAATACCATGACCAAATGAATCCGAAATAAGACGAAACCAGAGGAACATTTATTCAGGTGAACAAGTAGGGTCCATGAAGACTTACATAGTCTAATTCGCGAATGCTTAAAGATCATTCTAATACATTTCATAATCTAGGAACCTGTTGGGAAGACGGCACTGCCTTCCTGTTCGACTCTGAATGGTGTGAGTTTGGAGTTGGTCATCTCTAGGAGATGTGTGATGTATTTCCCCTCAGACCTGACACCTCATGCACCTAGGGGAAAAAGTGTGATGCGGTTCCCCTCGGACCTGACACCTCATGCGCCTAGGAGAGTGATGCTGTGTTTGTGGGAGGGGTAAAACAGAGTCGATATCCAGGTCATCTGTCAAAACAGCATCTAGATCATTATGCAGAATTGATGAGGATGGATCAATACCATATGGTTTCATCCAAATCCTCTTCAAAAATGGAAACACGGTTATCATCAGATAACCTACGGCCATTATCGGGGGATAATAAGTCATCATCATCGCCATGATCTTCAGAGCCTATAGCATGTCTCATTCGCAATATCCAGAGAGGTAAATCACGATCTCTGCATAGCTTTAATCTATCATGGTGAACAACTAGTTCCCGGCGTTGGTTTTTGATACCAAACAGTGCTTCTGACAACTTTTTATAAATAATAAATGGATCAGTTCAAGGAGGTTGTAGTTTACTGGACTGACCTATTTTAGTTGCAGAATTAGCAAGATAAACAACATCACCAACATGATAGGCACGCTCATGCAAACGTAGATCATACTCTTTTTTTCTGGCGCTTCTGAGCCATTTTAAGGTTATCCCGTGCTATCTCATGAGTTTCGTGCAACGTTTGCTGTAACTGTTGGATGAAGTCACTGGCATCTGAAGGGGCATCCTCTGTAGTCGCAGACACAGGGCATTTGTACATTATGTCAATAGGCTGTAGCACTTCTCGACCAAGCATTATCATATTGGGAGTATACCCCGTCTGTCGGCTTACAGTAGATCGTATAGCTCCAGCGATGAAAAGAATACACTTATGCCAATCTTTCTGTCTGTCATGCTCTTGCAGGTAACACCGTATACACTGCAAGACAGTATGGTTTATACGTTCAATCTGTCTATTTGAACATGGTCTATAAGCTGTGGTGCGTTTTTGAAATCTCCAGTAAATGGCACAGTTCCTTAAATAGGCTGCTCTCAAAGTTACGACCCTGGTCGGTGTGTAAGAAATATGAACAGCCAAATGTGGTGACAAAACGCTCCACATACGTGTTGGCTACCAGTTCTGCCCCTTGTTCAGGGAGCGCATACCACTCAACCCATTTAGTGAACTGATCTATGATCATCAACACATATCTATTTAACTGCGTCTCCGATAAACCCGAAGTCGACCTCTCATACAGATCCTGTAAGAACACAGGAAAAAAATGTCCACCTCAGTGGCTGTAGAAGTCTGTAAACCGTCCTGGTTTATGGGGTTACCAGCAAGTTGAAATTCTGTTCTAGTGTCTAAAACATCCTCAATTTCTGTGACAATACCAAGGTTGTGGTCTTGTTGCAGAGTAATATATTGGGCCGACAGGTTCCTTAACAAAATAGGAATCTGCGAATCTTTGGCAGTGGCCACTGTATGAGGTGTTACCAGACCCTCCAGTTTAGATGAGGGCTGGAGCACAACATCATTCTGTACCTCCCGATCCAGAATGCCTGTGGTCTTCACGGCCTCAAAAGGACCAACAACCACTTTCTGCCTCAATGTTACCCGAGCTACTTGGGCTTCCTTCCCATGAGCTCTTAACATTGATGCTTGAACTGGTTCTCCATTAATTGTCAGACACAGTCTAGTCAGATCAATGGTGGCCTTGTGTGCCTTCAAGAAATCCAGGCCTAATATAATCGGATCATTAATATTGGCAAGAAGGACTGGCCAGTTGAACATCATAGAGCCTAATGCAATTGTGACTGGCTCAACACTTTCCGCAGGGATAATATTGTCTCTACCTGCACCTTTCAATAAAATAGACTCCAACTTCTTTAAAGGGTAAGGTAATTTATGTGCAAAGAAATTGCCAATTACTGTCACTTGTGCCAGTCTCCACCGCTGCATCAACGGAAACACCATTTACTTTAATGGGAATGACTAGTGTCATAGGGTCATGATTAAACCCATACATGCGAACATCATATGATTGCACAGGCGAAGATCTCGGTGAAGCAGACCGTGATGGCGACCATGTACGCCTCAGCTCTGGACACTGACGGGAAAAATGCCCCTCTAAATTGCAATTAAAGCACTTTCCCGATCTGAGAGGAGGAGAAGGGGAACGCGATGGAACGACCCTCCCTCTTGGAAGATGCCCGACCTCGACCGAATTGACCAGATATAGGATTCAAAATCTTAGCAACATCTACCTTCATCTCCGCCATATCCTTCCTAAGTCCTTTGACATCTTTCTCCAATGTATCTATCCTGCTTGGAGCCGTTATGCCTCTCAACTGCTCAGGATTATCTGCCTCCATCAAACCAGAAGCATCGTCCGGCAAACGGACCTTTCGGACCTCAGGTCTTCTGGAACCCATGATCAATCTTTGATTATGGATAGCTGCATTGACCATTTGTACAGCCTCCGCCAGGGTGCTCGGATCTTTATCCATAGCTATCAGAGCGGCTCGCTTATGCTCAACACCCCATAGGAATGCATCAATGGCAATTGTCTCGTCCAAACTCTCTGAGGCATCAGGGTAGCCATCTAAAGTGAGCTCCTGAATGATATCTGCAAATTCTTCTAAAGAGTTACCCTCTTGTCGAATGTCTTGCATTTTTTTCCTGATGATGTGGGGCAGATCTTTCTTCCCAAATCGCAACCATAATTTGTCGCATAAACTGAAGTAATCATTCTGGACTTGCACAGAACAGATGCAGTAAAACTTTAAGGCCTTGTCCTTTAAAGCTGAGATCAGCATGTCTAATTTATTTGTATCAGACCAACGGTACCTTGAAGCAGTATGCTCAAACTGTATAAAAAATGGTTTCCACTCACATTTTCCATCAAAAGTTGACATTTTAGGTGGAGGAGGACCATCAGAGTAGCTTGTACGACCGGGTGATGACATTCTAGAGTCATTGTACGAAGAGCCATCCAAGTAAGCTCTACGAACTGGTGATGACGTCCTAGTGTCATGGTGAGAAACTGATCGCGACTCCCTCTTAGGTTCTCTAGGGGTATATACCACCCTAGGAGCCAGGTTATCAACTATGGTCTGATCACCCCTTTGTTGACTAGTTGAGTTAAGAAGTGCCTTGTATTTGATACCTTGAGCTAGCAGTTCCATGTTCAGTCTAGCTACTTGCTCTTCCAGTGATTCTTCCCTTGGGTGCGAGTCGATCCCACCAACAGCACCTTCATCATTGATGTCGAATACGACGTCCTCAGCATTGAGCAATCGTGCAAGGACTGTAGATGTGGCAGGCAGATCAGGATCTGCCTTAATGTCGGCCAGAGATATGGAACCTCCTCTGGACTCACGAAAAATTACAATGCCAGCAGCTCGACTTTTACCAATATTATGGAGTGCACTAAGTTCATCCATGGTTGCAGTGTTAATACACAAAGGTTTCGTCATTATTGGTCACCTGTTGATTTATACCAAGGAAGCGAAATTAATATTCGCTAAAAAAGTAATATTACTTACTGAGATAAGTTGTAGGCTCACCTAGTAGTGATGGTGGTGCAACTCCGGAGAACGTCTAAATGAATCTTCCGAAGCCAAACCAGATTCAGTAGCGTACCTGCATGCAAACCATCCTTCAGAAACTCGAAAGTATAATGATAACGGACGCGTTTACGTGCACTAGATTTTTTTACGGCGTATTAACTCTACACTGCATTTGATGGTGTGTACACCAATATCTGCATTAATTTTCTCAATTCTATCATTGAGAAGAGAGAGTTGGTCATGCAGTTGCAGCTCTTGGTCTTTGAAGGAACAGGGATTCAAATGGTGAAGTTGTTCATTATACAGGACCAGAGAATACGCCGGGATATCGATAAATTTCACCGTTTGGCCGTAATGCCTTACTATGTCTATCGCACGTTGATAGTGTTGGCAAATGCGGTCTACCGCGAGTTCATCATCGGCCATCCTTAAATCGACAAAACCATCGCCTCGTTTCTCGTTAAGGTCGCACGTTCCGGCCCAGATATAGAAAACGATACGGTGAAATTCCTGAACGGCGTTGGCTATTCTCGACTGCAAAATATTAACCAGGTCTTGTGTAGTAAGATAAGATAAGAATCTTTATTTATCGAGGGTAAATCTTCAGAGCAATGCCCTGATCTCCCAGAGGCCCTCACCAAATAACTATATAAACTAATTAGAATTATATTTACAAAATTTACAAATCATGCACAAAATATATACAAAACTATACATAATTGTTGCAATGAAACCCTATTTTCAACCATTTCAATATCAAATATCAAATGGCGGAAAGACGACAATAATAAGTATGTATTTGTAATTCTATGCTAATGTAATAAACATGCTGTTGAGTATTTTGAAACTAATTTGACTGGGTGTCGTTTCTGCCTTAGGCAGATACAGCACTCAGACAAACTAGCTTCAAAATATTCAATAGTTTATTTAGTTTTCTATAAAATGATATCCAAAATCTTCGGAGATCAACCGATTCCAATACGAATGATGAGTAGGTGGAGCTTCGATGGAGATGGGCGGGGCATAGATAAACCCGGAGAAGTCCGTTAGTTTCGGGAGATTAATGAACACTTGGGCCCAGAAAGTTATTAGCCCTGGGCCCCGAGCAGGTTAAATTCGGCTCTTATGGTTAGATACTATTATATTTTGCAATCGATAAATTATTATTATTATTATTATTATTGTTATTATTATTATTATTATTATTATTAATGCAGGTACGTTGAAACAAAGCATAAAATCATTGAAAGTGTGTATGTATGTGCATGTTGTGCTTAAAAGATGATAGCGTTTCTGAATTTATAACACACGTAGGAAGGGAATTCCAATTTTGACTAGTTGTGTATGTGAAACTGTATTTTCCATAGTTGGTTCATATTTTCGGAGGCTTCAAATGGCTATTAGTTTTAGATCGTAGATGTAATGTGTGTGCTGTCTCTATGGGTGTAAGCATGTCGCTGATGTACTTAGGTGTATGGTTGTTTAGTGCTTTGTATGTCATAATGTTTGATTTAATAGTTATACGTTGTGATAGTGGCGTCAATTTTAATTCATCATATAATTGCCGTGATGGTGTTCTATGTGGGACGTCTAAGATGATTCTCGCTGCACGTTTTTGAAGTTGTTCTAGTTTGCTCAACAATGTTGGCATACCTGCGTAATATACGAGAGAACAGTAATCAATGTGCGAAAGTATGTATGATTTGTAAAATACGGTTCGTTGCTCAACATTCATGTACCGTTTATTTTTTCTTTAACATAAAAATTAGGGAAGATATTTTGCTACAAATTTTGTTGATGTGTTGTTGCCAGGAGAGATTGTTGTTAATATTTAGTACCACCGCTTTTACACCAATACTCAACAAACCCAGTTTGATCAGCCCTTTTCAAAATGAAACCTTTACTTGTACCCAACAAAATTGCTTTGTGGGTAAAGGATTGATCCACAGAAAACTGGGTGCGAGCCAAAAACTCCTCAGATTTAACTTGAAAAGAAGGCAAAAGCTGAGTAGTGTTTCAACGGAGTAACTAGCAATGTCATAATGAACTTTTTGAATTAATAATAAGAAAAAACAAATAGTGTTCAGCGTAATTAGTAAACCTAATATTACAATTGAAACATATTTGTTGATTAGAAGGGAGATTACCCTCTAATGTTCAAAAAGTTAATAATAATGATAATAATAATAATAATAATAATAACAACAACAGTGATTTATATCACTTCTTTATTTCAAATAATTCTGAAATAAACAACGAAATTGAACTGTAATTAAAGTATAAAGAAATATCCAAAAACCAACGGTTAAATTACAGCTCAGAATCGCATACATATTGAAGATTTTGATGACGTATCTATCTTCAAGATTCACCACTAAGATTCTTATTACTATATGTTCTAATCTGCACTAATCGGTTCGTAAGTCTTTTGCGTTTTGTGTAAAGCTTGTGTGAGTAGTTGCTGCGACAACTAACTTTACCGAGAACGCAAAAGATGGATATCAGCTCGCCTCGTAAGTAGATGTATTGAACGATATTTGTATTCGATATCCGGGCCTGATCTGACTGAATCTCAGAAGTTGAAGGTAAGTTACGGTGGTCTTCCGTAATGTCCAGAGTAAATATAACAAACTAGTGCCTTGAAGTTATCAAGGTGGTGACTGTAATTCTACCGCTAACTGTACATAAGAATAAGATGACTTTTACTGTCATAAAATAATAATCTATTTTATATCAAAGACACTAACTATTTATTTAACTATTATAATTTCAACCAACGCTCCTACTCTATACCAATTTACCGACCTACACTCTAAATTCGCACAGAGCTTTCAGCTACTATAAGTTTACGATCAGTTTTCACATCCCCGCTCCAAACTCGAAGCCCTCCTTTTATACTCTTCTCAGTTTCTATTCCATTACGTAATGGTTTCGACAGAAACTGCTCGTCTTTCACTGGTTAGCGCCGGTTCTGAGTTTGATGCGATCTGTCAGTTTCCATCAACAATTCTCTGTTTCTGATAATTAGCTCGTCATAGCCAGTCGTCACGTGGTGCATATACGCATCCTTTTCTAACAGGATGTTTGTCATTGACTCTATTCTGTTCAAGTCCTCTTCCTTGCTTTTTAGGCCTATGCCTGTTATCTAGGAAGGTTAATAGCACTGGAGCTCGATGAGCTCATCATCAGCTGATGTTGTTGTGCTTTCTACAGATACTCGGGTCAGATAGGTCACCGTCAGTACACTCGTCATCCTTAACGCTTCACATCGATTCCTCTCAATTTCTATTAACTTAATATTTTGTAAACCATCGTCCCGACCAACTGTTGAATACTATCAATTGATTGCCGATCCCATGGCAACAACTTTCATCGCTAATTCCTACCTTTACTGACCGATACCATCCATCCAGCACCGTCGCTTCTCCCCCATTTTATTTCATTTTCAGTTTTAATACTGTTCTCACTTCATACCAGTTCTCGTTGCTGGTGACGTCATCCAGTCAACCAGTACCCTCGGTCCTTCAGTGCATTCAGTCACTCAGTGCAAACACAGACTACTCTTTATCACACAGTTATCTCCCTTCAGCTCACCTGGTATTTTCAAACGATAATATAATAATTTCTACCAAGGTCTTACTTATAAATATAAGATGTCCACCGGGTCATGACTCCCGCTAGACAATCCCATATCTACAATATGACACTGAAGACAACTAACAATACCAATCCAGAAACTATAGGGTTGTCATTCCACGGAATACTGACATAGATGATAGCAACTTAGCACGAAAATATACCTCGATTCATTACAGTTCAAATAAATAACATTGAATCTTGAATTAATGACGTATATAAATGGGTCATTCCAGAAAAAAGTGGAATTTTGACCTAGGCAATATCAGAAAAATGAACTACTATGTAGACGACTCAAAACAAATGTTTTGATCAACTGTTCTTTCTGACAATATGTTTCAATGCCAGACAGTGAAGTTTAAGCTGTCGTTTTATTGTATCGGCGCTATGTTTAAGAGGACATATAGCAAAATGTCAGTTCCGTTACAAAGTAGGATATATAATGTTAACATCGCAAGAATGCTCTCCAAATATTAGAATTTTGGCTATTATATGGACAACTTAACTTCTGCTAGTAGATTGTCCGAGTACAACTTATTGTGCAAAATTATTTTCCTGCATTTAAGCTGTTTATGCACATGATTTGAGATAATAGAAATATAATGTGCAATAATATTGGATTAAAACGGTGTAAAGGAGAGAAGGAAATTCTGCTATACTGAATTGGAAGATGTATACAAGGCCTTTCATAAAATATACAAGCTGTATGCATTGCTGTGGAAAAAAATATTATACGCAATAAAGTATGATCATGTGACAGGGCTGACATACAGTAACGGAGATGACACATATTTAGAACATCAAACATAAACTTTTATTTTTAAGAAATCATTCACAAATATAACTTTATATGGTTCATTACATATATAAATCTTATACATATGCAGCAACTGATTCAAAGTTATTATATGTGATCAAATATGGTAATGTAACGGGGCTGACAGGATATACGTAAAATAACAGTAAAGGCACGAAAGCACACTAAAATGCTTAAGATAAACATATTTCTTATTTCATTGTTTCGAAGAGGCTTGAAATTAGTACAAGAATGCAATGAAATGAAATAACTCTTAACATATGGCGAAATAAATCTGTGTGAGTGAAAGAAATTGTTCATTTTAGCTGTAAATGTTAGTTAAAGTCATGTAGGCTACAGAGTTAAAATTTACAACAAAATATGGCTACTGAGTATGATAGCAAAAAACCTATTAGCTATTTATTCAAATATGGTTTGCCATGTTTCAGTCTCTAAACAGTAATATCGTTTATTCTGGACTGGTGGGGAAACTCCAGCTACTACATCTTCTTGTTCATAAAATATTTGATCTTTTCTATCTGGCCAGTAGAATTTATTCTTCCCTGACCGATACATGACATTTACCTCTATGTCACCTTCGATATTTATGTTAGTTATCTGCCCTAGATACAGGAGTCCGTCATAGTCAACCACACACCAGTCACTCACAGTATAATCTGTGGTAGGGGGACTATTTTGCTCAACATTATTATCATTATTTGACAAAAGGTACAGTTTTACTGGCCTGGCATTTCCCACCCATAGATGCAATATTTCTATTTTGGGCAATGTGTCCATCTGTTTGAAACTTTACAACTGTTGGTTGATAACACGTACACATACTCGGATACGAACATACACAACTGAGGAGACGTACATGGATTGTGTTTTTCTCGAGGCAAGTAGCTTGATGTACTTTCATGATTTCCGGTACTGGGCATATAAAAGATGGGACAGCTAAATCCATGGATTCTACTTCAGACTCGTCTACATAGAATAACTTACAAGTGGTGTTTGTGTTCATTAAGGAGTTATACATAGAAAGCGCATCGGGGATATCCTTGCCTGTCGCGACAAGTTGGTCAGTGCCTTTTAATGGCCACACCTACCCCATCAGCTGCACCCTTTCTGTGGCTTGATTCAAAATAGTTCCAAGTTCCAGAATTAAATCCATTTTCGTGAATACGAGAAGAGAACAACAAAAGATTTCTCCTGTTCCGATATTGGGTCGTGGGTCCATCACTAAAGAAGTCGATAGCAGTAATATGTGGGTATTGTTCACGCATAAAGCTTAACACTGGCTTCAAATGGGCCCAAATGGATGATGGGTCATGCCTCATCGAAGGGGACACTGAACAGAAAGATATCTTATCTGTTTCTGATTCTTTCAAATTGTGACAATAGAGCATACCAGTGTGCAATGACGCCTGGCAGTTTGAAGCACCAAAGTGCACAGACTGTATCTCTTGTGTATACTTGCATTGATAGTTCTCGCTGAAGTCAATGTGAACAACAGCCCGGTTAACTGTAGAAGGTAAACTGTCAATCATATGCCTATATGATCTGTACTGGATATTTATGTTACATACATGTCGACATAATTTATCCTTTACCCCCGTTTCAAATAATTTGACTAAATTCCCCACATTGTCATTAACTTTGATTTTGTTTGTGCATTGTACATAGTACTCTACCCTTTTACCAGCTTTTATTTTTTCACGAGGAAGCTTAACTTTTCTCCACTGCCAGAACCAGACAGGTAGAGATTCTAGATCTGGTGTCAGTTGAATGAGAGACTTGTCTTTGCAAACTTGGCAATCTCTATACATATATGGTTGACTTGCAATATCACAACACACCTGGGCTGGTATATCCACAAAACTCACTTTAAGTAAGCCAAGCTGTTTTAGCCTGTCATACATAAATTTGAGGTTTTCGTGGATGATGCAAAGGCAAGTCTCTCTATCTGATATAGACGGCTTTACAATGTAAAACGGACGTAAAGTACAAAACTTGCTATATGATACCTTAATACCTTTGTTTTCTGAACAAAATTTGGTATATAATTCTTTAAGAGAATTGCAAAGGAAACATTTTTGCTTCTTGATTCCTTTAGAAGTCAGTCTCTTTTTTTCCTGCAGTAGCTCTTGAATTGTCATCTCGACTGAGAAAATCGTTGATGTTCTTTTTAAGCAAATAGTACCGAAATTTAGCACTAGCACTTGTTAATTTTTTTCCATTCTCTGTCTTCTTAGTTGACTTAGACATCTTAAAGGATTTCCTAGCCATTTTCGCAAACCGATATTTTCTTATTATTGTCGCACTCAGGAGTTTGTTAATGTGTTTACTTTGATTTCGTAAGTCTGTCGCCAAAGCATGGTGGAATATTAGAGTTTTCCTTACTACATCAGACACACCATAAGTTCCTTTAAGCAGTATCTTTGTTTTGGATCTTGGCGTGTTACTATGATCCGGTTTAGTCAAACGTTGGTACCTTTTCTTATATTTATCAGCTGTTCTCTTCTGCTTGCTTAGCTGAAGCCGAAGGTCAAGTATCCGCCGATATGCTGCAGCACAGTCTTTTCTGATGTTCTTCCGACCACGACGAGCAACCGTAGTCCGGTTCTGGTGACTGTCCGGTTGATGCACATCTACCACCAATGGTTCTAAGTTGGGTGAATATGGTGGCGAACTAGGTGGTGTTTGGGCAGTTGTTGAAGCACCCATCTTATTTCGTCTCCTCGAATCACGTTGATTCCTCCTCCAGACCTTTTGTTTCTGTCTCTGGTCTCTTGCACTTAACTCATGTATTGCCTTTCGTCGCTTATTCCACCTCTCCTTCTCCTTAGCCAAATAGACTTCCCTAGAAGCAGGGTTGTCATTGATGCGCTGTCTATATTCTCTCATTCTTTCGGCGGCACTCATTCGAGGCATTTTCTGTAAAAGAACAAGATCAATCAGAGATTGTAGACCATCACCCCCCCCCCCCCCCCGTTTTTTATCTCCTTTTATCCCTACATTTTGACAAAATTTGTGGATATTGTGATTGCCTCCGTCCATCCGTCTGTCCATCATGTTATCTCCCCTGAAACCGTTGGACAGAATTCAACCAAATTTGTTATGTGAGTTACCAATATCAGTGTGATGTGTTCGAAAACATTTACCTCAGGCTCTGCCCCCACAAAATGTCATGCGTGGGGTGGCGTCAAATGGCAAATATCAAGAAAATTCAATTATTAAAAAAATGTGTTTTGGAAGTTGAACAAATTTACAAACTAGAATGCGCCATAGTTGCAAAATCACCATGTATCACAATTTTGACCGACTGTAAAGTCTTCAGTGCTAGGGTCATGGGTAAGCTCACAGCTTAAAGCAGGAGAAATATTCTTGTGTAAAGATTTCGACCAAATCAGATCGTTAGTTTTCGAGTTATTTATTGATACAGAATTTGATCTGATCTGGATCCGGCTATTTTATTCTGGATCATGACCACACGTTGGATATTGCTGCATGTATATACAGAGGCACGCACGTACGTACGCACGCACGCACGCACGCACGCACGCACGCACGCACGCACGCACGCACGCACGCACGCACACACACACACACACACACGTACGCGGACAGACAGATCCACACGCGCACACACGCACGCACGCACGCACGCACGCACGCACGCACGCACGCACGCACGCACACACACACACAAACATGCACATATGCGGACAGACAGATACACGCACGCACGCACGCACGCACGCACGCACGCACGCACGCACGCACGCACGCACGCACGCACGCACGCACGCACGCACGCACGCACGCACGCACGCACGCGCACACACAAACATGCACACACACACGCGCACGTACGCGGACAGACAGACCCACACACGCACGCACGCACGCACGCACACACACACACACGCACGCACGCACGCACGCACGCACGCACGCACGTACACAAACGCACACACGCACATACGCGGACAGACAGATCCGAATTTCCCTCAATTTTATACTAATAATTTATTACTATGATTTGCTAATTCTATCAAATTGTACTAAGGATCAAGTTGTGATGAGAGAAGGTTTTGACAGACAAGTAAGAAAAAGATTAATGACCTTTTGACCTCACGTCTAAAAATCACTAACCAATCACATGTATTCTGATCTATGTGATTATACTTCCAGATCCTTTGAGTAATGATACTATGACAAAAACATGTCAGCCCCGTTACACTCCGTTACATAGGCTCTATGTAACGGAGCTGACAGTAACGGAGCTGACTAAATAGCAGGTTTTCCATTCCAAAATGGCAACCAATTGAAGTTTTGCTTTACATTTGGGTTGCTTTTATTTGGAAAACAAGTGTCTAAATTGGCAATAAGAATAAGGTAAATTAATAAAACCAAATAAGAAATATGACAGTAACGGAACTGACAAGGAATAAACATACTCTCTGTTTTTTTATTACATTTGCAATTGTATTTTACTTACCCCTACTACAACACGTGATTGTTTGCTGGAGAGTGAAATCCCAAGGGAGACAATTCTGCATAGCAATACGGATATTTAAAGGGGTGCAAATCTTTAAAGATATTATAATTTAAGTTAGTGTGTAACGGAGCTGACACAAATCTAGGGGACACAGGTATCTGGTAGCACTGCCCCCAAAAAGACATGCTAATGATAAGGAGATTATTGCAGCATTGAACTTTAATATGTATTCAATGGATTTTCTTATTAAATTGCATAATTAAATTCACTTATTCTGAATAAAATCAATATTAAATTAGTTATCCTACATGGGGACACGTAACGGAGCTGACTATTTCATTTTTAATGAATACATATTTTCTTATTTGGTCACGTACGTTAGTCATTTGTATGTAGGAAAAGTGTGATATAAAGTGGCATTGAACACATTAGCCTTTCAATGCCTTAACATTGTTAGACCTGGCACAATACTTAGGGGACTCAATATTCCACTTTTTTCTGGAATGACCCATATGACGTATGTATGTAAGATATATTAATCTATATACCCGACATTTGCATGCCATAGTATAAATAAATAATACATATTTAACTATAACTCACCTATCATCTGTGATTATTAAATAATAAGCTATCTCGGAGTTCCGAATGCGCATGTGCAGCAAACGTCGGGTCAAAGGTCAAAGCACATAAACAAACCACTTTGTGGGCTTTCGCTTAGCAATAATCACATAGCCTTTACGGCGTTTTCAGCTAAATAAACTTTTTACAAACATCTCGCTTCATAAAGATAATATTCTTACGTAATAATCACTGCGTGTTTATAAAAGAAATTTCATATGGCTAACACGAATCGCACGAAATACCCTATTTTCGTATATGCCCTATATAGTTAGCCTATATAATATGTAGTACTGCTATGTTTAATTCCAGCGACTGTCGCCGGGTATTAAATATTTTTTTTTATTTCATACCCATATTGATTAAAACCTACACAATCAACAGTTTGTAACTATTATTTTTTATCTATATATAATTAGCAGCCTCGGCGGTTAGCGCGTCGACACCCCCCTCCCCCAACACGCAGACCCCCCAATATTTGTTATTAAATCTTTAAAGAAAACTCATGTTTGGCTGTATGTTTTAACCCATTTCCCCCCAATAGCAGTTGGCTGCTATAACCTTTTGGAAATTTATATCACATATCATATATAGCGCCTACATTCATAGGCGTGTAGGAACGTACTTTGGCGCGGTGGGTGTGACTAAAACCTAATGGGCGCTACGGAGAATACACTGAGAAAAAAAAATGAATGGTTGCTAGCGCCCCCCACTCCTCCCCTACGCCTATGTATATGGCAAGCATCTCGAAAATTTAAAAGCCAACTTGTCCTTGTATGGTATCTGTGTTAAATCCAATAAACGAACTTGTAAGGTTCTGAAAACAAGTGTTTTTTTTTAAATTTACGTTCGTGATACCCACCCACCCATCCACTCCACACATAGACTATACCCCCTCCAACAATGGCAATCCGGTGATTTTTTTTGGTTTGAAAAATCTAAATTTGTAAACAAAATTAGGGTGAATTATGGTATGTTGTGGTGCATTGTTTTAATTTTATTTTAAGAGCAACCCTATGTCTAAACTCTACAATTAAAGTATTAGACGGATTCTCAGATCGAGCTTAATCTTCAAAGATTCCCATTGGGAAGATCTAACTCACACCCTCCCGACACTGCCTCCTGCCACACTGTCAATCAAATAATGTGTCAGACCAATGCGATTACTGATCACCCATGTACCTAAACAATCTAGCAACCAAAGGATCAACAAGTCAGCCACTCTAGAGCAATCAGAATAATAATTCAGTCAATCAATGATTAAAGAATAAAGAAATGAATCAAGCAATAGTTGGATTCAATTCCATTCAATTACAGCCAGCCATGCGATCGTTCCGCCAATCAATTAGGTATATATATACGCACAATTGCAGTGGCGTCGTGTATGGGGCGGTTTGGGCTACCAAGTAGCCTAAATGCATGAGTGAGTGATCGACTAACCAACAGAGTACATCACTGGCTGGCTGGCTGGCCCACCGACCGACTGACTCATAGACCGACCAACTCACAGACCGACCAACTCACAGACCGACCGACTCACAGACTGACCGACTGTGCGTGGCAGGACGATTGACCAACTGGCTGGTCAACCGACCAACTAACTGGCTGAGTGGGTGGGTGGGTTGGTCTGTGGTGGATTGGGTCAAAGGTTGATGTCTGTCTTCCGCTGGGGCTGCCACATGCCTGGTTGTCTGGCTGCTGCCCTGGCTGATTGCCTGACTTGGCTGCCTAATTGCGTACCCTGCCTTGCCCTGCGCTGCCCAGCCCAACACAGCCCAGTCCTGTCTGCATGCCTGCCATGCCCTGGCTGCCTGACTACCTACCATGCCTTGACTGACTGCCTGCCTGTCCTCTACTGCATGGCTGCCTGCCAGCCCTACTCTGGCTACCTGATTGCTTGCCCTGCCCTGGCTGCCTGCCCTGCTCTGGCTGCCTGTCATGCCCTGACTGACTATCTGCCCTGGCTGCCTGCCTTCCTGTCCTCCCCTGGCTGCCTGATTGCATGGCTGCTATGCCATGCCCTTGCTGCCTGCCTGCTCTGATCTGGCTGTCTGATTACCTGCCATGTCCTGAATGACTGCCAGCACTGGCTGGCTGCCTGCCTGCCCTCCCTGATGCCTGCCTGCCATACCCTGGCTTCCTGATTGCCTGCCTGCCCTCCCCTGGCTGCCTGATTGCCTGCCTGCCCTCCCTTGGCAGCGTGATTGCTTGCCTGCCATGCCCTTGCTGCCTGATTGCTTGCCCTACCATGGCTGCCTGATTGGGGGTAATATTACATAGTGCACCGGTCCTGCCCTGGCTTCCGGCCTGAGTAGTTTGTTTGACGGATGGTTATTTATGGATAATATGATAAACATAATTATACTCTGTTTGGGATAATTCCTTTATCAATGAATAGCGCAATCTACGCGCACGTATTACATTGAATGATTACATTAGGTAGCCTAATAGTGCCTTTAGGAGACTAGATAATTTTATAGTGTTAAATTGGGAATATTAGAACAATGAAATTGTAAAACCCAAGTATGCGTAGTACCATACACACTAACTATATAGGCCTAACTATGAAGCTGGTGTACGTGTGTAGGCCTACGCTGTCAGTCTCACGTAATCGCTGACATTACATAGACTTAAAAATAAGCATATTGTAATTGTACTTCTAAAATACATATAATAACTACATTTATTTATTGAATTTATGCAAAATACACTAATGTGAATCCACTTCTAATCGGAACAGCGAGTTAATAGGCCGAATTGGCACCGGGGCGAATGCGTTTGACCGCGTTGTTTTCCGCCTCCAGTTGCGTAAATATTATTTGATTTTCTAATTCTGCTGCATAAATATCTTGATATGATTCCATATCAAGCTGTCGCTAAGAAGTTCACACATAAGAACACCATAAAACACGCATGAATGAGGAGGAAAATTCGTAGCGTAGCATTCATAACCGCAGAGCTGTCAGACTCGAGAGATTTGTTTATGTGCTTTGACCTTTGACATTACCCATAATTCTTTGCGACGCCGTAACTCCGAGGTAGCTTATACAAAATAATCAAAATGGCGGCCAGAGTCTGTAAAATTGACGTTCGGGCAGGACTAGAGTAGTCTTTATATTTCCGAGAATTCTATCTTTTTAACAGCAAAATCGTGAATAGAATTTAGAAATAACTAATAACAATTTTTAATTTAGGGCCCAAAGTACTCCTGACACCATTTGTAGTAACTTAGCTACGTATAAAAGGTTACTCACCCAACAGAGGTCTCGAATCTGCCCGTGGAACCAGCGGCAGATGTGCACAGTTCAAGTTCCAAGATACGACTGCCGGGCATCCGTAGAAACGGTGGGAATCAACTAGCCCGGCAGCCGCGAAACACGAACTACGGAATTGCGGGATACCGCCAGCACCACAATACTATCAATCACAATGTATTATTAGGAAAACTTGCCTATTACGGAATCCGAGGATGTGCACTTGCCTGGTTTCAGAGCTATTTAACTGATAGAACACAATGCGTGATATTTAATGCAACCTGCTCTGAAAACAGGAAATTAACCTGTGGTGTTCCTCAGGGGTCAATTATTGGCCCTCTGCTGTTTTTACTCTATATGAATGACTTGCCCAAAATTCGCCACAATTTGTCACTAATACTGTTTGCCGATGACACCAATGCCTTTTGCTCCGCCAAAAACTTAGATATATTATACGAAAGAGTAAATAAAGAAATGGAAGAAGTTATTAACTGGTTCAAAGTAAACAAGCTATCAGCAGTCTACCCGCTCCCGTGTTATCATAGATATGCTCTCATTCCTGGGACTCAGTGCTTCCTATGACCAGGTAATTGCATTTCAGAGATCTGCAGTTGGAAGCACATCCGTTGAAGACCTGTGTCCTTGGCTCGTGGAGAAGAAGGATGGAGGGAGTTTCTGTCAATGGGTAGCTGACAATTTTGATTACAACGAGGACAGGATTTCTGGTCACGATACAACGCATGTGATGGGGGATCATTTCGTGTCAAACAATGGCATCAACCGAAAGCAGGGCTAACCCAGTTGGGGCAATATGTCGTAAAACTATAACTGCTGATGAGATCAAAGAAGCTGTTGATTTTGGGAGCTTCATGCTACCCTACACGTCTTCTAATAAATCCCTAATGGCAGATGTAAGGATAAAGACCATTAACCCCATCAGCTTACCTATTGCTATGCATGGTCAATTAGACACATTGTGGTTGTACTCTAGCCTTCTCATAAGTCAGCCACCAAACTGGCAGGGGTTCATGTCTGAAATAACGACATGCAACAATTTCCACTGCACGGCAGTAGTTTATAACCCCATGGTACCTTTGAATCCAGGAACAAATGAAGCTGTATATAGTACCATGATGTATGTGCAGTCCCAATCCCTAAAGGCAGGACTGTGTTGCGCAACCATAACATTTGACCAGCCATTGTACTTAAAAAGCTACAAAATTAAGCAAGACACTCATCCACAGTTTAGGAACATGTATAATAAGGCTGGGTGGCTTCCACCAACTAATGTCCTTTCTTGGAGCGGGCTGTAAGATCATGGAGGGGAGTGGGATCGATGATTTGTGGGCAACCGTGTATGCTAGGAATATCCTACCTAGGATAATGGAGGGAAAAGCTTGCACAAAGACATTAAGAGCATGCCTCCTTACAGATGCCGCATTGCATCTTTTGCTAATTCAACCCGATGTTGATATAATTTCTCTACAAGGCAGTGCTGCAGACAACACACCCATCAGTACATATGGTGAATCTGAATTTGCAGAGCTGCAAGATGAAGAAAGTGATGTTGATCCTGATAGTGATGATGCTTCGGATGAGCAAACAACCGAAACAGAAACATGCTGTGAAAGTCAAACGGATGATATGTGGTCAGAGCTGCACAATTTATACGATGCTATTATGTCACATGATATTTCAGCAGACGATGTTTGTGACAATGACCATTTGCTAGCCCTATGTAAGCAAGTTTCTAATTTGAAGGAAAACGTAGAGAAATCAAGAACTGGTAAATTGTGGTCGTTGTTCATGGAATTTGTCGCCATTGTACGATTGTTCATCAGGGCTGAGCGTACTGGTAATTGGCTCCTTCATTTAAAGGCGACACAGCTAATGTTGCCATTCTTTGCTGCTGCAGGGCACAGCAATTACACAAAGTGTTGTCGCCTTTACCTCCAAGATTTTGATGATCTATGTACGTGTCTGGATGGTCCCATGCATGAAGGGCACTTTGCTGTACGCAGATGTTGGTGGATTGATCAATATAACGCACAAGGAATCCGCTAGAACAAAATGGCTTCTCACTGCACACATCATAGCACAGTACACACACGCTCTGCGGTCATTGACTGACACGTTCACCGGGACATGGTCGGAACAACACACAGATGTTCACCCTGCAAATATGAGACGAGATGTAGAAGACATGAAGAAATTCACTCTGTTTCTCAGAGAACACAATCCATTCGCAGTTGAAGACGACCAACTGAGAAATATCGCAACTGGTTTGATTGCAGACCATCGTGTTACTGCCGATGATGCCATTGATATTGGTCGAAGAATTCATGAGAAGTTAAATGAGAAAAGGTTTGGCGACATTACGCTAAAGAAAGCAGATCAAGCTGTAACATTTGCTGTCATGCGAAAGGTACTTAAAGTAGGAAATGAAGATGTCCATATGTCTTCCCAGGAGCTGTACCATCGCTTAATGTCAACTGCATCTGTTTCAGGACCTCCAGACAAAGCGATCTTTGAATACGAGCTTGCAACGGTATGTCCCGCCCTCTTCCACGATGACGGAACTATGAGGAAATCGCAAAAGTCACAACTGGCGAAGTATATAATTGAAATGAACACATCAATGCTACAGCAAGAGACAACAGAGCCAGCTGCAAGAGTATTTGATGGCTGCGCACTTTTGCATCGGATACCATGGCCTAAGGTTGGAACAATGGAGACCGTTTGTAGCTCATTCGTAGCATCAGTAGTACATTATCAGAGGCTTGATGCGCCTGTATGCGTTATATTTGATAACTATCAAACTGAGACCACAAAAGATCAAGAACAGAAGCGACGACGGCTTAATCAAGTTGGTGCTCCTGATGTAGCTGTCCAAGACAACACACCTGTTCCAGGAAACAAAACTGGATTTCTATCAAACAAACGCAACAAGCAGAATACCATAAATCTGTTGGCAAAACATTTATCAGATGCAGGTGTTGAGGTGGTACATGCAGTAGATGAAGGTGATGCTGATGTGGTGATTGTAAGGAGAGCATTAGAATTGGCAGGAACTGAAAGAACAACGATAGTTGTTGCTGATGATACAGACATATTGATCTTACTCCTCTATCATGCAAGCACCTCTGCAAATATTTTCCTACAAACAAAGCAACATAAGCTATGCATCAAAGTGGCCACAGAGATCTTAGGCAGGAATTGTGTATGTGCCTGCCATTCGTCCATAGTATGTCTGGATGTGACACGACATCAGCTTTATATGGCATGGGCAAAGTAAAGCATATGAAAATGATCCAATCTTCACCAACCCTCAGACAAGATGTACTTGCATTTGGCGACATCTCCAGATCAAAGGCGGATATAATGGTTATTGGTGAAAAGTACATTAAGTCTTGGTATAGTGCTGGATCAAGAAGTCCTGGCTTAGACAATCTCAGATACATGACTGCCATCTCTCCTAAGCATGTACCAGTTGAAAGGATGCCACCCACACGTAGGGCAGCATACTTCCATAGCCTTCGGGTTCATCTCCAAGCAAGCACATGGCTTCACCTTAAAACTGTGTTAAAGAAAGAAGAGTATGGTTATGCAGTAGAACAAGGATCAGTGACGGCGATCATTACGGACAAGTCAGCAGCACCTCCGGAGCTACTTCTAAATATAAGGTGCCAGTGTAAAAGCAGCACACGTCTGTGTTCCTCGTGTAGTTGCTCCAAGAAAGGCATTCCCTGTAGCATACATTGTAAATGTGAAGGTCAATGCCGTAACAGCTCGAAATTTGAAAGTGAAAACGCATAGACAAATTTCAGCCATTCTGCCTGTTTGCAGTGTTTCACAACAGTCGCTCAGTTTGCATTAAACTTATAGTTTATCAAGTGATTTTGATGATGACATACTTTAAACTGTACAACATTTACCAAATGTTTACCGGGTTTTTAGAGTCAAAATACATATTACCTGGTTATTGGTCATCGCCTTGGCGGCCATTTTGAATTTCCTCTAAATAACATATTTCCCCATGTGTGAATTTTGGAGAATTTTTCTGTGATGTATTTTGGGCCATACCGAAGTGATTAAAACAAAAATTTCTCTGTTATACAAAATGTCCGGGTTGATGTCAATTTCTACTGTACTAAAAATCTATATTATTAAAAAAGAAATTGAAGAAGCTCCTTTTGCTAAATTCTTAGGAGTTTATTTAGACAAGAACCTGACCTGGGGCAAACAAATTGAGGTAGACACAACTAAAGTAGCAAGAGGCGTGGGGTCATTCAAAGACTAAAGCCATACCTAACACAAGCTACCATTAAAACCCTGTATTCCACATTGATCCTTCCACACCTAACATAGGCCTACTGCAATGCCATCTGGACTAACACACAAAAAAACCAAATTAACAAAATTGCAAAGCATGCAGAATAAATGCATTAAAATGTTCTCAAAAACAGCAAAGGGTCAAAATATTTTCAAAACACAAAAACTTCTTAAACTCACAGACATAGGCAAGTCACAGATGATCAATATTTCCAGAGCCTTTCATCAAAGCGTGGAATAGTATAGATAAACACCCACGCGGAAAAATACTAACACTAAAATCATACAAAGACATAATTAAAACTAGCATACTCAATACATACTATATCTGGAAAACACAATGCCAAGATAACTAAGATCACACACTCCTGTATCATTGCCATAGCTACTATCATAACAACCACCCACTACTACTACTACTACTACTACTACTACTACTACTACTACTACTACTACTACTACACCATAATGCACTATTACAGCTATCGTGACTACTGCTTCCTTCAATCTGACGCACCTCAACAAGTGCAACTACTAAATAGCAACATATGGGTTGAGCTGTGGTAATTAGCATGCATGACCCCCATCCCCATTCCTCCCCCCCCCCCATCCAAATTATAAATCTCTAATCTCAATAACTAAAAGGAAAAACATAGATGTATTGTATCGTTTGTTCTGTTTTCTATGTCTACTTAGCTCAGTACCGTATCTGTACATTCACAAGTGTCTCACATTCTATGCTAAGCTGTGTGTATAATTGTATATGTATGTTAGGTGTCCGCCGCCACTATAGGTAATGCCTTCGGCGGACAACCTGTATTGCAAGTATGTAAATTGGTATCCAATAAGCAAATAAATAATATCGAATCTTGAATCTTGTTTTTCCTTTGAGTGGAGACGAAAACACACCATCCGTATATTTATAATCACTCCCTTTACACAGGAGGAATATTTCGTCTGACTCCAGGTTTAAATAAATCCAAACTTTCCTTATAGGGCGTGGCCGAATCACCCTAAAACTTTGGGTCTGGTCATCTGCCCTCCTGTGACGTCACCAAAAAGTATAAAAGGAGGAGATCGCACACTGAAACTTCATCTTCCCGTCAAACTCGACACAAGGGAAGAACAAGCATTAGGTTACTTTCGTGTCGCAAACCAAATTCTGCTGTTTTCTTATTATTTATTTATTACTACTATTAATATCATTTGGCCAGGAAAAGTATGAAAAGTTAGGAAAAATAGCTAACATTAGGTAGTCCGCACCGTTATCAATATGTGGAAATAAGATGTCACTTGCCGAGGAGCTTGCCTTATCCAACAGTTCGGAGGAGTGGGGGGCAGCTCATTCCGGATTGAAGTATCCATGTACAGTGTTGCAGCTCAATGGACACCCGTGTAAGCATGCCTTTTCCCGCAATTCGGACTTGACGTTTCATATGAATCGTGATCATCTTTTTCAACATGCATTCTGTACAGCTACACGTTACGGTGTGACGCACGCATTGACGGATAAGCATTGTGTGATAGTAGTAACATGACAGCCTGGTGAGCAAAGTGAGAACGTTGAAGTGCTAGCCGCTCGTTTGGCGACTAGACTTCCGCTTAATGAGCTTTCTACGGGAAAGATGGCCAAAACCAAGCATACAAATTGGTGACAACCAGACTTTCCACATTACAGACCAGCAACAGCAGCCACCACATCCACCTCGTGACATGCATTAAGTCATTATGTAACATCAGCCAATGACACGACGGAGTCACCAGCATGACCAGCACCGGCAGCACTTGCAGTAATGGTACCAGCATCACCTGCAGTTTCCACTAAAGGCAGCACCCACAGCAACTTCATCGTTCACATCACACATGACATCAGCCTTCACATCCGCATCCATAATCGGCCGACCAATTTCTGTGTTTATCTCAACACCAGTGACCATATCCGAACAGAGGTTACCAGATGTTTCAGACAGATCTATATCTCCTTGTAGTCTTATCATCGACAAGGAGATCCGCCTTACAGAAGCAGCACTAACCACCACCGCATCACGAAGCAGTATCACATCACACCCATGCAGCAGCACTCCTACGGATCCAGCAGTTCAGAAAATAACTACCAAGGACAACCGCCAGTAAACTTCTGAAGTCCACCAAAATCCGGAAATTATCTGCCAGCACCGCATCAGCAACCGCATCAGCATCCGCATCAGCATCCGCAAAATCATCATTGTTTCAGTGACCGCTCATTAAATTTACGGCACTCAGTCCACTCGCAGCACGGACCACCATGACTTCAACAACAACAGTAATGTCCGCAGTCTCCACACCGCCGCCAGTTCGCACATCACCAGTCATCATCTCCGCCACCACCAGTGCTTCAATGGATACGTCCGCACCATCTTCCAGCAATAGTATTACCGACCTGGGCATGTTTAGTAGTGGTATATTGGCAGCACAGGATCATCCGCCACGTCCATCCTGTACGAGTCGGGGTACCCAGACACGCTGGGGAAACTTCACAGCAGATGTTTGTGGACACTACTGCCGAGGTTGCAGCAGGATTTGTCAGTAGTTGTGCGGAACACAGAACTTTATTATTATGTTTATTTTTGAAATCTTTTTCTTATTATTATATATGTTTTAACAATTGACACCCAGTCCTTAGGCTGACTACTGTCAACCTACACAGCTGCGCCATATTCTTGTGTAGCTGTGTCTCACATAAAATAATCGCTGTAGATTCCTGTGTTGTAAACATGTCGTATGTGACATAAGTGCACAACACACCATAGCGAATATGTCATAATCCCGTCATGCAGTCTCAGCTACGTTGCGACTGCCTGATGAACTAGTCTTTTCACTTTATTATTATTTGATAGTTTTCTTATTATTTTAGTTCACATGTCAGTACGACGGGATGGATTGTGGGTTAGCGGAAGCTACCTGTGCGGATCCGCACTAGCGGGCCGCATTATTATTAATCAGTATACACTTGGTGCATCCCTTTCATTATCCGGGATGCACTTGTAATTAGCATAATCTGTGATATCTTCACGGGTATAGTTACGTGATTAATATATATCTACATTATATAAACTGTATTGTAATTATGGTATGTTGGAGCTTGTGTGTTCTCTGCGTAAAAAATTATTATCCGCACCCAAGAGAACACCCATGTGAGCTATTGTTTAGGTGATCAGTGATCTAAATAATAAAAGTATGCACGCACCAAGAAATAAAAACAAAACAAAAAAAAGAAAAGACCTGGAAAAATAATACCAGGTCAAAAATTAAAATCTATAATTCCTGCCTAGCATGCTCCTGTGCGTTCGATCCACTATGCGTGATTGTTTGCCACGGGTGTCAAACTAGGAGGGTGGGGGGGTGGGGGTGGGGTGGGGTGTAGCGCAGATGGACCGAACGGGTACCGGCCTTCCCAGCAAGGCCAGGTATGGAATGGCCACTCCACATTCGCTCCAAGCACGCCTCCCCATGTATGATAGTACACATACATAAGCCCTATGAGAGGTTTTAATAAAAAAGTCTGATAAAGCGCATGGTGCGCATGCACGCGTCAGACCTTCCCTGACAACACATCACGGAATTGGAAACGAGCGCATGCCTATAGTGTATAGAGTGGGTACTCGTAAAAGCCTTTTCTTATTCCGTTCTCGTTATTCTTGGTACTGATCAGGATCAGAATAAAAGGAGCTTTCTAGAACTGTTGACTATTTTAAAATCGGCCCCGAAATGGCTGAGTTATCTGTGAAAACCCCCTTAAATTATCTTCAAAATATTTCTTTTGACGTCGTAATCGCGTTGTAGATATCGGATCGTCTTATGGGAAGTCATGACCCCGTTAGACGTCTTATATTTGCGAGTAAGACCTCAGTGAAATTCATATTTGAAAATACCAGGTGAGCTAATGAACTGAGTGAATAATATCAGAATAATATTAGTAGCAGTTAGATACGTAGTAGCGTAGTAGGAGGATGCACTGGTTGACTTTGACCAGTGCTAGCAGTACAGTTTCACGGAAATAGAATAGAAACTGGATCGAAACTGTAGCAGTATATTCATCACAATAAGTTAGAAGTTAGAATAGATTGAAATTAAACCAACGGTTCTGGGTTGGTGATATCTGTCAATAGTTGAAGATAAAAGTTGTTGCTGTGGGATCGGCATACACTTTTATAATATTCAGCAGTCGTTTAGGCCGTTAGTTTAATAAATAATAGAGTGATAAGGATAGATGCGAATCGATGGAATCGAGAGAAATTATAGGAAACAGACTGACATGTAGTTGATGACGGTCGGCATTTCGACTCCCTTAAGCAAGTACAACAACACCAGCTGGCAATGAGATCATACAGCTCATGTGCTTATTAACGTTCGTTTCCTACAGGCTTATCCACGGTAGGCAAGGGACAGGACAGAGGCATTGTAGCGTCCTGTAGGAATTAATAACATAATCGAAATTTGTCTATCAACTATATGTCAATCAAAGAAAGGCATGCTACAACAACACATTCCGTAATGTTGTTAGTTAGCTGACAGATCGCATCAAATCAGAACCAGCTAGAACCGCTTTGCTAGAGTTAGGGCGTGGATGTATCGTGTTTAGTAATGAATCCCTAGAAGAGAAGCCCAGAGTTTGATTGGCCGAGATGACGTCATAATCAATGAGCATCTAGTCAAACTCTGTGGCAGAGAAACAAAAGGAACAAGGTTTCAAAGTAAAATCAAGAGATAGGCGAGCAGGGATTGGTCAGGACGATCAACAAGAATAGGTACAAACTTCTAGGAAGAGATAAGCAGGGGTTGATTGGAGGCAAGGATGATGCGGGCCAATCAAACAGTGGTTATATCTACATAGAAGGATGAAAGGAACAGAAACTATATATTACGATATATATAGATCTATATATCGTAATATATATAGAAATTAGGAAAATATGAAGAGTATTTAATAGGCACTTGGTCTATTGAAAAGTTAATCTTCACCATCTGTGATTCCAAAGCAGACGTTGCTTTGTTAGTAGTGAGTCCGAGTAAATCGAGTCATTGTTACTTTAGGCTAGCTAGATATCATATCGACCACAGTGTTGAGAGTAATCAGTAGCCGTAATTTAGTCAAAGTCAGAATTGAATAGTTTAGGTTAGGATCGTATTATGTTAAGCAGTATTGTTAGTATAAAGTACTCTATTTTCTGTGACAGTAAAAGTCACCATTGATACTTAAAAGTTATTATACAGTTAGCTATAGAAATAAAATTATCCCCTTGTAAAATACAAGGCACTAGTTCGGTTGTCTTTAGAAAGCTCCTAAACAGTACGGAGAAACACCGTACCTTACTCAGAATCTTCAGGAAGTCAGATCAGGCCCAGTTACTTAAAATATCTTCATCCCATCTTTGAAGAGGCGAGCGGTAACTATACGACTGCAGCGGCGAGAAGATTGATTGTCGCAGCAATCATCAACGTCATAAGTCTTCTCGAAGTTGTAGTCGCGAGCGTATAAATAAATCTGGAGGAAGTGATACTGAAAATCTTCAGTGGCGAGCCTGCCAGAATAATAGGAGTGGAAACATTGTGTGAACTGAGTAAGTACTAGACAATACGAATGGCCCAAGTAGACAGGCCAGCTAACATAGTATTAAAAGACATAGCGGACAGAGTACAAGTATTCATTGATTTAGCGAAACAATCTGACAGTGCAAAAGTGACGCAACACCGAGAATATAGAGACAATTCGTTAATCAAAATAACTACCGACATTAATTGTGAAGAGCAGCCTCGATTAAAACGAGTTATAGTCTGTCTCTACTATCAGTGAATAAACACTACATAGACAATCCATAATGGCGAAACCAGATCATAGAATCCCACCCGTAGAGGAACATGAAAGGCATCCGGAGCTACGAGCGGAAACAGTAGCAGCCATGCATGTGATGGGCACCGCAATAGCGGATACCATCATAGGGAGCAATATTAGAAGGGATGCGGACCGGGTCCATCGGGAGGAAGTAAGGGAGCTGACCCAGCGAATACAGCCATGCGACGGGCTCACCCCAGAGCAGGTGCGGCAGTTCCTGGACGAGGCTCATCGTGTATGGGTAGCGATGGAAGGGAAGCTGGATGGGATACCAGCCTACGTAGTAACACATGCTTCTCGAGGGCAACTGTCGAGAGCATTGGACTATTATTTGGTTGGAAAGAATAGGGATGACATCACATTCGAAGAGTTAAAAACGTACATCACAGAAAATTTTATATCCGCCAACGAGGGCGAGAGAATAAAGTATGACCTCGAAGGGGTGCGCCAGAGAAGAAATGAGACTATCATCGCCTTCAACAGAAGGTATCGTGAGTTGGCCAGCCGGGCGTATCCCGTCGGCAATGCTGATAATCAGAGGACAATACTGGGGGTGTATATCAAGGCCCTTAGTGATGTTGGTTTGGGAAGAAGAATAGTAAGGAAGAAAGCCACCACTCTTCAACGAGCGATAGAGATCGCGGAGGAAGAGGCAAATTGCAATGATTTGTTGAAAGCAATGCGGATCGATGATCGTAGAGAAACCGACATGGAAGTGGGGGTGCTGGACATGGAGGAGAGAAAGGATGTATGGTCAATAATAAACGGGATGAAGCGGCAGATCGCCCAGCAGACGAGACTAATTGAACGATTATGCAGCACAGTAGAGGCGTTGCAAGCCAATGCCAAACCTCAGCAGGCACCCAGAGAACCAAGGCCACCTAAGAAACCAGCCATGACACAAAAACGCGCGCCGGCGAAACCGCGTAGCAAACCACCGGCGGATTACCCACGACGAGACATAGTTTGTTACAATTGTTGACAGAAAGGCCACTACCAGGTAAATTGTAAACAGCCCAGGCAACCTCCAAGGAATGAGATGCCGAGACGAACCGCCCGTGTAGCCCAACCAAGGGGCCAGAGACCACCTATAGTATGTTTCACCTGCGGCAAGCTGGGGCACATGGCGTGTGATTGCTATAATTACCAACAAAGCTTCGCGGGGTATAGAGATAGACAAACCGGGACGACTCCGACCGTACATTGTTCTCATTGTTTTAAGGACGGACATATCATAAATGACTGTCCACTTAGAGCACCGCAACCTAGACCGCAGCGAACCGTAACAAAGAGACCACGTGTAGAGAGTGATATGGATGTCGACGCGATCTACCCAGGTGATAGACCGGTGGACAATGAGCTGAGAATCACCGCACAAAACTATTCCCGTAACGTGCGGAAAGACAACGCGAACAGAATTCGTAGTAACGAAGAGTATGAAGATCAGGACGGTTTCGTTCTAACCGGGGAGGGAACAGATGCGTATGGACGGTATGGTGGAGAGTTTTCGGGAAGAAGAAATTCCTACGCTGAAGTGGTCATCGGACGAAGGAGCCCTTCATTAAATGGCGACGGAGGAGACCGTTGGTAAGCGTACCGACCGGTTTCTGATCCGTTTACACTGGGACAACCACGGTCCAAAAGATCATGGTAAGTGTTTGCATGCCTTAGTAGATACTGGTGCTAGCACGTCCTTGATTAGGAAGGATGTATGGCGTAGCAGCTTAGATGCTAGGCCATTAAAAAGAGCTAAGACGCTCTTAGCGGTAAATGGTTCCCCAATAGAGCTTTCGGGGGAGACACAAATCAAATTTAAGAATGCCCGGCCTATTCCTGGTACGGTAGTAGCGAATATGCGGCATGAATGTTTGATTGGTGCGGATGCTTTACACTTGGGAAATGCAAAGATTGACTATCGGACCAAAGAAGTAGTATGGTTTGGTCAGGTATATCCCTTTAGGTATCCCTATAGGGAACAGACGAGATATATATATTCTAGTTGTAATGAAACGACCGGATATAAAGCTATCGACAAAGTTATTGAGGACTTTGCGGATAACTTTGATACGGCTCGTCCAAACACTTTAGGATTGGTCCCCAAAGTGAAATGTACGGTACCAACAGGTGATGCGTTTCCTATAAGGCAGAAGGCCTACCGTCTGCCGCTTGCCAAGCAGTATGTAGTCAAGAACCAAGTGGCTGAGATGCTGGCAGCGGGCGTCATATGACCATCGTCATCACCCTGGGCGTCACCCATTACTTTAGTCCCTAAGAAGGACGGTGACACTAGGTTTTGTATTGACTATAGAAAATTGAATTCCGTATGTCGCAAGGATAGCTATCCATTACCAAACATATCAGATATTTTTGATTCTATGCGCGGTGCAACGATCTTTTCTACTATGGACTTGAAGTCGGGCTATTGGCAGATACCAATGGACCCCCAAGACATAGAGAAGACAGCGTTCGTCTGCAGTGAGGGTTTGTTTGAATGGATTCGTATGCCGTTCGGGTTTTGCAACTCAGGTGCCATATTTCAAAGGGTGATGAATGATATTTTCCGAGAATTCGTGGGAAAATATCTGCATGTTTTTGTAGACGACGTAGTCATATATTCTCAGAATCCAGCTGAACATGCCCAGCACTTACATAAGGTCATGCGTAAGATTCGAGAATATAATCTACAGGTTAAGAAGAAGAAATGCGATTTCGCTAGTCCGTCAGTAGATTTGTTAGGTTATCGTATTTCCGCACAAGGAGTAGCTCCTCAAGCCCAGAAGGTCAAGGTCATTAGAGAAATGTCTCCACCCCGAGATGTGGGTGAAGTGAGAAGTTTTCTCGGAGCTACAGGTTACTACCGATCCTGTGTGCGAGGCTATGCCGAAATTGCGAAGCCTTTAATAGAGTTAACAAAGAAATACAAACGTTTTGAATGGGGTGCGGAGGAACAGCAAGCATTCAAGAAATTGCAGAACTTGCTGTGTAGTGAGACGGTTCTCACATATCCGAATTTAAACGCCCGTATAAATTATATACTGATGCATCTAGCTATGCGATCGGTGCAATATTGGTGCAGGAAGATGAGAAAGGTATAGAGCGGGTAATCCACTATGTAAGCTCTACACTTAAAGATAGTCAGCTTAATTGGCCCGTAATAGAGAAGGAGGCTTACGCTGTGATCTATGCGTTGAAGAAGCTCCGGCCATATCTATTTGGCGCACAGTTTACCGTGTACACGGACCACAAACCCCTAAAGAGTTTGTTTGTGGGAGAAGTGAAAAACACGAAGGTGCAGCGCTGGGCAGTGCTGATTGCGGAGTACGGATGTAAGATCGAGTACATCCATGGCTCGAAGAACATTCGAGCGGACATGTTGTCCAGATTACGTCGTCCAGTGGAGATCGCCACGTTAGACACAGGCGATTATGTCATACCAGAGGTAGACGATGGTGTGTTACCGCATGTCCCTCTGGAGGCTTATGACATACCCTACGACGAATTGTGTACCGAGCAGACCACTGAATACTCGGAGTTGTTCAAGAACACACCGGAGGAGTATATGGTCAAAAACGGTATTTTGTATTCGTTAGTGACACCATCAGCATTGGACGCTGAGTACCCCAGAATCATGTTACCTACCCTGTTCCGTGAGAAAGTGCTCCGGATGGCTCATGAACGAGCTGGTCACCAAGGTCTACAGAAGACCATCGGTATGGTACGGGATTCTTTTGTGTGGACGTCTTTAAGGAAAGACGTGGTACATATGCTGGAGAGGTGTACGACGTGCCAGGTCAACCGACCTGTCACTACTCGACCAAAGTATAGCGAGATGCCCATGGCCAATTATCCGAGTCAGATAATTGGTATGGATTTGATTGGTCCGCTATTGGAGTCGAGTAAGGGTAACGTGTACATAATGACGGTAATTGATCACTGCTCTGCCTGGGCAGAAGCATATCCAATTCCAGCGAAGACGGCTCAGAATGTGGAAGACAAGTTCTTCAATGAGTACGTCGCTCGTCATGGTGTCCCTGAGATCTTGATAACAGATCAGGGCAGAGAGTTTTGTTCCAATTCTCTGGAAGAACGATTTCGTGAACACGGTATCGATCATAGACGATCGAGTCCATACCATCCGCACACGAATGGACGTACCAAGAGGTTCAATCGAACTCTTAAGGAGTTGATTCAGAAAGGGGTGAATAACGAGTCTCGTAATTGGGAAGATGAGTTGGGTGCGGCTTTGACAGCGTACCGCAGTACTCGTCATTCCACGACCGGATATACGCCATTTTATTTGACGTATGGTCGACGAGCTAGAATTCCGTTTGCTATTCCCATCGATGCTTCGCAGGATCTTGGTGAGAGACTTACGTGTCTCAATAATGCCTTGCTGCGCGCTAGGGGAGAAACGGCTAAGTCTAGAGAGATTCTCCGGGAACAAATTAATAAGCGTGCGAACGCTGGGGAGTACAAGGTTGGCGACTCGGTGGTCGTGAAGGCTGAGGAGAGGATGAAGTTGACCTCTCGCAGTGACCCCGAGTACGAGATCTTTAAGATCAATGGGCCCGTAGCTCATGTCCGACATCAAAGATCTGGGAAGGTACGCGTACTTAACATCTCTAAGTTGCGTGTAGTCGACTCAGAAATGTGTTGGGACAAGGTACGAGCACGCCCTATTCATAACCCTGCCAAAGGTACGAAAGCCAGCCACCACCCGAGAGTGATGATACCCGAGTCCAAACCTTTGCCGTTAAACGACTCCGGTGCAACATCGAGTAAGCGAGCTCGTAGGAAGCGACCAGCTTCTGATGAAGAGCCAAGGGTGCGCAAGGGGGGTAAGGTGGTTGATATAGATATAGATCAACCTAGTACGAGTCAGATTCGAAACCATGAGTCAGCGAGTGAAACCATCATAACTCCTCGTACTATGGTGATGGACACTTCGGAGGGTGTACCCGAAACCGTCACTGAGCCAATGGAAACGCTTCCCTCGCATCCCTACTTTCTGCGCAAGCACAGTCTCGCTCCTGACGTCTACTCAGAGCCCAAAAGACTCAGGATTGGCGCGTTTGGCCGTGCTCGATACGATGATTTCATCGGTCGTATCGATGCAGTTATAAGGCGACACAGCCAGAGAAAGTTTTAATCTCTGCCTGATCGCAGTACTGACAACTTTCTTGTTAGGTGTGCACCAATAAGCATAGCATTAATAACCTCGCGATAAGCATAGAGTCGGTTATAAATAGCGAGTGTGACGAATAATTTATAGTAACTAAGTATGGGATCTACAGTGCTCCGTGTTCATAGACTCACCCGGTTTGTGGTAATCCCAAACTGAGGGTCGAGATTTTCCGCTGGCTGCGATTTGTACAGTGCTTACGACTATACCATCCCAGTCGGAGGCCGGATGGTGGTGCGAACGGACCTTCGGATCGCTGTCCCGCGGGGGTGTTATGGACGGGTGGCCCCGTGATCGGGATTGGCCATTAATCATAGCATTGATGTGGGAGCAGCGGTGATTGACCCGGATTACCGGGGCAATGTGGGTATTGTCCTGATTAACTTTGGTAGTAGTAGCTTTCCTGTATGTAGGGGAGATCGTGTTGCGCAGCTGATTATGGAGAAGATGGTTATACCAAAGATACGTGAATGCGCGAAGTTGGACCCAACGGAACGGGGTGGTAGCGGCTTCAGTTCCACGGGGGTTAAATAAATCGATAGAACCCCCGACCTTGTATTACGACCATCCGGAATAACACCACGGATAGCCACTGAACTATTCAACCGTCCAAGTCCAATGAACCACTAGTAAGTTATTTGCCAATAAGAAAATAGGCGTGGTTTTGCAAACCTTCGGTGAGACTATGGAAATCCACTGTGACGGACAACTGACTGACCGGTGCAATGTCGAGAATGGTGTGTATGCGTTGATGTCGGGTGAGTGTGGATATAGTGGTAAAGGGTGGCAATTCGAGCCAGTACTGTCTTATAGTCGGACATACACTCGAGTGAGTTTGGCCCTTGAAATGCCCCATTTGGATGTGGCCGGAGTTCTAAATGAATCCAGAATTGTTAGCCAATTAAAGGTCCAAGATTGGAACCATTTGCATAAGACTAAGTACGTGCCGCTAGCACCATTATCTGCGATCGACCCAGCGATGGTCGATGGCATGGGAGTACCGTCATTTATCTCATACTCGACGGGCTCCTTCGTAGTGATTATAGTGATTTTTATTGTGTTGTTTAAGTGTGGAATTATTTCGCGCATGTGGTCATGGATTAAGTGTAAGCCACATGCGGCCCACCGACCACGTGCGGTCCATATAAGTGCGCTACGGATTATTCAGGACCAGCAGTTCCGGAGACCTGCAGCCCTACCGGAGCCGCTGCGTTTGTCAGCCGGGTCATCGCCTAACGATACTGACAGGACTGTGAACGACCCGACGGCTGATGACTGGATAAACGTGGAGCTAACCAGGGACACTAATATCAGTGTACAGTATGAAGACATAAGTTGTAGCATGAACTAAATAATAGTGGCATGTTTGCATATATTTTCTTCATACCGGATCAATGGTATGGATTCTGAGGATATTTCGTAACAGTGCACAAACTTTATTATTGTGCCACGTATTGATTGTTTATTGCATGTATTGTGGATGTCGCTATGACCATGTATATGACCTGTAATGATTTGACTGTAGGATTAGGATTTGTAGTTAGTTATTTGGTGTTTTAGCATTGTATTGATTGTTTAGGGTTTATCGTCATAATAGATTTCTATTATTGTAGGGTGTTAACGGATGATTACGTTAGCTTATGGATGTCAGTTCTGAGTAGCCCTGGTATAGTGTGGTTTGGTTGTTGATAGTGCACAACGAGTTAATTATCGATGTCTTAAGGCCTTAAGAGATGGTTAATTAACTTCGGTTGAGGGACATGTGTAGATATCGGATCGTCTTATGGGAAGTCATGACCCCGTTAGACATCTTATATTTGCGAGTAAGACCTCAGTGAAATTCATATTTGAAAATACCAGGTGAGCTAATGAACTGAGTGAATAATATCAGAATAATATTAGTAGCAGTTAGATACGTAGTAGCGTAGTAGGAGGATGCACTGGTTGACTTTGACCAGTGCTAGCAGTACAGTTTCGCGGAAATAGAATAGAAACTGGATCGAAACTGTAGCAGTATATTCATCACAATAAGTTAGAAGTTAGAATAGATTGAAATTAAACCAACGGTTCTGGGTTGGTGATATCTGTCAATAGTTGAAGATAAAAGTTGTTGCTGTGGGATCGTCATACACTTTTACAATATTCAGCAGTCGTTTAGGCCGTTAGTTTAATAAATAATAGAGTTATAAGGATAGATGCGAATCGATGGAATCGAGAGAAATTATAGGAAACAGACTGACATGTAGTTGATGACGGTCGGCATTCCGACTCCATTAAGCAAGTACAACAACACCAGCTGGCAATGAGATCATACAGCTCATGTGCTTATTAACGTTCGTTTCCTACAGGCTTATCCACGGTAGGCAAGGGACAGGACAGAGGCATTGTAGCGTCCTGTAGGAATTAATAACATAATCGAAATTTGTCTATCAACTATATGTCAATCAAAGAAAGGCATGCTACAACAACACATTCCGTAATGTTGTTAGTTAGCTGACAGATCGCATCAAATCAGAACCAGCTAGAACCGCTTTGCTAGAGTTAGGGCGTGGATGTATCGTGTTTAGTAATGAATCCCTAGAAGAGAAGCGCAGAGTTTGATTGGCCGAGATGACGTCATAATCAATGAGCATCTAGTCAAACTCTGTGGCAGAGAAACAAAAGGAACAAGGTTTCAAAGTAAAATCAAGAGATAGGCGAGCAGGGATTGGTCAGGACGATCAACAAGAATAGGTACAAACTTCTAGGAAGAGATAAGCAGGGGTTGATTGGAGGCAAGGATGATGCGGGCCAATCAAACAGTGGTTATATCTACATAGAAGGATGAAAGGAACAGAAACTATATATTACGATATATATTGATCTATATATCGTAATATATATAGAAATTAGGAAAATATGAAGAGTATTTAATAGGCACTTGGTCTATTGAAAAGTTAATCTTCACCATCTGTGATTCCAAAGCAGACGTTGCTTTGTTAGTAGTGAGTCCGAGTAAATCGAGTCGTTGTTACTTTAGGCTAGCTAGATATCATATCGACCATAGTGTTGAGAGTAATCAGTAGCCGTAATTTAGTCAAAGTCAGAATTGAATAGTTTAGGTTAGGATCGTATTATGTTAAGCAGTATTGTTAGTATAAAGTACTCTATTTTCTGTGACAGTAAAAGTCACCATTGATACTTAAAAGTTATTGTACAGTTAGCTATAGAAATAAAATTATCCCCTTGTAAAATACAAGGCACTAGTTCGGTTGTCTTTAGAAAGCTCCTAAACAGTACGGAGAAACACCGTACCTTACTCAGAATCTTCAGGAAGTCAGATCAGGCCCAGTTACTTAAAATATCTTCATCCCATCTTTGAAGAGGCGAGCGGTAACTATACGACTGCAGCGGCGAGAAGATTGATTGTCGCAGCAATCATCAACATCATAAGTCTTCTCGAAGTTATAGTCGCGAGCGTATAAATAAATCGGGAGGAAGTGATACTGAAAATCTTCAGTGGCGAGCCTGCCAGGATAATAGGAGTGGAAACATTGTGTGAACTGAGTAAGTACTAGACAATACGAATGGCCCAAGTAGACAGGCCAGCTAACATAGTCTTAAAAGACATAGCGGACAGAGTACAAGTATTCATTGATTTAGCGAAACAATCTGACAGTGCAAAAGTGACGCAACACCGAGAATATAGAGACAATTCGTTAATCAAAATAACTACCGACATTAATTGTGAAGAGCAGCCTCGATTAAAACGAGTTATAGTCTGTCTCTACTATCAGTGAATAAACACTACATAGACAATCCATAATGGCGAAACCAGATCATAGAATCCCACCCGTAGAGGAACATGAAAGGCATCCGGAGCTACGAGCGGAAACAGTAGCAGCCATGCATGTGATGGGCACCGCAATAGCGGATACCATCGTAGGGAGCAATATTAGAAGGGATGCGGACCGGGTCCATCGGGAGGAAGTAAGGGAGCTGACCCAGCGAATACAGCCATGCGACGGGCTCACCCCAGAGCAGGTGCTGCAGTTCCTGGATGAGGCTCATCGTGTATGGGTAGCGATGGAAGGGAAGCTGGATGGGATACCAGCCTACGTAGTAACACGTGCTTCTCGAGGGCAACTGTCGAGAGCATTGGACTATTATTTGGTTGGAAAGAATAGGGATGACATCACATTCGAAGAGTTAAAAACGTACATCACAGAAAATTTTATATCCGCCAACGAGGGCGAGAGAATAAAGTATGACCTCGAAGGGGTGCGCCAGAGAAGAAATGAGACTATCATCGCCTTCAACAGAAGGTATCGTGAGTTGGCCAGCCGGGCGTATCCCGTCGGCAATGCTGATAATCAGAGGACAATACTGGGGGTGTATATCAAGGCCCTTAGTGATGTTGGTTTGGGAAGAAGAATAGTAAGGAAGAAAGCCACCACTCTTCAACGAGCGATATAGATCGCGGAGGAAGAGGCAAATTGCAATGATTTGTTGAAAGCAATGCGGATCGATGATCATAGAGAAACCGACATGGAAGTGGGGGTACTGGACATGGAGGAGAGAAAGGATGTATGGTCAATAATAAACGGGATGAAGCGGCAGATCGCCCAGCAGACGAGACTAATTGAACGATTATGCAGCACGGTAGAGGCGTTGCAAGCCAATGCCAAATCTCAGCAGGCACCCAGAGAACCAAGGCCACCTAAGAAACCAGCCATGACACAAAAACGCGCGCCGGCGAAACCGCGTAGCAAACCACCTGCGGATTACCCACGACGAGACATGGTTTGTTACAATTGTGGACAGAAAGGCCACTACCAGGTAAATTGTAAACAGCCCAGGCAACCTCCAAGGAATGAGATGCCGAGACGAACCGCCCGTGTAGCCCAACCAAGGGGCCAGAGACCACCTATAGTATGTTTCACCTGCGGCAAGCAGGGCACATGGTGTGTGATTGCTATAATTACCAACAAAGCTTCGCGGGGTATAGAGATAGACAAACCGGGACGACTCCGACCGTACATTGTTCTCATTGTTTTAAGGACGGACATATCATAAATGACTGTCCACTTAGAGCACCGCAACCTAGACCGCAGCGAACCGTAACAAAGAGACCACGTGTAGAGAGTGATATGGATGTCGACGCGATCTACCCAGGTGATAGACCGGTGGACAATGAGCCGAGAATCACCGCACAAAACTATTCCCGTAACGTGCGGAAAGACAACGCGAACAGAATTCGTAGTAACGAGGAGTATGAAGATCAGGATGGTTTCGTTCTAACCGGGGAGGGAACAGATGCGTACGGACGGTATGGTGGAGAGTTTTCGGGAAGAAGAAATTCCTACGCTGAAGTGGTCAGCGGACGAAGGAGCCCTTCATTAAATGGCGACGGAGGAGACCGTTGGTAAGCGTACCGACCGAGCGGTTTCTGATCCGTTTACACTGGGACAACCACGGTCCAAAAGATCAGGGTAAGTGTTTGCATGCCTTAGTAGATACTGGTGCTAGCACGTCCTTGATTAGGAAGGATGTATGGCGTAGCAGCTTAGATGCTAGGCCATTAAAAAGAGCTAAGATGCTCTTAGCGGTAAATGGTTCCCCAATAGAGCTTTTGGGGGAGACACAAATCAAATTTAAGAATGCCCGGCCTATTCCTGGTACGGTAGTAGCGAATATGCGGCATGAATGTTTGATTGGTGCGGATGCTTTGCACTTGGGAAATGCAAAGATTGACTATCGGACCAAAGAAGTAGTATGGTTTGGTCAGGTATATCCCTTTAGGTATCCATATAGGGAACAGACGAGATATATATATTCTAGTTGTAATGAAACGACCGGATATAAAGCTATCGACAAAGTTATTGAGGAGTTTGCGGATAACTTTGATACCGCTCGTCCAAACACTTTAGGATTGGTCCCCAAAGTGAAATGTACGGTACCAACAGGAGATGCGTTTCCTATAAGGCAGAAGGCCTACCGTCTGCCGTTTGCCAAGCAGTATGTAGTCAAGAACCAAGTGGCTGAGATGCTGGCAGCGGGCGTCATAAGACCATCGTCATCACCCTGGGCGTCACCCATTACTTTAGTCCCTAAGAAGGACGGTGACACTAGGTTTTGTATTGACTATAGAAAATTGAATTCCGTATGTCGCAAGGATAGCTATCCATTACCAAACATATCAGATATTTTTGATTCTATGCGCGGTGCAACGATCTTTTCTACTATGGACTTGAAGTCGGGCTATTGGCAGATACCAATGGACCCCCAAGACATAGAGAAGACAGCGTTCGTCTGCAGTGAGGGTTTGTTTGAATGGATTCGTATGCCGTTCGGGTTTTGCAACTCAGGTGCCATATTTCAAAGGGTGATGAATGATATTTTCCGAGAATTCGTGGGAAAATATCTGCATGTTTTTGTAGACGACGTAGTCATATATTCTCAGAATCCAGCTGAACATGCCCAGCACTTACATAAGGTCATGCGTAAGATTCGAGAATATAATCTACAGGTTAAGAAGAAGAAATGCGATTTCGCTAGTCCGTCAGTAGATTTGTTAGGTTATCGTATTTCCGCACAAGGAGTAGCTCCTCAAGCCCAGAAGGTCAAGGTCATTAGAGAAATGTCTCCACCCCGAGATGTGGGTGAAGTGAGAAGTTTTCTCGGAGCTACAGGTTACTACCGATCCTGTGTGCGAGGCTATGCCGAAATTGCGAAGCCTTTAATAGAGTTAACAAAGAAATACAAACGTTTTGAATGGGGTGCGGAGGAACAGCAAGCGTTCAAGAAATTGCAGAACTTGCTGTGTAGTGAGACGGTTCTCACATATCCGAATTTAAACGCCCGTATAAATTATATACTGATGCGTCTAGCTATGCGATCGGTGCAATATTGGTGCAGGAAGATGAGAAAGGTATAGAGCGGGTAATACAGTATGTAAGCTCTACACTTAAAGATAGTCAGCTTAATTGGCCCGTAATAGAGAAGGAGGCTTACGCTGTGATCTATGCGTTGAAGAAGCTCCGACCATATCTATTTGGCGCGCAGTTTACCGTGTACACGGACCACAAACCCCTAAAGAGTTTGTTTGTGGGAGAAGTGAAAAACACGAAGGTGCAGCGCTGGGCAGTGCTGATTGCTGAGTACTGATGTAAGATCGAGTACATCCAAGGCTTGAAGAACATTCGAGCGGACATGTTGTCCAGATTACGTCGTCCAGTGAAGATCGCCACGTTAGACACAGGCGATTATGTCATACCAGAGGTAGACGATGGTGTGCTACCGCATGTCCCTCTGGAGGCTTATGAGATACCCTACGACGAATTGCGTACCGAGCAGACCACTGAATACTCGGAGTTGTTCAAGAACACACCGGAGGAGTATATGGTCAAAAACGGTATTTTGTATTCGTTAGTGACACCATCAGCGTTGGACGCTGAGTACCCCAGAATCATGTTACCTACCCTGTTCCATGAGAAAGTGCTCCAGATGGCTCATGAACGAGCTGGTCACCAAGGTCTACAGAAGACCATCGGTATGGTACGGGATTCTTTTGTGTGGACGTCTTTAAGGAAAGACGTGGTACATATGCTGGAGAGGTGTACGACGGGCCAGGTCAACCAACCTGTCACTACTCGACCAAAGTATAGCGAGATGCCCATGGCCAATTATCCGAGTCAGATAATTGGTATGGATTTGATTGGTCCGCTATTGGAATCGAGTAAGGGTAACGTGTACATAATGACGGTAATTGATCACTGCTCTGCCTGGGCAGAAGCATATCCAATTCCAGCGAAGACGGCTCAGAATGTGGAAGACAAGTTCTTCAATGAGTACGTCGCTCGTCATGGTGTCCCTGAGATCTTGATAACAGATCAGGGCAGAGAGTTTTGTTCCAATTCTCTGGAAGACCGATTTCGTGAACACGGTATCGATCATAGACGATCGAGTCCATACCGTCCGCACACGAATGGACGTACCAAGAGGTTCAATCGAACTCTTAAGGAGTTGATTCAGAAAGGGGTGAATAACGAGTCTCGTAATTGGGAAGATGAGTTGGGTGCGGCTTTGACAGCGTACCGCAGTACTCGTCATTCCACGACCGGATATACGCCATTTTATTTGACGTATGGTCGACGAGCTAGAATTCCGTTTGCTATTCCCATCGATGCTTCGCAGGATCTTGGTGAGAGACTTACGTGTCTCAATAATGCCTTGCTGCGTGCTCGGGGAGAAACGGCTAAGTCTAGAGAGATTCACCAGGAACAAATTAATAAGCGTGCGAACGCTGGGGAGTACAAGGTTGGCGACTCGGTGGTCGTGAAGGCTGAGGAGAGGATGAAGTTGACCTCTCGCAGTGACCTCGAGTACGAGATCTTTAAGATCAATGGGCCCGTAGCTCATGTCCGACATCAAAGATCTGGGAAGGTACGCGTACTTAACATCTCTAAGTTGCGTGTAGTCGACTGAGAAATGTGTTGAGACAAGGTACGAGCATGCCCTATTCGTAACCCTGCCAAAGGTACGAAAGCCAGCCACCACCCGAGAGTGATGATACCCGAGTCCAAACCTTTGCCGGTAAACGACTCCGGTGCAACATCGAGTAAGCGAGCTCGTAGGAAGCGACCAGCTTCTGATGAAGAGCCAAGGGTGCGCAAGGGGGGTAAGGTGGTTGATATAGATATAGATCAACCTAGTACGAGTCAGATTCGAAACCATGAGTCAGCGAGTGAAACCATCATAACTCCTCGTACTATGGTGATGGACACTTCGGAGGGTGTACCCGAAACCGTCACTGAGCCAATGGAAACGCTTCCCTCGCATCCCTACTTTCTGCGCAAGCACAGTCTCGCTCCTGACGTCTACTCAGAGCCCAAAAGACTCCGGATTGGCGCATTTGGCCGTGCTCGATACGATGATTTCATCGGTCGTATCGATGCAGTTATAAGGCGACACAGCCAGAGAAAGTTTTAATCTCTGCCTGATCGCAGTACTGACAACTTTCTTGTTAGGTGTGCACCAATAAGCATAGCATTAATAACCTCGCGATAAGCATAGAGTCGGTTATAAATAGCGAGTGTGACGAATAATTTACAGTAACTAAGTATGGGATCTACAGTGCTCCGTGTTCATAGACTCACCCGGTTTGCGGTAATCCCAAACCGAGGGTCGAGATTTTCCGCTGGATGCGATTTGTACAGTGCTTACGACTATACCATCCCGGCCGGAGGCCGGATGGTGGTGCGAACGGACCTTCGGATCGCTGTCCCGCAGGGGTGTTACGGATGGGTGGCCCCGCGATCGGGATTGGCCATTAATCATAGCATTGATGTGGGAGCATGGGTGATTGACCCGGATTACCGGGGCAATGTGGGTATTGTCCTGATTAACTTTGGTAGTAGTAGCTTTCCTGTATGTAGGGGAGATCGTGTTGCGCAGCTGATTATGGAGAAGATGGTTATACCAAAGATACATGAATGCGCGAAGTTGGACCCAACGGAACGGGGTGGTAGCGGCTTCGGTTCCACGGGGGTTAAATAAATCGATAGAACCCCCGACCTTGTATTACGACCATCCGGAATAACACCACGGATAGCCACTGAACTATTCAACCGTCCAAGTCCAATGAACCACTAGTAAGTTATTTGCCAATAAGAAAATAGGCGTGGTTTTGCAAACCTTCGGTGAGACTATGGAAATCCACTGTGATGGACAACTGACTGACCGGTGCAATGTGGAGAATGGTGTGTATGCGTTGATGTCGGGTGAGTGTGGATATAGGGGTAAAGGGTGGCAATTCGAGCCAGTACTGTCTTATAGTCGGACATACACTCGAGTGAGTTTGGCCCTTGAAATGCCCCATTTGGATGTGGCCGGAGTTCTAAATGAATCCAGAATTGTTAGCCAATTAAAGGTCCAAGATTGGAACCATTTGCATAAGACTAAGTACGTGCCGCTAGCACCATTATCTGCGATCGACCCAGCGATGGTCGATGGCATGGGAGTACCGTCATTTATCTCATACTCGACGGGCTCCTTCGTAGTGATTATAGTGATTTTTATTGTGTTGTTTAAGTGTGGAATTATTTCGCGCATGTGGTCATGGATTAAGTGTAAGCCACATGTGGCCCACCGACCACGTGCGGTCCATATAAGTGCGCCACGGATTATTCAGGACCAGCAGTTCCGGAGACCTGCAGCCCTACCGGAGCCGCTGCGTTTGTCAGCCGGGTCGTCGCCTAACGATACTGACAGGACTGTGATTGACCCGACGACTGATGACTGGATAAACGTGGAGCTAACCAGGGACACTAATATCAGTGTACAGTATGAAGACATAAGTTGTAGCACGAACTAAATAATAGTGGCATGTTTGCATATATTTTCTTCATACCGGATCAATGGTATGGATTCTGAGGATATTTCGTAACAGTGCACAAACTTTATTATTGTGCCACGTATTGATTGTTTATTGCATGTATTGTGGATGTCGCTATGACCATGTATATGACCTGTAATGATTTGACTGTAGGATTAGGATTTGTAGTTAGTTATTTGGTGTTTTAGCATTGTATTGATTGTTTAGGTTTTATCGTCATAATAGATTTCTATTATTGTAGGGTGTTAACGGATGATTACGTTAGCTTATGGACGTCAGTTCTGAGTAGCCCTGGTATAGTGTGGTTTGGTTGTTGATAGTGCACAACGAGTTAATTATCGATGTCTTAAGGCCTTAAGAGATGGTTAATTAACTTCGGTTGAGGGGCATGTGTAGATATCGGATCATCTTATGGGAAGTCATGACCCCGTTAGACGTCTTATATTTGCGAGTAAGACCTCAGTGAAATTCATATTTGAAAATACCAGGTGAGCTAATGAACTGAGTGAATAATATCAGAATAATATTAGTAGCAGTTAGATACGTAGTAGCGTAGTAGGAGGATGCACTGGTTGACTTTGACCAGTGCTAGCAGTACAGCTTCGCGGAAATAGAATAGAAACTGGATCGAAACTGTAGCAGTATATTCATCACAATAAGTTAGAAGTTAGAATAGATTGAAATTAAACCAACGGTTCTGGGTTGGTGATATCTGTCAATAGTTGAAGATAAAAGTTGTTGCTGTGGGATCGGCATACACTTTTACAATATTCAGCAGTCGTTTAGGCCGTTAGTTTAATAAATAATAGAGTGATAAGGATAGATGCGAATCGATGGAATCGAGAGAAATTATAGGAAACAGACTGACATGTAGTTGATGACGGTCGGCATTCCGACTCCCTTAAGCAAGTACAACAACACCAGCTGGCAATGAGATCATACAGCTCATGTGCTTATTAACGTTCGTTTCCTACAGGCTTATCCACGGTAGGCAAGGGACAGGACAGAGGCATTGTAGCGTCCTGTAGGAATTAATAACATAATCGAAATTTGTCTATCAACTATATGTCAATCAAAGAAAGGCATGCTACAACAACACATTCCGTAATGTTGTTAGTTAGCTGACAGATCGCATCAAATCAGAACCAGCTAGAACCGCTTTGCTAGAGTTAGGGCGTGGATGTATCGTGTTTAGTAATGAATCCCTAGAAGAGAAGCCCAGAGTTTGATTGGCCGAGATGACGTCATAATCAATGAGCATCTAGTCAAACTCTGTAGCAGAGAAACAAAAGGAACAAGGTTTCAAAGTAAAATCAAGAGATAGGCGAGCAGGGATTGGTCAGGACGATCAACAAGAATAGGTACAAACTTCTAGGAAGAGATAAGCAGGGGTTGATTGGAGGCAAGGATGATGCGGGCCAATCAAACAGTGGTTATATCTACATAGAAGGATGAAAGGAACAGAAACTATATATTACGATATATATAGATCTATATATCGTAATATATATAGAAATTAGGAAAATATGAAGAGTATTTAATAGGCACTTGGTCTATTGAAAAGTTAATCTTCACCATCTGTGATTCCAAAGCAGACGTTGCTTTGTTAGTAGTGAGTCCGAGTAAATCGAGTCGTTGTTACTTTAGGCTAGCTAGATATCATATCGACCACAGTGTTGAGAGTAATCAGTAGCCGTAATTTAGTCAAAGTCAGAATTGAATAGTTTAGGTTAGGATCGTATTATGTTAAGCAGTATTGTTAGTATAAAGTACTCTATTTTCTGTGACAGTAAAAGTCACCATTGATACTTAAAAGCTATAGAAATAAAATTATCCCCTTGTAAAATACAAGGCACTAGTTCGGTTGTCTTTAGAAAGCTCCTAAACAGTACGGAGAAATAACCGTACCTTACTCAGAATCTTCAGGAAGTCAGATCAGGCCCAGTTACTTAAAATATCTTCATCCCATCTTTGAAGAGGCGAGCGGTAACTATACGACTGCAGCGGCGAGAAGATTGATTGTCACAGCAATCATCAACATCATAAGTCTTCTCGAAGTTGTAGTCGCGAGCGTATAAATAAATCGGGAGGAAGTGATACTGAAAATCTTCAGCGTGTATGCATACATAGATCTAGAATGTACTAGAACGTGGTAAATACATCTAGCTTCACACTGATTGGCTATTGCTCGGCCGCTGATTGGCTAAGGTATCTGCCTCTGACGTCACGAGTAGTATAAAAGGGGTGAAAAATCAAGAATCAGGAGAGCATCTTCGGCATGGAGACCGACCCATCTGGAGGACTGGCTGGAAGTGCAGGACTTGACGAGTGAACCGGAACACCGATGGAAGATACAGCACATCAACCCGGCTCCAAGTGGCTTTCAGCTCACCCACACCGGATAGCTGTTCTCGGACTTTCCGCATTACAGAATTTTGGATGCTCCCGGACGGCCATCTGGAAGCAAAATAATTAAAATTATTGTTCCCACTTCCGAACTTGTCTAAAGGGAACACCTCTGCTCTGTTGTGCTGGCCCAAATGTATTTCTAAGGAATGCAGAGCTACAGTTATTCTTGGTGGATGACTCACCGAATCTGTCAAACACCTTTGCGGAAAGGGCCATACGGGCCCGGAATGTAATTCTACGGAATGTAGAGCTACAGTGATTCTTGGTGGATGACTCGCCCAATCTGCCAACCACGCTGAAAAGTGGACTTCAATCTTCGCACTGCATGTCGTGTGTGTTTTAATTAACTTTCTGACCACAGTATGGTGGAACTTTGCTGGGTACGCCACAACAGCTATGCGACACATCCCGCACAGTGTGCCAATTTATGTAACTGCCTAATATTATATACAGCCCTCTCTGTTAATGGGAACACCTCAACTTTATCACTTCTGTCGCCGGATGGATAACTTTCTCACTTCCATATAAATTATATACTAGTTACCAAGACTATCTAATAGACATTTCGTCACTGCTTTGTTTCACTGTCCTGGGTGTGTACCATGTCTACCCTGTCTGGAGGAGTCATATTGCGGAGATCAGCCTGCGGAAACAATCTGCGGAAATTGCCTGTGGAAATCTCTCCAGCTTCAGAGAACGTGTCGACTCATGCTATGAATATGCTAGCGCCTCAATTTCAGTAACATAGTAGCCTGTTCCATACCGATGACTATTAGGTACTCAAGTAACTATGCTATTGTATATTTAATTATTATTTCCGTATTTGGTACTGATGACTAATAGGTACCTTTCCGGTCTTAGGACTGCAATTTATAATTTCTTTATTACTGTGAATATTATCTTTGTTTACTGTGGTGCTTTCAACTAGCCACACCATCTAAGTTTATCAGTCTACGATAGTTAGTTACTTAATTTAATTATAATCTACTTATTGCATTGGTTAGTTGTAAATGGCAGATAGCCATCCAGTTCATATGTTTTGTTTAATTGTACAAAACTTTGGACCGCAGAATGCTAGGAAGTACAAAACTTTAAACCGCAGTATGCTAGGAAATACTATACAGCAACATTTATATCCATATCACTTATTCCCGCCATCATCAATTTTAGACTGAGGTTGCTGACTGTGCTCTAATTGTTTGAGCCCAGCATGTTACTGACTAACCTTACTATTCAGCTCGATAGGATAGGCTAAAGTGGTTAGGGACAATTTCTTCATTTAGAGACATATAGTGTACGCCTCTTTTCCGGTTGTTGCGATAATGTAGCCCTGCACTCTGGGAAGGTTGTGTAAAATTGGACAGTTACCTATAAGGCCTCATATATATTAAGTTATTGTCTCTTTCCATGATCCACCAGCCGTATGGCTTTCTAATTGTCTGGATTCCCCATCAGCACGTTGGTCAGATCTAACCCTGGGAAACTATCGGAGGTTTCCGAGTGGTGATGGTTAAGGTGTTGACATACATTCTCTCCCGTATCTTCGGATACTTGTTAGCTAGATAACCCTGCCAATGAAGGATGCACTGTGAAAACATATAGTTATAAATGTGAGTTAGTTAGTTTATTTACTGGCCTGCAGTGCATTTTTTGGCTTATTAGAACTTAACCCTAGCGACAGGTCAACTGTTAGATCCATAGCACGCAGTGATGGACGAGATGCGGATCACCATCCAATTCGTTGAATGGTCTGGATGAAGCATTGGAGCTCGTCACGCCCTCATGGGAAGGATGCTCGCGATGGATATTCGTCTCTCCACCCCCACCATAATGACATGTTAGTAATCAAACTTGCTTGTGTGAAACGTAGCCATTGTCCAGGTGATGTTTTATGTGGTTACGGAGCAAGGTAGACAGATTTCCATCGAATTCGGATGACTTGTGTCATAACACGTACGCATGCTGTCCTTGGGGGGTTAATGCTATTCCAAAGTGAACTACGTGAAGCTGAGCATCTGCGCCCATGGGCCAACTGTATCTAAAGATAGGTAGGAATCCCTGCCACTTGTGGCCAAAGCTAGTTTCCGTTTCTAACAACTAATTGGTAGGTTAGACTATAGCAGAAGGCCTGCATAAATAAAGCGGCATCTACCAATACGGTATCTTTGGAAATTACATAAGACGGTGATCTGGGAATTCTTCGGAAATCGTTCGTCCAGTCTTCACATAAACCAGTGTGCAACACCTTAACAGTAGCTTCACTAGGATTTTCAGCACTCAGCATTTTCTGTTGAACAAAAGACTGGCCCTTTTTGCCAGCTCTTTTCCTCCGCTTCGGCGTTGAAGGCATTTTCCTATGATGGAGGCCCGCGCGAGGCACTTTCCTCTCGCAACAACAATATTTTCTGTGTGTGTCTTAGGGGTGTATTAGCTTATATTAGCTACTTAGTGGGTTCGTTGCGGATGCTTCTCTTGCGGGGATACCTCTGCGGATTCAAGAATCTGTGTGGTACCTCCGGTGACACCACGTAGAAAGAACACCAGTTAGCTCTATATTGTGTATTATTGTGTGCTCATTTACTGTCAAACGATTCACCTTGTTTGTATAGTATATATTAACATTTCGACTGTTTTAATTACAAATTATTCCATAACTCTAAATTAGTATGGATAGACATACTGGTGATACTAATAGTTGGGACAGGACTGTGTGGTTCAATCTCGGTGGCAATGGTCGCACGCGCCACTGGAACATCAGTGTTCCACCGGCTCTAGAAGTCGGTCTTTGTATTTCTCGGCGAGACACCATACGGGATCCGCAACCCCGAGATCCGCAGGTAACGAGCCATCCTGGTCATCGTGCACTTGTAGTGCGATGGGCAGAAATCTACTAGCGGACCAGTACATAGCCCCGCGAGCTACACTGGTCGTCCCACATCGGGGAAATTGGTGACATTGTCGGTGAGCATGCGAGCAGTTCGTCCGTCATATGCTGCTACTTCCATATCGAGGGAGAGCTGCCTGTCAGATGAAGGAGACTGAAATTCGCAGGTGTTGAGTATTGGCGTGGGTTCGCTTCTCGTTCTAGCCCCACATCGGGCACCACTTGTAGCTCGTGGGGGTATGCGCTGGTCCACCATCTCACTCCACTCCATTACACCGCAAGTACATGGTGTGCAGGAGGGCTGGTTAGGTGCGGTTCTCGGAGTTTGAACCACGCTGTCTCATCCCGGCTGTTGGTGTCACCGGTATGTCTGTCCATTCTAATTTAGAGAAATGGACAAGATGTTAATAATTAAACAGTCACAAATTTATATACTAGACAAACAATATCACTTGTTTGACAGTAATGAGCACAATAATACAAAACATAGAGCCATCGGGTGTCCTTTCCACGTGGTCTCGCCGAAGGTACCACACAGATCCTTGAATCCGCAGAGGTATCCCCGCAAGAGAGCACTGCAGCGAAGTCACTAGGTAGTTCCATATGAACTAATATACCCCGAAAACACACAAAGAAAATATTGTTGTTGCGAGAGAAATGTGCCTCGCTCGGGCCTCCGTCACAGGAAAATCCCTTCAACGCTGAAGCAGAGGAAGAGCTGGCAAAAAGGGCCACTTTTTGTCAAACAGAAAATGCTAAGTGCTGAAAATCCTAGTGAAGCCTTAATGAATGTGATGAACACTGGTTTACGTGAAGACGGGATGAACGATTTCCGAAGAATTCCCATTCACCATCTTATGTTGGCCCAAAGTTACTGCATTGGTAGTTGCCGCTTTATTTATGCAGGCCTTCTGCTACATTCTAACCTACCAGTTAGTTATTAGAAACGAATACAAGCTTTGGCCACAAGTGGCAGGGATTCCTACCTAACTTTAGTTAAATTCAGAGCTGGATTTATGCAAGGGCTGACAGGGCGTAAGCCATGGGGCCCCCACTGTTTGGGGGCCCCTAGAATTTGCACAAATTTCTTTTTGTCCATTGGAATTATTTTATAATAACAATGTGTAACTTTAAAGGCAGGTAATAGTAGTAGTAGTAGTAGTAGTAGTAGTAGTAGTAGTAGTAGTAGTAGTAGTAGTAGTAGACGATGACGCACTGGCACATAGCACAGTCGATATTGGAATGTAATTTTTACATTTTTCAGTTTTCGACCTGAACCGATTCGTTTAGTGTTTGTAAGTCGAGTAGTCTACCAACATGCCCACCGTACATAGGACAAAAATCCTCTTTCACCGAAAGTAGTAGTAGTAGTAGTAGTAGTAGTAGTAGTAGTAGTAGTAGTAGTAGTAGTAGTAGTAGTAGTAGTAGTAGTAGTAGTAGTAGTGTATATAATTTATCAGTGGCCAGTGTGCATACATGCTATGAAGCAAAGCTCCCGAATCAGATAATAATCTGGTTACCTTGTCCCGCAACCACATATAACATCACCAGGACAAGGGTTACAGTTTACGCAAGCAAGATTAGAAAGTGCCATGTCATTTGTGGTGGGGATAGAGAGACGGATATCCATCGCTAGTGTCCTTCCCGTGAGGGTGTGGCAGATTCCAAGATCTCGCCCAGACCCTACAACGAATTGGATGGAGATCCGCATCTCATCGATCACCGCATTCTATGGAGTTACCATTTGACCTGTCATTAGGGTTAAGTCCCAGAATGCCCAGAATTGCACTGCAGGCTGGTATACAACTAACTAATTCACATAATATTATTTCTTTTCGCAGTGCTTCCTACATTGGCGGGGTATCTAACTAACAAGTATCCAAAGATATGGGGAGAGATGTATGTGAATCGGCACTTTAACCATCAACGCTTGGAAACCTCTGATAGTTTCCCCGGGTCGGATTTGGCCAACGGGTCGATAGGGAATCCAGACAATTAATAAGCCTGGTGGCTGGTGGACACTGGAAGGAGACAATAACTCAAAATACACAACCTAGCCGGTGCGTGGTGCTACATATCCACTACAACCAGAAAAGAGGCGTACACTATGTGTCTCTTATGGAGAAATTGTCCCTAACCACTTCAAACCTATCCTAACAGGCTCAAGCAATTAGAGCATGATCAGAGACCTCAGTGTAAAATTGATGCTGGTGGGGATATAATGATGCAGATATATATGTTGCCGTATAGTATTTCCTAGCATACCGTGGTCTAGAGTTTTTACAAATAAACAAAATATATTAACTAGATGGCTACTCGCCATATGCACAAATAACTAATACACCATTAATGAGTATGTTGAGAATAAAGTATCACAGGTCATTACGGTAAACAAGGATAATATTCACAGTAAGAACAGAAAATATAAGAATGCGGTCTTAGGACCAGTAAGGCACCTATTAGGCATCGGTACCATATACGGAAATGATTAAATGTTCAATAGTATAGCTAATTGAGTACCCATTGGTCATCGGTACGGTAAAAGTTCATGAGTTACTGTAATTGAGGCGTTAATATGTGGATAGCACGAGATGGCACAATCTCTGATGCTGGAAAGATTTCCGCAGGCAGGTTTCCGCAAACAGGTTTCCGCAAGCAGATTTCCGCAAGCAGGCTTCTGCAGGCAGGTTGGATATGGCACATTCTCAGGACAGCAAAACAGAATGGTTCAGGTGATATACAGGATTTAAACAGTTTGTTGAACTTTCCGTCCGGCGACGGTAGTATGAAAGTTGAAAGTTGCCCATTAACAGATACGGCTAATGTTATATTTAATTATGCATGTATAATAACTGGCACACGGTGCGGGATACATCGCATAGCTCTTGCGGCGCACTGAGCCAAGTCCCACCAGACTGGTCTAAAGGTTAATGATCACACGCAACACGCAGCGCGGAAGTTTGAATCCACTTTTCAGCATGGGCAGCAGATCCCACGAGTCATCCACCAAGAAGGCATAGAACTACAATTGGGCCAGCATGGCCAGTCTGCGGATAAACTCCACTAGGAAAGTCTGGATGCGGGAGTTATTACTTTATTTATTTTGTCCCTGGATGGCCGTCCGGGAGCGTCCAAAAAGTTGTATCATGGAAAGTCGAGAACTGCTTACCGGCACGGGTGAACTGAAATCTGAATGGCACCGCAGTGATGATGGAATCACCGTAGGTCAGCAGTTACACACGTCTAGTCTGCGCAGGTCCAGCAGTCCTCCTGACGGGTTGGCTTTCACGCTGGTGGTGCTCTTGATCTTCGATTTTCACCCCTTTTATACTACTCGTGACGTCAGAAGTTGGTACCTCAGTCAATCAGCGGCCGAGCAGAAGCCAATCAGCGTGCAGCTAGAAGTGGTGACGTGGCACAGCACATTCCTTATTCGTTTAATGCATGCACGTGATTACGACGTCAAGAAGCAATATTTTGTAAATAATTTAACGGGAGTTTCGCTGATATCTCGGCCATTTCTGGTCCGATTTTAAAACAGTAAAAAGTTCTGCGATCCTCGTTTTATTTCGGTCCTGATCGATCCCAAGGACAACGAGAATACTTTAATTTAAGAAAATCACAAGTACCAACTCGGTACACTATAGGCATGCACTTCTTCCCAATTCTGACACATGTTGTCAGGGAAGCTCTGACGCGCACGCATGCGCACCGTGCGTTCTAACAGCCCTCTCTCATAGGGCCTATATACGTGTACTATCCTACTCAGGGGGCATGCCTGGAGCGAATCCGGAATGGCTGTTCCGTACCTAGCTTAGCTGGGACAGCCGGTACCTGTCCGGTCGATCCGTGCTACATGCCTCAAGAGATGTATCATGTATCAATCTAGCTTTCACCGTAGCCTTTAAGTAATAAAAGGGCATCTTTAATCCGCATTAGTATGGGACATTCCACCACCGCATAATTACAATTTTATAGTCGGTGTGTGACTATCTACTAGCCATCCAACATGAGTTCTTCTTCACAATTCCTGAGTATGAGCCGCATCAGTTAGATCATCTGCGGCTACCTACCAAGCAGCGCCTATGGAATCGTGCCAGCTCATGCTGCACACATGTGATGCTTCAACAACAGTGACATTTTAGGACATTTTTGTACTGATGACTAATAGGTACTCCGCAATATTATTATTTGACTGTTTTTCCAGTAGGTACCGATTACTTTTAGATACCGCAAGGTCGGATGTGACCTTTATTATATTTTACTGTATATATTTGTTTTGTTTAGTGCTGATGACTAACAGGCACTGCAAGGTCGGATGTGCCCTCATTATTGTGCTGTATTGTATAGTTTTGTAATATGGCAGTAGCTATCCAAGTTAATACTTTTTGTTTAGTTATTTATTAATATTCTACAAAAAAAACTTGGACCGCACTTCACTTAGGTTACACTATACACCTACAACAAACACACCACCATGCTTCTCCCCTACAGCAACAATTTTTCACTAAGGTCGCTGTTCATGCTTTCACTAGCGAACATGACATGCGGCCACTAAACCTAACTATGATAGCTCGGTAGGATAGGTTTAAAAGTAGCTAGCAACGACTATTCCAAAGGAGACTTGTTTGTGTAAAGCTTCTTTTCCGAGTGCTGTGGCTCCATTATACACCACACACAAGCAAGTTTGTATAAATTGGCCATCTACCTTAGGGCCTCCTAAATTCCATATATTGAGCAGTTGTCTCTTCCTACGCTTCTCAGGTCATCTTGCCTATTAATTGTCTGGCTTCCCTCTGCCACCTTGGTTAGGACTGATTTAAGAAACATTTTTTGGTTTCTTGGCGGTCAGAATCAAAGTGTGTATGACCGCATACACCCATCTGTATCTTCGGATACTTGTTAGCTAAGACTTTTACCAAAGTAGGAATCACTGCGAAAATATAATTGTGTTAGCTTTTACCCAGCAGTGCATTCTTTTGGGCAACTTCCTTAATCCTAAAGCTGATAAACATTAGCCCCAGGGAGCGGATCTCACATGGTCCGCTCTTGTAACACTAGGTGAGGGATAAAGACACATATCGCCATCTAACTCAACGGTGACTGGATGTGGCCTTCGAGCCCTCCTCGCCTTCACAGGAAGATCACCATAGTTTGATATCTGTTTCTTTCTCCCCACCGTAAATAGATATGTGCTTTCCAAAATGCTTGTGTAATGTGACTTGTCCCCATGTTGTTCTTCATGGTCATGCTGCGGTATGCAGAGGGATCGTTACTTGATTCTGAAACTACCACCAGACAACATGTTTGCGTGCTGTCAGTCTGAGGTGGATGCTCCATGGTGGTGTCCATAATAGGCACCGAGCATTCTCGCCAGGCAGACCTCTCTGTTAAAGATAGGAAAACACAAAGCCACTTGCGGCCTAAACTTGGAACTCTTAGGATTAAAAAGAAACTGTTATATTAAGTTCTATTGAGAAAACTTGCAGAAATAATGCGGCATCTACTAAATCAGTATCTTTAACTCACATAAGGTGACGGTGTTGAATTCTACGGAAATCATCCACCCCACCGTCACGTAAACCAGCGTGCATCCCAATAACTTATAATTACACTAGGTTGATTCATTTTCTCACCATTAGCATTGTTTGAATAGGAGAGTGGCCCTTTTTGCCACATCTCCTCCTCCGCTACGGCGTTGTAGGTATTTTCCTGTGACGGAGGCCCGCGCAAGGCACTTTCTTCTCACGTACTTCTGGCGAGGATCAAAATAGACAACACCATACCGATTTTACATACTTAACTAAATTTAAGCAAACGAGTACAATTGTTTGACTCTAACATATATTTTTATGTCTCAAGTCTAAATTTCTAATAATGAACTGACATAGCGGTGACACTTACAGTAGGGATGAAACAATGTGGTTCAACTTCCACGACAATGATCGCATGACCCAACTAAAACATGATCATTCCACCGACTCTAGAGGTCGATCTTTGTGGAGTCCAAAGAGACACAGTTATTCTCCTGTGTCCCCGAGGCTAGCTAACCAGCATTATTGGACTGACACACCGTGTACCTGCAGTGCCGAGGTACAGGGTGATTACCCAGAGCAGCGCATACCCCTGGAGGCTACAGGTTGCACAACACTACCCCTGACAAATAACAATAAAACTGTTTCCATTACATTCTACATAGTACACACGGGACTTGCTTTATTAGGCTTGGACTATGAAAGCTTTACAATTAGACATTTAATCGGGAATGCTAGTTAATACCATACAATATTAGGGCACACACAATGATATTATCCCAGCTCGTGTACACCATGCTTACAAAGGAACCAATATCAATGTACCAGAAACCCCTGCCATGCTTATAGATTGTGGTCCTGGGAAAGCTGAATCATGCGTCCATTGTGTCCATAGTCGTCTGGACATCAAACCAGTGGTTAAAAAATTACGACCTCTACCATTGGCGATACGTCAAGAAGTTGCAGACGAATTATGTAGTATGGAACGATTAGGTGTTACTGATCCTATAAATGCTACAGAATGGGTTTCTCCAATAGTGGCTACACGTCGGAAAAATGGTAAAATACGGAACATTAACGTTTTATTTACGGAATTACATGGTGCGAAAGTGTTCTCAAAACTGGACTTGTCTTCTGCTTACTATCAACTGGAATTAACCTCATTCATTACAAATGACGGAATGTACAGATTTAGATGAGTTCCCTATGGCCTAGCCTCTGCCCCCATCTGCTGATCAGAAAATTATATCTTAAAAGGATTCAAAGGCGTTGTGTATTACATTGATGACAATGGTATTTGGTAAGAACCAAGCTGAGCACAACATGCGTCTCAAACAGGTATTTTAACATCTCCAAGAACACAAATTGAAATCAAAGGCTGAAAAATGCATTTATGGAGTAAAAAAATCAAATACTTGGGGCATGTAATTTCAGATAAAGGTCTGGAACCGGACCCATCCAGAATGGAAGCCATCGTGAATGCACCTGTTCCCAAGGATGCTGCAAGTTTACGCAGTTATCTCGGACTTACATCGTACTACTTCCGATTTCTTCCAGATTAGGCTTCGGTCTGTGAACCCCCACATGCATTGATTAGGAAAGATGCTGCCATCGAGACACTTGTGCGAAACTGTCCTACATGTCAGTCAGCAGATAAAACAGCTGTGTCGCATACACCTTCACTACAACCTGTGGAATGGCCTGACGGACCATAGCAGAAACTTGCAATAGACATACAAGGTCCGTACAATTCTGCCAAACCAAACGAACAATATGCTACACCCACCACCACACCAGCCCGCCACCCCCCCCCCACCCCCGCCTCCCTCTGGACTCCTGCACACGATCCTATTGTGCTCCAGTCAAAAAGTTCGTAAATAAATATTAAAATGCAAAAACACTTTAATTAGTTAGTTCGGTAACCCTTTGTTATTTAACTTTCTTTTTGCAGAAACGATCCAACATATCGTCTCTGATCGACTTGGCTAATAAACAGTATATTATTGGATTAATGGCAGAATTACTCAATGTCAGATAAAGAAGTAGGATATAAACTTCATCCCCAATATTAAAATAGTTAGCATCCTGTGCTTGCTGGAATGACATATAAATGGGTGATGGTAGCCAGGCAACAAGGAATAGTATAATCACAACGGTTACAGCTCTTGCATCTGCATTTTTACGTTCTTGGGCTAGAGAATTAGTCTGGAAGTTGTGCTGATAGCTGGTGTTCAAGGCTTTATTACTACGTGCTATTGCAATGTATTTCGCAATATGAAGTATGGGTAGTGATAAACATGGAATGATTGTGGTCTCAATCAACCAGAAAATACCATCACATACGCATGCACAGATGGCGGTTTCTTCTCCATTGAACACGACTGGTATAAGTCTATGGCTAGATATAAAATGCAGGTTAATAGCTATCAGAGTTGACATAATAATAACGCATCCTTTGAAGACAAACCGTGCAGTAATACGAGCTCTTGCAGAAAGCGGCCAGGCTAATTGGTAAAGACGTATTGTGGCAAAGAATATTAGATGATGCTCACTTCCTACCATACCCAAAATCACTATCGCGGTCATAAAACTACAGACCGCTTGTGCAGGAAGTGCGGGTTCTGCGATAATCACAGTGGGTATGGAGAGGACGGGGAGCAATGCTCCAGAGAGACAACAGATCCAGTCCATAGCAGCCAAACTTGTCAGCAGAGTAAATGTAGGACTGCGATATTTTCCTGATTTTATAAAATATGCTATCAACAGTGTATTAAAGCACATGCCTATCGTGAAATAGGCAATTGGAACTTCCTTAATGATCACGGCTGGCAATGATAGCGTAAATGTTATCTTATCCGTCTTCTGAAAATCTTGAATCACATTCGCAGTAGACGATAGGTTGGTGTATTCCATGCTGAGGTGTTGCCAACTAGGACATGTAAATTAGCAAGCTATATATCCCGTGGCTTCTGATTTAAAAAATTTCAATCAGAAGATCAGGCAGGCTCTGCTAAAATATGAACGGACCGATAATTGCAAGATTTTTTTTAAATGTAAAATTATTAAGAAATCAACGTCATAGGCGATTTTTCAATATTATGGGTTGCTCAAAACTGTATATTAGTAATTTCCTATTTCAATCCGCTCGCTTACTATTCAGAATAATAATTCACATTTATAGATTTACCTTTGCTAGAGGATTTGTACGAATACTGATATCAATAGTAATCTGCAAAACTTCACGAAATCTTTGCTGATTAACAGACACAAATTTTAATAGACTGTTGTGAACGGATTGCCAATTTTTCTGTATTGTGTACTATATATATACAACTGACTGTACCAGCAATAATATATATATATATATATATATATATATATATATATATATATATATATATATATATATATATATATATATATATATATATATATATATATATATAGCCATTATCTTGATCATGCCGCATCTAATGATGTTTGTGATGCTTATTCTATCTTTGAACATATTATTATTTCTTCTCCTAGCATCTCCTAGTTCCCTTTATTATATCCAGCTCGCTTGATTGAGTTAATGCATTCAATGCGGAGTAGTATGAATATTATCGATACAAGAATGTACTTTGTTCTCATCCAGGCATTTCTGTTTTGTATTCATTCTGTTGTCGTTATTGCTAAATATATACACCTGTGCAAAAGTTAAGCACCACCCTATTTTTACGCACATGCGAGGGTATATCCATGTGCTATGAAGAAAGCAATAGCATAAACATTAATAGGTAATAATGCAACTAGAGGAATGCTGATTATGATGGTGGGGAAACACTGTATGTTTTTGTTTGAACTTGAAAACGAGGCCTGAATATGGTTACGTTGACACAACTGACAACTATTGCCCTACAGTTGACACACGTGGCTAGATTGTCAGTAATGGTGTCTGAAAACGAAGTTTAACATCTGTGCACGAGTTTGAGACTGTCATTATTAATACCGGGTATATCCACCTTGTGCCTGGATGACGGCCTGGACACGACGTCTCATGCGGGTCACCAACCGACTGATACGCCATTGTGGTATTCGTTGCCATTCAAGATATTAATTCCTGTAGGTTCGGCACAGGAGGATCCCTCCTTCTCACCTTGTTTCCCAGAATGTCCCAGATATGCTCAATAGGGTTCATGTCAGGGCTCCTTGCTGGCCATGGTAGGGTTTCGATGGCATTCTGGCGGAGGTATTCATGCACAGCTCTAGCACGATGTGGTCGGGCGTTGTCATCCATGAATATAGGGTGGGTTCCAGTTCCATGATTTACAAAATGAGGGACCACAACTCTATCCAGTATGGAATCTTGATATCTTTGTCCATTTAGTGTTCCAGGTACAGTCAACAGATCCAGCTTACAATCAAATGAGATGCACCCCCATATCATAACGGAACCTCCACCAAATGGAACTTCTTCCATGATGTTACGTTGGTCGTACGCCGTGCGTCTGGACCTCCATACACGAGTTCGACCATCTGTGGCATGAAGCAGGAACCGACTTTCATCGGACCAGTGTACCCGTCTCCAGGATCTCATGTTCCAGTGTCTTCTTTCGTTGCACCACCTCAGACGCTCCTCTTTGTGGTGTGCAGTGAGGAGAGGACGTCCGACAGGTCTCCTAGCTTTCATGCCAGCAGCATACAGTCTCCTTTTGACGGTAGACATTGACACTCTATTGCGCGTTTCCCATTGCTGGCTGAGCACTCTGCTGTTGGTGAATGGAGATCTCCTAACAAGGCGTACTAGTGCTCGATCATCACGGGCAGTAGTCTTCTTCGGTCTTCCAGATCTAGGCCTGTCCTTCACCTCGTTAGTTTGCCCATGTTTTGCAATCAAACGACTGATTACAGTATGGTTAATGTTCAGCTGTCTGCCAATCTCTCTGCATGACATACCAGTGGTATGCATGCCTATGATTTGCCATTTCACACGATCACTTAACCTTCGTCTTGCCATAGCGGTTCACAATCAAGAGCTAATTCTCTATGTACAAATAAACCACGGTCATGAACACACAATTCCTAATCTTGTCGCCTAAATCTGTATGTAATGTTCTACACCTCAAACTGGACTTTTACATAACTGAACACGTGTGCTGTTTCCCGCCACGCACGGACATCAAGCGGCGTGAAGTCATGCATGCCTGTGCATTTCGTACTTGGAATTATGTCAGCTAACGCGGGGACAAAAAGTATGGCAGCCTAGTTGTACCATCATGTTTCTACGTTCTATTGTTTTTGCTGGTGCTTAACTTTTGCACAGGTGTATAGATATCAGACGAAATCATATGTATGTAGGGGTGAGAGTGGTGTCTTATGAATGTTCCTGAAGAATTAGCAATGGATTCAAGGAGATGGCTTCCGGCATCAGATGTAACATATGGTGACAGTTAAGCCTCTCTCGTGTCAACATAGCACCTTATTCACTGAGTTAAGCCCCTCTCGTGTCAATATAGCACCTTATTCACTGAGTTAAGCCCCTCTCGTGTCAAATGTCAATATAGCACCTTATTCGCCAAGACAGACAAAAACGGTTACTGTCGTGGTTTTGGGAAATAGAAATGGAGGATTCTAATTTATCCATCAATCGCATGACGCCATATTCAACTACGTAACGTGTAAGATAACGACATAATAAATTACGTCATGAATGCCGTAGGTAAGTTCGTCACGAATGCTTAATTGATGACATACTTTATAAGCGTTGTTGGACGAATTGTATGTATTTTCTATTAAAGGTGCACATTCACAGCAGAATGCTTGAAAATAAAATTGTTAAAAATTGTAGACTCGTATCTCTAATTCAGCTTTGCAAGTTAAAAAAATTATCTTAATTAATATGAAAAGAAATCATCATATGTTAAGATTTATCTACGCACACAATTTAAGCCTATAAAAGCAAGCAATTTTAATAATTTTATTTTCAAGCATTTTGACCATGTGAATATGGCCCTTCAAGTAAACATGTTGTTAAATATTTTAAAACTAATTTGAATGGGCGCTGTTGCTGCCTTTGGCAGCAACAGCACCCAATCAAATTAATTTCAAAATATTCAACAGCTTACGTGTATAGTTTTATGGAAATTGAGATTCAGATAGTGTTGGGATCTATCGATCCCAACACTGGAAAAACGTGGCTGGAGCTTAGCTATAGATGGACAGAGCATAGCTAAAACTAGATTCCTCCATAGAAGGATCCTATCTATCGCTCAAGTTGCTGACGTCATAATAAAAAACATCACATGTCAGATGACGTCACAAATAAAATGGCATAGCTCCGTCGCCGAATATGTACGAATTGCATTATGCCTTTTCACGAATTTACATACTTACTACACAGAATGTTGAATTACATTGGAAATAATTCGACTGAGAGCTGAATAGAAAGGCGACGAGATTGGCAGCTGCTCTGATTAGTCGAGAGCGTATGCAATCATCCGTTTATTCGTTATGGAAGGAACAACTCCCAGTCAAATTAATTTCAAAATTGTCAACAACTTAGCTGTATAGCTGCTTTGAAATTGAAATTCTGGGAATTCGTGGTTCAATGCGTTAAGTGGCCAAACACGAAGGTATGTAAATTCTCGGATTATCTGTCAAATTTTTTTACATGGCTATGGTTGCATTAGCTACACATAAGATGACGATGACAACTGTGTTCTATTATTGACCTCATAAGCGGAGTTTCCATAGATGTTCACGTATCACGTGTCATGATTTACATGTTATGTGTCACAAGTCACATGGGTTTCCATTCAGATTTCATTTTAACCAATTACCAGTTCAGTTTTAGCTCACCTGAATGGGCTTATACAATCGCTATCTGTTTGTTTGTCTGTATGTCTGTCTGCCTGCCTGTCAGTCAGCTTGCCTGCCTGTCCGCATGCCTGTCTGTCTGCCTGCCTGTCTGTCTGTCTGTCTGTCTGTCAGCAATTGTGAAACGTTTCACCATTTGTTGATGGATTAAAAACAAATTTGGCAGCTATGCTCCTTTAGGCAACATATATTTGAGCTATGAATATGAAGTGGTCGCGTCTTTCAACAAGGGCTATAACTCTGTTTCAGATTTGGGAGCAATGTTTCATGAGCACACTTTAACCATATAACCATAATGTCACGGATGGCTGCCCCATTGATCAATGGTGCTTTTGCCGTGTCATTAAGCTAATATCTTTGCATATTCTCATCCAAATCTTTACTGTGACCATTGTCGCATTAGTAAATGGCAGTTGTAGCGCCGATCAGCTGGATGGGTACGGATCGTCCCAGCTCAGCTAGCTACAGGACGACCGTTCCGGGTACGTTCCAAGCACGCCCCCCCCCCTGGATAGGATAGCATGCGTGTATAAAGCCATATGAGAGTGGTTTCTATGAGACGACTACGTCTGTGAGATCGCGTAGCGCGCATGCGCATGCGTCAGAGCTTCCCTGACAACACGTGTCAGCGTTGGGAGAGAATGCATACTAAAGTGTACCGGGTTGGTGCACGTAATCCATTTAAATATAATTGTTCTCGTCGTTCTTGGTACCTATCCGGAGTGGATCGAGACGAGGATTCGAAAACTATTTACCTTTATAAGATCTCACCAGAAATGGCCGAGATATCCTAAATTAACACATTGAAATTATTTTCAAAGTATTACTGTGACGTCGTAAACAGGTGTATGTACTAAATGAATGGGGAAGATGTCTATCACGTGATAGCGTCCTCAACCTTTCTATCTGCACGCTTATTGGATACAGATCGCCCGCTGATTGGCTAGGCGTCCTACCTATGACGTCACGAGTGGTATAAAAGGAGCGAAAAATCAAGAATCGAGACCACACTTCGGCGAAAAAGAACAAGTGGCAGGTTGTGTGGCCAGAGCAGTACAAGACGTGGGCAACTGCTTATTGACTGAGGCTCCCTATTAGCCGCAGCGGTGCCTTTCGGATTTCAGTTCTTCGTCTCTGGCCTGCAATCTAACATCCGCATCTAAGTTTTTGTAAGCCCTCGGACGGCCATTCGGGGGCAACTAATTAAATAGAAGAGACCCTCACTTCCAATGCTTCAGAGGAGTCTTCCTGCGGATGGGCCTCGTGGCCCCGATGCAATTTCTCCAGTATGTAGAACGAGTGGTGAATCTTGGTGGACAACTCATCAGATCTGCCGAGCCACGCAAAAGTGGTAATCAAACTTCCGCACAGCATGTCATGTGTAAATTAACTTTTAGGCCACAGTCTGGTGGGACTCTGCCTTGGATGCCGCAAGAGCTATGCGGTGTACCATGTACGGTGTACCCAGGAATGTACATGGATTGTTTAATTATAAATTTCAACTGTAGCCCTCCATGTTACCTTCAAACTTCCGATATAGTATGGAAATTCTCAACAATTTGCTTAATTATATGTATTAGCTATTATGACTATCTAGTGGTCATTCGACTACAGTCGTTTTTCTTCACCGTCGTTGAGAGTGAGCCGCATCAACAGTCCGCCTGTGGAGATTTCCCAGCAACTTCAGAATCGTGCCATCTCGCATTCCTCATCTGTGACGCAGCATCTACAGTGACTTATGAACTTTTCCCGTACCGATGACTAATAGGTACTCATTTAGTAATTGTATTTATTCATTAATTTACAGGTACTGATGACTAATAGGTACCGCCCGGTCGTCTGCGACCACATTTTATTGTTTATATCTTTATATGTAAATATTATCCTTATTTTTGTACTTATGACTAACGAGCACCGCAAGGTCATATGAGCTGATTTTCTGTCAATACTGTGATAGTTAGTTTATGTATATGGCAGCAGCCATCCTAGTTACTTGTTTTGTGTATTTTATATAAAACAATAGGACCACAGTACGCTAGGCTAGACTATACAGCAACATTAAATCCGCATCACTTTTCCCCCAGCATCAATTTTACACTGAGGTCACTGTTCATGTTTACATTACGCGAACCTGACATGTGATCGACTAAACCTGGCTATTCTAGCTGGATGGGATAGGTTTAAAAGTAGTTAGGGACAACCGCTCTTTAGGAGACATTTATGTAAGTCTCTTTTCGGATGTAGTGGATATGTTACACCGAACACCGACTAGATTGTGTAAAATTGGCCAGATACTTTAGGGCCTCTTATTATACTGAGTGAGTGTCTCTTTCTACGCTCCTCCAGCCGCAAGGCTTATTAATTGTCTGGAACTCCCAATGATATGTTGGCATGATCCGACTTGGGAAACTATTGGGGTTTCCGAGCGGTGAAGACCAAAGTGTCGATTTCGCATACACCTCCTCTGTATCTTCAGATACCTGTTAGCATAGATAACCCCGCCAAAGAAGGTAGCACTGTAAAAAGATATTATTTTAACTGGCCAGCAATGCATCTCAGGGCATTCTGAAACTTGACCCTAACGACAGGCAAATGTTAGTTCCCTGGAGCCGGATCTTGAAATGATCCACCCCGATACACCTGGTGACGGGTGGGACACGGATCTCCATCTAACTCCGAACAGTGACTGGGTGCGGTCTTGGACCCCATCACGCCCCCACGGGAAGGTCACTGAAGATGGATATCTGCCTCTTACTCCCCACCATAAACTTTTGTGCGCTTTTCAAATTGCTTGTGTAATATTGACTTGTCCTAGTGATGTTATATATGATTGCGGTTCCGTAACATATCCACTCGCTGCCATTCTGAGGGAGATGCTCCGGAAGGTGACCTTCGGGGAACGGAGCACCTTCGCCAGTTAGTCTCATTTGTCAAATGATAGGTAGAAATCCCTGTCACTTGCGGCCAAAGCTAGTGTATAAATCTAACACCTAACTGGTAGTTTAAGATTTAGCAATAAAAATAAAAGCGGCAACTACCAATACAGTATCTTGGACCTACATAAGACGACGGTGTTGAAATCTCAGGAAATCATCCTTACGTAATACAGCGTGCATCACATTAATTATAATTTCACTAGGTTGACTCATACTACACTTAGCATATGTTTGAACAAGAAAGTGGCCCTTTTTGCCAGCACTCTTCCTCCGCTTCGGCGTTGACGGCATTTTCCTGTGATGGAGGCCTGCGTGAGGCACTTTCCTCCCACAACAATAATATTTTTGTTAGGGTTATAATGGTTTATATTAAACTACATAAGTGACCTCGTTATGACGCTCCCTTGCTGGGATACCTCACGGATATATACAGATCGGTGAGGTACCTCTGACGAATCCACGGTAACAAGACACCAACTTAGTTCTATGTACTGTATCTTTTCTCTCTCATGCTAGCAAACGAGTACCGTTGTTTGTATAGTATATATTTTCCTTAAATTATCATGTGTGGGCTCCTATGTTGAGTCATGGACCGTCATATCGGTGACGCTAATAGGTGGAATGAAATGGTGATGTTCAATCTCAGCGGCAATGGTCGCACGGCCCCACTGGAACGTTATCGTTCCACCGGCTCTAGAAGTCAGTCTTTGTACTTTTCGGACATTCATGATACTGGATCCGTAACCCTGAGAACCGTAGCTAACCAGCCCTCCCGCGCATCCTGTACATGCGGTGCAATGTAGCGGAGCAGTAGGATGGACAAGCGCATACCCCCGCGAGCTACAGCATCTGTTCATACACTTGAACCATTTGACAGTGGTGTCAGGGCTGGCTGCCCTATTGATAATAATTAACCTGTTTTCCGCATGTTAATGGACCTTTCCGGTTTTAGCTATGCCCCGCCCATCTCTAGCTAAGCTCCATCCTCACTCGTGTTGGGATCGATCGATCTCTGAACATCCTGCCTATCAATTTCCAAAAAACTACATAGGTAAGCTGTTGAATATTTTGAAACTAATTTGCCTGGGTGCTGTTGCTGCCTAAGGCAGCAACAGTGCCCAGTCAAATTAGTTTCAAAAATTCTACAACATATTTATTAAATAGCAAATAATTACAAAGCCATACTATTTATACAACGTGTCAGACTCTTAGAGGTTTGATGACGGTCTATATGGAACCCTTTGTGACGTAATCATTGTGACGTCATCATACACGCGCGAGCTGATTATGACGTCATACGAGGTCAGATGATGGATGGATACTCTGGAAAGGCCAATTATGTCAGGGACGCCAATATTGTTGCATTTCCTCCCCAGATCTGCCTGTGACTATTACCCCCATTCATAAATCACATTTATTGTGTGCCTCATGATCCAATGGAGCTTGTCCAGGTGGTCAATCATAACAGGCATACACACACTTTGATTTGCGGCACTCATTTTTGTACTTCCGGCCCATTTTTTCCCAGGGACCCTTGAGCCATTGATCATTGTCCTCAGTTGCATTTACCTCATTGACAAACGCTGCTTGTCCCATTGGTAAATAGTGTAAATGGCACTTGATTTGTTGACCTGTGGCAGCGACAGCTCCCGGTCAAATTAATTTCAAAATATTCAATAACTTACCTTGAAAATAAGATGCTGGGAAATCAGTGTTCAAGGCGTTAAAATCGATGCAAATGTTTCTACACAATGGACGGCGCTAAAATGGGCGGATCGTAGCTATAAATAGAACACTCTAATTATAGAACATACTTTAACGATGACAGTGAGTCTTTTAGGGACAGCATGTGTAGACTGTCATAGACCTAAGCTTGGGCTAATGGAGTACATTCTGAATGGACAATGCATACCATTATGCATGATGAAGAAGTCAGAGAGTTAGAGATAGCGATATAAATAGAGAGAATGTTCGAGGGAATGAGAGAAGAGAAGACGTGGAGGGTGGAGAGAGAAGAAGAGGCAGTTGAGAGTGAGTGAGAGAGTGTGAGGAAGAGACAGTGGGGACAGATGAGAGATGGTGAGAGAGAGAGAGAGAGAGAGAGAGAGAGAGAGACGGAATTCCTCTATTGGTTTGCATAAGAATTAAAGGTGCATATTCACACTAAATGCTTGAAAATAAAATGGTTAAAATTGAATACTTTTAGAGGCTTAAATTATGTGGCTAGATGTATTGAAACGAAATAAATGTTAACATATGATGATTTCATTCCGTATAAATTAATATAATTTTTTTAGTTGTGAAATTGAATTAGAGGCATGAGCCTCTAATTCAATTTCACAACTCAAAAAATTATATTAATTTAAATTGAATTAAATCATCCTATGTTAACATTTATTTCGTTTCTTTATATCTAGGCCCAAAGTTTAAGCCTCTAAAAGTATACGATTTAGACCATTTAATTTTAAAGCATTTAGTGTGAATATGCACCTTTAATGCAGATACTTGTTAATATAATTTAGATGTTTTATGCCATTCAATACCTAAGGCAACATAGTGTAGGAATTTAAATATGTGTGTTCATCTGTGCGTGCGTGTGTAGCGTAATAGGTTATATGTCCAATATAGTATACGAGGCAATATGTTAAAATATTGCATATGGTAACATCTTAACAGAAAAGGCGATTGTCAGACATGCATAGGCTCAGGCCTAAGGCACGCAGATGGTGGCATCTCATTGTGAGCACAAGTTCCTCACAAATCCCCAAATGGCGCCCACACTAGATAAATACACTCCAATACAAGATCAATACACACATCCCATTCAGGACACTCCACAGGCACAAACAATTAAAACCACTCGAGTGGCTTAAGATCGAAATGTTGCACCTAAGTCCGGGTTAAACCAAATTCAATTACAGAAACATACAGACGCAGACATATTGCAGGAACACCCTACATATGAAGAAATCGTGGCCTCAAAGACGAAGACAACACAAAATATACATGCAGAACAAAACTTTGCTATCCGATCTGTAAACACCAGAAATCGAGTGGAAAAAAATTATTATAATGCAAAATGTGAATGCAAAGCCTCCACAAATTATGCTCTCAAGACAAACAATAGAAAAAAAAGAATGTGTTGTTAATTGGTAGCTCCACTCTGAGAAAAAACTTCTCAGTTCGTTAATATGTTGGAGAAAGAACAAGCGTGGTTTCTGACAAGATTGAAACATTTCTTTTAGCGGATCATTATGATGCTGTAGTCGTGCATGCCTATACGAATGATATTGCCAAGTACAAACTTGAAAGTATGATTTCTGACTATCAGCAATGGACCTTTCGGGGCTTAGCTATGCTCCGTCCATCTCTAGCTAAGCTCCACCCACTCCTTGCTCATGTTGGGATCGATCGATCTCTGAACACCCTGACTATCAATTAAATACCAAAAAAACCCACAGATAAGCTGTTGTGAATATTTTGAAACTAATTTGACTGGGTGCTGTTGCTGATGACAGTCTATATGGAACCCTTTGTGTCGTAATGAGTGTGACGTCATTATACACGCGTTTATCTGATTATGACGTCATACAAGGTCAGATCATGGATAAATACTCTGGAAAGGTGAATTAATTGATCAAATGAAGTCCATGTCTCCAAATACACACATCTATGTTTCCTCGGTACTACCAAGCTCAAATTAAAATAATGACAACAACTATGAACGTTCGTAGTTGAGGAATTTAATGATATGTTGTGGTCCCTTGCCAGCTGGCAAGGAGCCTTCTTCATAGATAAAACTGTACTTTTTAGAAATTCCAGAGGGGAACCATTCCAGGAATGGTACTGGGGTGATGTCCACCCACACCACAGGGGAATGTGTCTACTCTCTGATATAATCCAAGATGTTGACCATAAGAACCAACATTTTTACTATGCAAAGGCATTAACTGGAAGAAAAGCAAAACATCAGAATGCCCAAGAGCTACTTACGAAATACTCAACACCATTATCAAAACCAGTTTAATGTACTGTTGGATGAATGCAGAGCTGCAGATTCAAAGCAGAAGCAGACTAATAAAGAATCGAACAAACTCAAGCCCAAACCCACTAAACAAAGCAACCAACATAATAAAAAAGACAAAGAGCAACATCACTACAATGCTAAATTTAATATTACATGTTACTTTGCCAATGCACAACGTATAATAAACAAAACAGATGAATTTATTGCTAATGCAATAAATTTACAGACGAAAATAGTAGGTATATGTTAAAGCCGGGGTCGGGATGATGTATCAGATGTAACACTGAAAATGTGACATGTATAGAAAAGATAGGGTACACAGTAAGGGCGGGACGTTATTCTTCTCATCCATGAATCAATGCATTCGCCCCCAAATGAAGAACTAACAAACGGTAAATTCGAAGATTCAGTATGGGCCGAAATAAAACTAAAGCATGGGGATAAACTTCTGATAGGCAATTGTTAAAGATCAACGGGCAGCAATGACACAAATGATAGTGAAATTCTTAATCTCATGGACACTATGAAACAAACAAACGCACCACACATACTATTAATGGGTGATTTTAATCTGCCAGAAATAGATTTTATTGACTGTTATACAACCAGTTCATCTGACAGTTTCCTATACAAATTTCTAAACAAGACATTGGAACTATTCCTTAAACACAGTATTGTCCAGCCTACACGTTTTAGAATAGGGCAAACTCCATCGTTGCTTGGTCTAATATTTACAGATGAAGAGTATATGGTTGATACTGTAAGTTATATTTCGGGACTAGGTAAAGGTGATCATGTTGGCATTCTTTTAAACTTGTAGCATACTTCTCTCCATTAAGCAAAAATGAAAGGGATGTTAGATATAATATTTGGAAGGCGGACTTTAATGAACTCGGTTGACATCTTTCTAATATTAATTGGGATTGAATAGTTGATTGTGAAAAAGAATAAACAGCATGGCGATGGTTTTATGATATAATAACGGAAATAATGAGTAGACATGTTCCACACAAAAAAATCTAAAATAAATCATAAAACAAACCATTGTGAATGACAAAATCGATATTAACAGCGGTACAATGGAAACATGAGTTGTGGAGAAAGCATAGAAACAGTGGCACAAACTTAGATTATAAAATATATATTGAACAAAGAAAGAAAACCCAGCTCACTACGTAAAGAGGCATTAAGCAAAAATGAAAGGGATGTTAGATATAATATTAGATATAACAAAACCTTGTTAATACGTTCAAAGACAGACAAAAGATGTTTTATAAATATATTAGAAACACACAAAAAGTTGTTATTACAGTACCAGACCTCCAGAAAGAAGATGGATCTCTGGCAAAAGATGACCTAAAACTGCAAATTTATGTAATGGCTTCTCACAAGTCTGTCTTTATAAAAGAAGAGAATACAACCCTGCCAAAATTCCCTCAGCGTCTCCGATACCAAAACCTTATTTTAGATGTAACATGGACTGAGGAAGATATTTGTAAAAAGTTACATGCATTGAACCCTGAGCGTGCTATGGGACCAGATTAAATTCATTCCAAGTTTTTGAGAGAATGTGCCTCTGAACTAGCTAGCATAGCCACTACAGAAACTTTGTCAAATATCCTTAGAAAACGGCAAATTACCAACGATATGGAAGAAAGCTAACATAATTCCAGTTTATTAAAAAGCTAGTAAAAACAGACAGGAAATTATCGCCCGGTCCCCATTACTTGCATACTATGCAAAATAATGGAAACACTACTAAGAGACAAAATGTTACAACATTTCGAAAACAATGCCCTTTTAACAGCACATTAACATGGATTTATGAAGGGAAGAAGCTGTTTAACAAACCTACTAGAAACACTAGAAAGCTGGACCTATAGTCGAGACCAAAAATGCTGTATAGATGCAATTTACATTGACTACCAAAAATCCTTCGATACTGTCCCCAACAGACGTTTTATACATAAATTAAAGGCATATGTAGTGGGGGAAATAAATGGATAGAGGACTTCCTGAGAAATCGACAAATGAGGGTAAGTGTACGTAGTGCATGTTCAAAATGGACAGATGTAGACAGTCCCACAGGGGTCTGTTTTAGGACCACTTTTGTTTCTAATATATGTAAACGACTTACTAAAGATTGTCATATGCCTGCTAAAAGATATTTGCTGATGATACACAACTGTGGATTACAATTAACGATAGATCAGGCAGTCTAAGAGCACAAAAAGATCTAGACAACCTCAACATGTGGCCAGGCACATGGCTGCTAAAATTCAACGCCAGTAAGTGCATATGAATGCATCTCGGAAATAATAATTTGCAATTTGAATACACTATGTATGAAAACAACACAAACTGTATACTTGATCAAAAGTAGCTTGCAGGAGTACGCTCCGCTCCATTGCACCAGCACGAGAGAGAAAATATATAGTACATAGAACTAAGTTGGTGTCTTGTTAACATGGATTCGTCAGAGGTACCTCACCGATCCGCATATATCCGTGTGGTATCCCTGCAAGGGAGCGTCCTAACGAGGTAACTTATGAAGTTTAATATGAACCATTATACCCCTAACAAAAATATTATTGTTGCAAGAGGAAAGTGCCTCACGTGGGCCTCTGTAACAGGAAAATGCCTCCAACGCTGAAGCGGAGTAAGAGAGATATCAAAAAGGACCACTCTCTTGTTCAAACATATGCTACGTGTAGGGTGAGTCAACCTAGTGAAATTATAATTAATGTGATGCACGCTGTATAACGTGAAGATGGGGTGGATGATTTCCGTAGAATTCAACACTGTCAACTTAGGTAAGTCCAGGATACTGTATTGGTAGTTGCCGCTTTTATTTATGCGGCCCTTCTGTTAATCTTAAACTACTGGTTAGGTGTTAGATTTATACATTAGATTTGGCCGCAAGTGGCAGGAATTTCTACCCATCTTTTGACACATGAGCCTAACTGGCGAACGTGTTCGGTTTCGCGAAGGTAACCTTCCGGAGCATCTCCCTCAGAAAGGCAGCGAGTGGACATGCTACGGAGTGACTGCTTCAGAATCATATAGCGATCCGGTTACATGGCCGGGGAGTGAGAGGTAGATATCCATCTCTAGTGACCTTTCCGTGAGGACGTGGTGGGTTCCAAGACGGCACCCTGTCACTGTACTGAGTTAGATGGAGATCTGCGTCCCATCCATCACTCGGTGTGTCAGGGGGCGGATCATTTCATGATCCGACTCCGGGGAACTAACATTTGCCTGTCGTTAGGGTTAAGTTTCAGAATGCCCAGAGATGCATTGCTGGACGGTTAAAAATAATCTCTTTTCGCAGTCCTTCCTACTTTGGCAGGGTTTTCTATGCTAACAGTTATCCGAAGATACAGCCGAGGTGTATGCGAAATCGACACTTTGGTCTTCACCGCTCGGAAACCCCAATAGTTTCCCAAGTCGGATCATGCCAACATGTCATTGGGAGTTCCAGACAATTAATAAGCCTTGCGGCTGGAGGAGAGTAGAAAGAGACAATCACTCATTATAATAAGAGGCCTTAAATTATCTGGCCAATTTTACACAATCTAGTCGGTGTGCAGTGTTACATATCCGCTACATCCGGAAAAGAGGCTTACACAAATGTCTCCTAAGGAGCAGTTGTCACTAACTACTTTTAAACCTATCGTATCGAGCTAGAATAGCCAGGTTTAGTCGATCACATGTCAGGTTCGAGTAATGAGAACATGAACAGTGACCTCAGTGTAAAATTGATGCTGGGGGAAAAGTGATGGAGATTTAATGTTGCTGTATATTATAGCCTAGCGTACTGCGGTCCTAGTGTTTCATGTAAAATAAACAAAACAAGTAACTAGGATGGCTGCTGCCATATACATAAACGAACTATCACAGTATTGACAGTAAATTAGGTCATAGGACCTTGAGGTGCTCGTTAGTCATAAGCACACAAATAAGGATATTATTTACATATAAAGATATAAACTATAAAATGTGGTCTCAGATGACCGAGCGGTAACTATTGGTCATCAGTACCTGTAAAGTGATGAATAAATACAACAGCTAAATGAGTATCTATTAGTCATCGGTACGGAAAAAGTTCATAAATCACGCGGGCCTCCGTCACAGGAAAATGCCTTCAATGCCAAAGCGGAGTAAAAGAGCTGGCAAAAAGGGGCAACTCTTTTGTTCAAACAGAAAATGCTAAGTGTTGGTCAATCCTAGTGAAGCCATAATTAATGTAATGCACACTGGTTTACGTGAAGACAGGATTTCCGAAGACTTCACAGGTCACCGTCTTATGTAGGTCCAAAGTTACTGTATTGGTAAATGCCACTTTATTTATGCGGGCCTTCTGCTACATTCTAACATACCATTTGGTTATTAGATACGAGTCCAAGTTTTGGCCGCAAGTGGCAGAGATTCCTACCTAACCGTAAACATATTCTTCTAACAGGCAAAGAGGCCCAGCTTGCCATAGGTCGCCCTCCATAGCATCTACCGCCGAAAGATAGCGTACATAAATGTTACGGAGCAATAGCTCCCGAATCAAATAACAATCCGGTCACCATTGTCCCGCAACCACATATAACATCACTAGGACAAGTTTACAGTCCACAGAAGCAATTTTAGCAAGTGCTATATCATTTATGGCGGTGAGAAAGAGACGGATTTCCATTGCCAGTGTCCTTCCTGTGAGGGCGTGGTGGGTTCTAAGCCCTCACCCAGACACTACAATGAATTGGATGGAGATCCGCATCTCATCCGTCACTGAGTGCTATGGAATTAACGTTTTACCTGTCATTGGGGTTAAGTTCCAGAATGCCCAGAGATGCACTGCAGGCAGGTGTTACAATATAATTAATTTCTTTTCGCAGTGCTTCCTATATTGGTGGGGGTGTCTAACTAACTAGTATCCGAAGATACAGGGGGCGGTAAATCGGCACTTTAGCTATCACCACTCAGAAACCTCCGATAGTTTCCCAGAGTCGGATCTTGCTAATGCGTGAATGGGGAATCCAAACAATTATTAAGCCTTGTGGCTGTTGGATCGAGGAAAGAGACAATAACTCGATATTAATAAGAGGCCCTAATTAATTTTACACAACCTAGCCGGTATGTGGTTCTACATTTCCACTACAACCGGAAAAGAGGCGTACACTATGCATCTCTTGAGGAGAAATTGTCCCAAACTACTTTAAACCTATCCTATCGAGCTAGAATAGCTAGGTTTAGTCGTTAACATGCCAGGCTCGAGCAATTAGAGCATGATCAGCGACATCAGCATAAAATTGATGCTGGGGGAATATAGTGATGCGGATATAATGTTGCTGTATAGTATTACCTAGCGTACTGCATCCTAGAGTTTTTATAAATAATCAAAACATATTGACTAGGATGGCTACTTGCCATATACACAACTAACTACTACAGTGCGAACGATATATATCACAGGTCATAGAACCTTACTTTGCTGTTAGTTGAGAGCACCCACAGGAAAAAATGATATTATATACAGTATGAAACTGAAAGTATAAAAATGCGGTCTTAGGACCAGGATGGCACCTATTAGTCATCAGTGCATATTACTGAAATAATTAAATGCACAATAGCATAGCTAAGAGTTCATAAGTCACTGAAATTGATACGCTAATATGAAATAGCGTGAGATGGCACAATCCTGAGTGCAGGGAAGATTTCCGCAAGCAGGTTTCCGCAGGCAGGCTGTTGATGCGGCTCACTCTCAAGATGGTGAAGAAGAATGTGTAATAAGATGTCCACTACACAATCAATTTAACTGATACATGATTAAAACAGCGACGGTAGTATGAAAATTGAAGGTTGTCCATTAACAGAGAGGGCTACTGTTATGATTAATTATGCATTACAATAACTGGGTACACGGTGCGGGATACGTCGCATAGTTCTTGCGGCGCACCAAGCAAAGTCCCACCAGACTGTGGAATAAAAGTTAATTATTACACGCGACATGCAGCGTGGAAGTTTGAATCCACTTTTCAGTGTCGTTGGAAGATCCGGCGAGTCAGTCACCAAGAATCACTATCAGCTCTACATTCTGTAGAATCACATCGGGCCCGCAAGGCCAATCCGCAGGAAAGCTCCCATAGGAAAGTCCGGATGTGGGAGTTCTTACTTTAATTTATTTTTGCTCCCGGATGGCCGTCCGGGCGCATCAAACTTTGTTGTTTCGCGGAAAGTCGAAGACTGCCCACCAGCACAGGAGAACTCAATATTGAGACGCACCACAGTGATGATGGAATCATCGTCGGTTTGCAGTTGTCCCGCATCTAACACTGCGCTGGTCCAGCAGTCTTCCTGACGGGTCGGCTTCCACGCCGATAATGCTCTCGATCTTTGATTTTTCATCCCTTTTATACTACTCATCACGTCAGAGGCAGGCGCTCCAGCCAATCAGTGGGGGAGCGGTGGCCAATTAGCGTGCAGCCAGAAGTGGTGACGTGGCTATCATGTGGACAACACATTCACCATTCAGTTAATGCATACACGCGATTATGACATCAAAGGCAATATTTTGAAAATAATTAGAGTTTTAATGCTAACTCAGCCATTTCTGGTCCGATTTTAAAATGGAAAAAAGGTTCTGTGATCCTCGTTTCAGCCTGGTCCTGACTGGTACCAAGAACGACGAGAACGGTGCGATTTAAGAAAATCACGCATACCAATTCGGTACACTATAAGCACACACTCTCTTCCAATCCTGACACATGTTGCAAGGGAAGCTCTGACGCGCGCATATGCATGCTATGCGTTCTTACTGACTTAGCCGTTTTTAACGAAAACCTCTCTCATAGGGCTTATACACGTGTCCTATCCTACTCAGGGGGGCGAGCGTGGAGCGAATCCGAAACGGCCGTCCCATACCCAGCTTAGCTGTCGATCCATGCGACACCCACCAAGATTCACCACTCATTCTACGTACTGGAGAAATTACAGCAGGCCACTAGGCCCATCCGCAGGAAGGATCCTCTGAAGTGTTGGAAGTGAGGGACTCTTCTATTTAATTAGTTGCCACCAGATGGCCGTTCGAGGGCTTACAAAAACTAGATGTGGATGTTCAATTGCGGGCCAGAGACTAAGATCTGAAATCCGAGAGGCACTGCTGCGCCTAATAGGGAGCCACAGTCAGTAAGCAGTTGCCCACGTCTTGCACTGCTCTGGCTACACAACCTGCCACTTGTTCTCTCTCGCTGAAGTGTGGTCTCGATTCTTGATTTTTCGCTCCTTTTATACTACTCTTGACGTCATAGGCAGGACGTCCAGCCAATCAGCGGGCGATCTGTAGGCAATCAGCGTGCAGATAGAAAGGTTAAGGACGCTATCACGTGATAGACATCTTCCCCATTCATTTAGTACATACACGTATTTACGACGTCCCAGTAATATTTTGAAAATAATTTCAAAGAGCTAAATTAGGACATCTCGGCCATTTCTGGTCCGATTTTAAAAAGGTAAATAGTTTTGAAATCCTCGTCTCATCCCTGTTCTGGTAGAATGACGAGAACAGTTAAATTTAAAGGGATTATGTGCACCAACCCGGTACACTTTAGTATGCATTCTCTCCCAATGCTGACACGTGTTGTCAGGGAAGCTCTGACGCACGTGCATGCGCCCTACACGATCTCACGGAGTTAGACGTTTTACAGAAACTTCTCTCATATGGCTTTATAAACGCTTACTATCCTGCTCAGGAGGACATGCTTGGAATGTACCAGGAACGGTCGTCCTGTACCTAGCTGAGCTGGGACGGTCCGTACCCATCCGACCGATCTGCGCAACATCACCCCCTCCTAGCTTGACACCCATGGCAAATGATACCGCATCACGGATCGAAAGCATGGGAGCACACTGGGCGAGAATTATGGACGCGAGTAGGCGTGTAGCCGAAAGGAGTAGTGATGCGAGAGATGCGTAGTTTATCAGAGAAGAGCACATAGCGGTGCGAAAGAGTTTGGGAAGGAGGCATACTTTGGTTTTGATTTTTGGCCTGGTATTTATTTTTCCAAGCCTTTTCATTTTTTGATATTGCGGTGCGTGCTCTTTTATTTTGTTTATTATCATGATTCGACTAAACAATAGCTCACATGGGCGTTCTCACGGTGACGGATAATTAAATTTCTGCCCAGGGTGTCCAAGCTCCAACGTACTCAAATATTGATATATATGTATAAAGTAAATAAATATATATATATATACACCTGTGCAAAAGTTAAGCACCAGCAAAAACAATAGAACGTAGAAACATGATGGTACAACTAGGCTGCCATACTTTTTGTCCCCGCGTTAGCTGACATAATTCCAAGTACAAAATGCACATGCATGCATGACTTCACACCGCTTGATGTCCGTGCGTGGCGGGAAACAGCACACGTGTTCAGTTATGTAAAAGTCCAGTTTGAGGTGTAGAACATTACATACAGATTTAGGCGACAAGATTAGGAATTTTGTGTTCATGACCGTGGTTTATTTGTACAGAGAGAATTAGCTCTTGATTGTGAACCGCTATGGCAAGACGAAGGTTAAGTGATCGTGTGAAATGGCAAATCATAGGCATGCATACCACTGGTATGTCATGCAGAGAGATTGGCAGACAGCTGAACATTAACCATACTGTAATCAGTCGTTTGATTGCAAAACATGGGCAAACTAACGAGGTGAAGGACAGGCCTAGATCTGGAAGACCGAAGAAGACTACTGCCCGTGATGATCGAGCCCTAGTATGCCTTGTTAGGAGATCTCCATTCACCAACAGCAGAGTGCTCAGCCAGCAATGGGAAACACGCAATAGAGTGTCAATGTCTACCGTCAAAAGGAGACTGTATGCTGCTGGCATGAAAGCTAGGAGACCTGTCAGACGTCCTCTCCTCACTGCACACCACAAAGAGGAGCGTCTGAGGTAGTACAACGAAAGAAGACAGTGGAACATGAGATCCTGGAGACGGGTACACTGGTCCGATGAAAGTCGGTTTCCTGCTTCATGCCACAGATGGTCGAACTCGTGTATGGAGGTCCAGACACACGGCGTACGACCAACGTAACATCATGGAAGAAGTTCCATTTGGTGGAGGTTCCGTTATGATATGGGGGTGCATCTCATTTGGTTGTAAGCTGGATCTGTTGACTGTACCTGGAACACTAAATGGACAAAGATATCAAGATTCCATACTGGATAGAGTTGTGGTCCCTCATTTTGTAAATCATGCACCTGGAACCCACCCTATATTCATGGATGACAACGCCCGACCACATCGTGCTAGAGCTGTGCATGAATACCTCCGCCAGAATGCCATCGAAACCCTACCATGGCCAGCAAGGAGCCCTGACATGAACCCTATTGAGCATATCTGGGACATTCTGGGAAACATGGTGAGAAGGAGGGATCCTCCTGTGCAGAACCTACAGGAATTAACAGACGCACTCCATCTTGAATGGCAACGAATACCACAATGGCGTATCAGTCGGTTGGTGACCAGCATGAGACGTCGTGTCCAGGCCGTCATCCAGGCACAAGGTGGATATACCCGGTATTAATAATGGCAGTCTCAAACTCGTGAACAGATGTTAAACTTCGTTTTCAGACACCATTAATGACAATCTAGCCACGTGTGTCAACTGTAGGGCAATAGTTGTCAGTTGTGTCAACGTAACCATATTCAGGCCTCTTTTTCAAGTTCAAACAAAATCATACAGTGTTTCCCCACCATCATAATCAGCATTCCTCTAGTTGCATTATTACCTCTTGCACTAAGATGGATGGGTACATAAATGTTTATGCTATTGCTTTCTTCATAGCACATGAACATACCCTCGCATGTGCGTAAAAATAGGGTGGTGCTTAACTTTTGCACAGGTGTATATATATATATTTATATATATATATATATATATATATATATATATATATATATATATATATATATATATATATATATATATATATATATATATATATATATATATATATATATATATATATATATATATATATATATATATATATATATATATATATATATATATATATATATATATATATATATATATATATATATATATTATACATATCACAGTATGATGAATACAGTAATTACGTATGCATGCCAATCATATGAGGGCATACTAACACGAGAAGAAAGATAGTATATAATAATAAAACTGGTTCATCAGGCAGCCCCAGCAATAGCTGGGATGGCATGATGGGAAATAAGACATATTCGCTGCAGTGTGTTGTGTACTTACACCACACACGGTGTGTTTACAACACAGAAACATGCAGCGATTATTTTGCTGAGACACAGCTATTCAGTAATTTTAATGGCTGTGTAGGATGACCGTAGTCAGCCAAAGGACGGGGTTTCAATTTTAGAAACATATAATAAGAAAAAAAATATCAAAAATAAAAATATAATAGTTCACTTTTCCGCTCACCTAGTCAAATATGTTGCTGCAGCCACGGCAATAATGGCCACAAGTGTCTGCTGAAAAGTTGCCCCAGCCCCTTATAATTAGCATGATGCGGTTTTTCAAGTTGAATGCTCATAAACTCGCCTGTTCGAATTTCAGGCTGGATCGTCCTGTAGGGTGTCGGAGAGCATGATGACATCAGCAGTCATGACATCGAATCACCACCTCTCGTCTCCTCCATCACGTTGTGGTAGCGTCGTGGGACAGCGGTTCTTTTGTTTATAGCCCTTGATCCAATTTACCAGAAAATAGAAATGATGATCACGTGATTCTTGTTTTGAAAGCACGTGGTTGATCGGAAACTTAGGCAATTTGTATATATGTGGAGATTGATGCTGTTGACTGTACGTATTTGATGCAAAAAATAGAAACATATATTTTCATTCCTCTGTTCCTTAGAACAGCGTCCCTCTTATGTGTGTGATCTTGAACACACGCTTCCTCCTGTGTATGGTGTATGTATTCCAGCCCGTGTTGATTGTCGACTGGAATTTGTAGGTAAGAGAATATTTGAAATTCTCTATGGTGTTATACTGCCTAAGTTTTGATGTTGCTTCTTCAGCCCACGCACTAATGATTTGTATAAGCTGTAGAACAGTCGTGTTCTTAATCAAGTTTCCTGACTCCGCCAAGCTGGACTGTATTTTCTGGGTGGGCGGACTGCCAATCATCCTCCTCTATGGGTAAAACTAGTCTCACCTCACCTAGACGAAACTTAATTATTACGGTACAGTTCAGAAAGTGCGTGCTACAGTTTACAATTTACAATACCGTCATATGGAGATTGTGAAACAGGCATCCTGAGTGTCTGTGTCTCTGTTGTGTTGGTGAATTCAATTGATATGCATGGCTGCTTATTTGTGGATGAATCTTGCACTGTCGTGAAGCGTGAAAGTTTTATTGCAGCTGGGGGTGGGGCACTGTGGTGCTTGTGGTGTCAACTTTATCAGACATGATGTATTTCACTCTATAATGGCTGAGTCCTTTTCTTAGAATGGGACAGAGTTACCTTAAAGCACGGATGACCATGATGGGTGCTGTCATACTTGAATCAGAGCATTATCGAATTTCTGTTCGGTGGTAAAATCCTATTTGATACTGGCAACAGACTGCGGTCATCTTGCTCTCTTAATAATGTTGGCTGTTATTACGTGTAATTGAGTTGTCTTTGTTTAGCTGTTTACGTACGACGTTTCCAATGGGGACAAGGGAAATCCCTTGTAGCATGTACTGTAGATGGCAGCGATGCTTTTCCTCCTTACCATGCGATCAGTTTTTCCATATTACTAGATAGGGTGGTGCTTGCGGAAAATGTTGACTCATGCTGCTGATGGTAGTGTTCTGTTGTAGGGAGGTCGGGGCTGCTGTATGATGCTGGCATAATGTGAAGTGGGCAGATCCAGTTTTCCACACAGGGGAATGCCGATTTTGTTGCTGTTGCGGAAAGTCGGGTTGCGTTGGGTTACGAACTCACCGCATTCATGCGGTAAAGAATGTTGCGGAAAAAGGCATCTCTAACATTTTCTGTTACAAAGGTTAGGTGCATGCTATCTATGTTGTTGATTGTGTTGAATGTCTCCATTATACTTTCTATATAATCGGGTATGTATGTAGTGTTCGCGCGAAGAAGAATTGATGTATCCAGCCTTGAAGGCAAGTGTGTTCTGCATGCTCCTGGCTTTCTGTGTCTTGCTTTGATGCTATGACTGCTCACGTGGGTGTGTGTGTGTGTGTGCTTGGTAGGGTGGTTGTGGTTGGGGATGCCCTTTGGATGGGGATGGACATCTCCCGTTACATGATGGTTGTTCTCTGTAATAGTTTTTAAGTGCCGGAAGTATTCGAGCCGAGAGTCTGCTGAACAGGCTGCCTCCCTGCCCACGACCAGTCGTGGGGGTGACTGTGGTGCGGGATGCCAAAGCTGACTCTCTCATATCTGAAGATTGACAGTCAACAGATGACGAGTAGAGTGTGAAATGGACAGGACGTGTGATGTTCGAACTCGGCGTGGATATTAGAGACGCAAGTTGAAATGTGGGTGGTGTTGCACATGGTTGGGGTGCAACTTGAAGTGGGGGTGGTCCTGCGATTTGATGGCTTGGAGTGGGGGGGGGGGGTGCACCATGTTGTGCGGTTTTCCTGTTCTCTGTAACAGGCCAAGACCTCATCAAGTCTCTTCAATTCAATTCTATTTATTATATGTTCCACCTTGCAAGAAGCATGGCCTGGGGCAGCTTTAGCTTCTGCCTGTGGTAACTCTATGATTGGGGTAATAGCATGAAGTGAGTGAGAATGGGAAGAGGTCGGCAGAACAACTTTTCCATCCTTCCCCTTGGACAGCACAAACGAGAAAGTCGTCAGATACGACTTTCCAGATCATGTAGACCCGCTCTGAGGAGGGAGAGGGCGAGTACATAGCGTGTAATCGTCCTCAGCATTAGTCATATTTTCGCTGGACTCCTGGCTTGGTAGGAGAGGGGTCGAACTGGCACCGCAGCTAACGTTGGGAATACATGCTTCCATAGAGACATCTGTCTGGGTAAAGGTGTTACGTGGAATGCCCAGTTCAAGCTCTGGCACTGGGTCATCACTAACACAAGATTTAAGTCAGTTGAAGTGGATGACTGAGGTTAGGCCATCCGAGACGCGGATCTGTTAGGCCACGTCCGACTTCTTACCTACTGCCACATAGGGGCCTTTACACTGGTAACTCAGTTTACTGGGCACGTTTGCAGAACGTTGTGAATCGTGAACCCAAACCATTTTCCCGACTTCATAAGGGTCCCCATGCACTGACCGGTCATGCCACATTTTCTGACGCCGTGTGCAGTGGATAATGATTCTCTCACAAGCTCCTGGGAATGTTCTATCCATTGCCGCATGAGCTCTACATAGAGAGATGGTGAACTTTTCTCTCCTGGAATCCTGGACATGGCCAGGTCCAAGGGTATGACTAATTCATGGCCTAACATTAACCGAGCACGGGTATAACCCATGTTGGAATGTGTCGAAGTGCGATACGCCATGAGCACATATGGGAGTCGTAAATCCCAAACGCGACAACAAAGCCAGGTTTCGGTTGAATGTCTCTACCATCCCATTGCTTTGTGGATGATAGGGCATAGTACGAGTCTTAACCATATGAAACAATTTGCAGAGCTCTGAGATCAGCTGGCTCACAAAATTACTTCCTTGGTCGGAGTGCAGTTCATAGGGCATAGCGAAGCAGCAAAACACATTGCTAGTCAGGACCTCCACTACTGTGGATGCCTCTTGGTCTGGCAAAGCAAATGCTTCAACCCACTTCATAAAATAATCTTGTAATACGAGGATGTACATGTTTCCTGCATCCATCATATTCAAGGGTCCGAGCACATCAATAGCCACTCGTTCCCATGGTGCACCAACAATTTTAACTTGTAACGGTGCATAATGGTGCTGGCCATCAGGGCGTCTTTTGCATGGAACACATTTGGTGGTCCATGCCTTTACACTATCGCGTATCCTGATCCAGTGGAATCTCTGTCTGATGCAATCCGCAGTATGCTCCACGGCTAAATGTCCAGCATTGTCGTGCAGTTGTTCTAGTATGAAAACACGATAACGCTCAGGAATCACTATCCAGTTATTAATGTAGAGGATGCCACATTGTATATGACGTTCTCCAAACCTTTGATAGTAATATTTAGCCATTGCGGAAAGTGAGATAACAGATTCCTTAGGAGGACGTACCCCTCCTGGATCCACGTGTATATATTCTGTGTTTGCGCATCTGTTGCTTGTTCATGAGTGACTCTCTCCGGATCGTACTCTGTGCAGTTCAGGGAACACGGGAGATGGCTGTGTTGTATATGTGATGGTGGTGGCCACTTCTTGTTCATCCTCGAGCCCGATTCTGCTCCAGGCATCAGCATTTCCATGCAGCTTGCCGGGTCTATGAACAACATTGACGTTAAAGGCCTGCAGGAATTCCTGCCACCTCGCTACCTGGCTCTCCAGATTTTTTAGGTTTCTGAGCCAGTGTAGTGAGGTGTGATCTGTACAGAGTGTAAATGAGTACCCGTACAGAAAGTGCTTGTAATATTTGTCAAAATACACCGAAAGCTAACAATTCCCTCTTGGTGGTCGCGTAGCATTTCTCTGTCTTATTCAGAGTATGCGAACCATAACCCAGTACCTGCTCTGTTCAATCTTCTGTGACCTGAGATAGAACTGCACCTATTGCATAGGCAGATGCATCAATGTCTAAGAAGATGCATCAATGTCTAAGAAAAAATCGAGGTTATGGTTAGGATGAGCAAGAATTGGTGCGGTTGTCAAATGTTCCTTCAGTGCCCTGAAGGAATCTTCACACTCACACGTCCACTCGAATGGTCGATCTTTTTCGGTTATCTGGAATAATGGAATAATGGGGATGCAATCTCACTAAAGTGAGAGATGTATCGACGATAGTACTGGCAAAGACCGAGGAAACTTTGGGTGTCAGTGATTGAAGTGGGGGTTTGCCACTCCGCTACTGTTTTGGTTTTTGAAGATTGAGTAGCTACTCCATCGGCGGAAATGACGTGTCCAAGGAACGCGACACTGTCTGAAATGATGACCCTTCCTGGGTTTGAGCTTGAGTTTGGTGGTATGAAACCGCATTAGGACCTTGTCCAAGTTGGACAGGGTCTGCTCAAATGAAGAGCCAAAGACGATTACGTCGATATAACAGAAGCAGATCTCCCATTGTAGTGTATTGAGTACCTGCTCAATGAGAATCCCAAACATTCCAGGAGCATTGCACAAGCCATAGGGCATCTTGCTGATTTGGAAAAGACCGTCTCTACATATGAATGCAGTCTTCTTCCGGTCAGCCTCATCCATGGCCACCTGCCAGTACCCACTAGCTAAGTCAAGGGTACAAACCCACTTGGCTCAGGACAAGGAATCTAAGGCCTGATCGATTCTCGGTAACGAATACGCGTCCTTGATCGTTTAAGTCAATGCAAACTGCAAAGATCCGTCCTTCTTGCCAGCTAGTACACTGGGACTGTCCCAGGGGGATGCCGGGGGGGGGCTCTATGATGCCTGTCCGCAACATGTCATTTACTTGTTGATGTGCTTCGGCCTCATTGTGAATGGGAAGACGTTGTACCGGTTGGTGAATGGGTCGATTATTTCCGGTGTCGATGGAGTGTCGCAAGAGGTGAGTTTCTTCCAGATCCATGACTCCGGCTGAAAAGCCGTCGTAATACTTATGAAATATTTGTCATATGTCACGTTCGTGAGAATGAGTTAAACAAAAGTTCCAGTAAATCTTCAGAAGTTGTTGCTGGTGTAGGTGCGGTAGGGGGTATCTCCAGTGATATCACATCCGCCAGATGGCCACAACGAACTCCCAGTACTAGTGTTATTGGGTCTGCTGTGCCATTGAATACTTTAAATGGTATATGATCCTTGTTAGTGGTGTCCACGATCATCTGGGGACTTGCGCATTGTGAGGCGATCATGTAATCGGGGTCGGGTTCCAACATGGCTGTGTGTGTGTTGCTTCCTAACTGTGGTGCGGTGGCCCATAATATTTCCTCTTGTCCCGGCTCAACTGTAGCCGTAGATGCCAAAATTACTGCACATGTGTCGTACAGTGATGACTCCAGTCATTGGCCCTGTATGTCTAATTCATGTTGTCTGCAATGGATGATGGCTTCGCTGGCACTGAGGAAGTCAGAACCTAGCAGGGCATCGTTTTGAATAGAGGCAACTACAGCTCGCTGTCTGAATTGCATTTCCTCTATCTGTATCACGAGGTTTACTGTACCAGCCACAGGAACATCGGCTCCTGTAGCTGTTTGTAAAAAGCTTTTGGATAGCTTCCGTGAGTGCAATCAGTGACTGAGTGAGGAAGGGACCAACTCGTTGTCGACGCTGCTGCGATTGCTTAGATGATGACGGAGCTGGGGTAGCAATGGCGGTGTTGTTGATGCTGGTGTTTTGTACCACAGTCAGGACAGGACCGGTGCAATCGCGGATACGGGCCAGCTGTGTTAGCCACTTTTGACAATTCATCATGGGATGTTTAGTAGATGCACAAAAGAAGCAGTGGGGGTGCTGCAGTTTGCCACTCTTTGTATGATGCTTCTCCTTGTGGATCGATGATGCTGAATGCTGATCACTGTCCGTGTCACTGTTACTGCTCCTAGATGTGTTAGGACCTGTGAGTTGCATACCACCAAGGAGCACCGTGTGCTAAGTGCTTTGGCATCGCGTCATGGTGCTTGTATAAACGTCGTTTCAGTGGAGATGCTAGAACCAACCACTGCCGTTTTACATAGGAAAGAAGATTTGTGAGATGCAGAAGTTGCGGGGTCACAACCTCTCACAGAGGGAGATGTTGGCAGTGCCGCGGATGCAGTGTGCATGGTTGTTCCCGACTTAAGGGAAGACGGGTGGGTGTGGTTGTGGTTGTGTATTGTCGTGTATGTAGTACTTTGCGTTGTAGTTTTGGCCACCTGACATTGTTGTCTGGAGACCGTAGTTGAGCCGGGTTATGAGAGTGGGCACCGAAATGACTCTATAATCGGTGCCCATTCTAGTTTAGCCAGGACTCAGGTTGCAGTGTATATCGGTCAGCTGTTGGAGTTGTTGATGGAGGCCGATTTGGGCATCGTTCTTTCCAATGGCCTGGCTGACCATATCCATAACATGTGTTTGGCGGCTGTGTATGTGTTACCATACTTGTAGCTGGTCGTGTAGTCGACTGTGTGGCAACGGCGGTGCTGAGCGTGGTGACTAAATTAGTGAGTGCGGAGATCTGTTTAGCTATCTCTTCCAACCTATCGTGCATGTTTTGTCTATTTTCTTGTTGTGCTGGTTTCCGCATCCGGGGCGTTGTTGTGGCCTCCTCGATGGGGCTGGCCATGCCCTCTTTCTTTAGACATGTAATTATAAATGATGGGGTGTTCTGATTATGTGGTGCACGGGTCTGTTGCTGATGCGATGCAGGTGCAGATGTCGTGTCGGTGGTGATTAGGAGGTCCGCATCGTTTACTTCATTAATTGGATGCAGTTGACAGCGATTGGCTTTTTCCTGCTCCAAGAAATTCTTGATTCTGACCGCAGTCGCAGTTAATGCCTGTAAATTGTTATGCTCGATCAGAAATAATTTTTCCTTTAGGGCGGGCCCACTACCCAACGTGTCAATGAAGGTATCAAGATGAAGATGCGTAACTCCCTCATGATTGGTGCTGGGGTATGCACATGTAACAAGTCTTCGGATATGGCTTGCTAACTCCGGCAAAGTCTCCCCAGCTCATCTACGCAAGTTTTTAAGCTGAAGATGACTCATTTCTCTGAGGGCGGTGTCTCCGAATCTTTCCGACAGCGTATTTTCCAGCTCCGTGTATGTTGGTGTGGAGTCTGACCCCAAATTTGCCAGGACTTGTAATCCCTTGACCGACAGATTTGCAGCCAGATACTCTCCCAGTTGTTGATCTGTCCAATGGTGTGTGTGCCTAATAATTTCGAACTGGCACTTATAATTGGTCCCGTCACTCTCCCCACAGAATTCGGGAGGGAGAATGACTCAGCCATGGCCATGATATGGTTCTATAGGCGCGAATCCGGGTGGCGGTACTGGGGAGAATGCTGTAAACGCGGATGCTGGTCTGCGTGTTGGTGGTGGTGTTAGTGGTTGTTCCCATTGTTGATCTCACTGATATCGCGTTCGTGAAGGTGATTCCCAATGATAATGTTGTGCGCAATTCACTGGTTCCACCGAATACCGCCATGATTCGGGTCTATAAACAAGTGTATGTCTATAGACTGGTGGAGGCGTTCCGTGTATGTGATGCAGATGTTCCGTAGGTTGCTGTGATGGGCATTCTTCATACGGAGGTGGTCCAGGAGATTGATGGGGGGGGGGGTGCGTGCCATGTGATGATGTGTTTCTTCTGGTATAATATTGGAAATGATGTTCCGCATCCCCTAGTTCATGTCACGGTACAGATGGACAATACCTTTCTGATAGGAGGAGATGCGGGACATGGTGCATGAGGGGCGGACCATTGCTCACCTTCTGATGATACCTGTGAATATAATGGTCATGGAGAATTGGCGTGCCCCATAGGGATCTTTGTCATGGTCGACCATGATCCGGGAAAGGTATTGGGTGCCTATCGCGGATATCCTACAATGTGATGTATTGAGTACCCGCCTGCGAGGCAGCGTGTTGAATCAGTGCTAATTGTTCTGCACCTGGGAAATTTCTGGTATAGTCGGTGAGCATGCGTGCTGTTCTCCCGTCATATGATGCTACTTCCATATCACATGACTGTTGTTCGTTGAATGAAGGAGACTGAAACGTGTGTGTGTTGAGGGTCGGCGTGGGTTAGCTTCTCGTTCAAGCCCCACATCTGGCATCACTTGTAGCTTGCGGGGTTATGCGCTGGTCCGTTCTACTGCTCCATTCTGTTGCACGGCATGTACAGGATGCATGGGATGGCTGGTTAGCTACAGTTCTTGGGGTTATGGATCGTGTAATACAAATCTCCGAAAAGTACAAATACCGACTTCTAGAGCCGGTCGAACGATAATGTTCCAGTGGGGCCGTGCGACCATTGCCGCCAAGATTGAACCTCACCGTCTCGTCCCAACTATTGGTGTCACTGGTATGATGGTCCATGACTCAATTTAGGATCCCAGACATGATAAATAAGAAAAATATATACTATACAAACAATGGTAGTCAGTTGTTAGCACGAGAGAGAAAATATACAGTACATAGAACTAAGTTGGTGTCTTGTTAACGTGGATTCATCAGAGGCACCTCACCAATCCTTGTATATCCGTGAGGTATCCCTGCAAGGGAGCGTCCTAACGAGGTCACTTATGTAGTATAATTTAAACCATTATACCCCTAACAATAATAATGTTGTGGGGAAGTGCCTCGCACAGGCCTCCATCACAGGAAAATGCCTTCAATGCTGAAGTGGAGGAAGAGAGATGGCAAAAAGGGACACAAACATATGCTAAGTGTAGTGTGAGTCAACCTAGTGAAATTATAATTAATGTGATGCACGCTGTATTATGTGAAGATGGGGTGGATGATTTACGTAGAATTCAACACCATCATTTTATGTAAGTCCAAGATACTGTATTGGTAGTTGCCGCTTTTATTTATGTGGTCCTTCTGCTAAATCTTAAACTACCGGTTAGGTGTTAGATTTATACACTAGCTTTGGCCACAAATGGAAGGAATTTATACCTATCTTTTGACACATGAGCCTAACTAGCGAAGATGCACGTTTTCCCTAAGGTCACCTTCCGGAGCATCTCCCTCAGAAAGGCAGCGAGCGGACATGTTATGGAGTGACAGCTTCAGAATCATATAACGATCCAATTACATATCACACCACAACCATATATAACATTACTAGGACAAGTCAATATTACACAAGCAATTTGAAAAGTGCATACAATTTTTATGGCGGGGAGCGAGAGGCAGATATCCATCTCCATTGACCTTCCCGTGAGGGCGTGGCGGGTTCCAAGACAACAGCCAGTCATTGTACTGAGTTAGATGGAGATCTGCGTCCCATTCATCACTTGGTGTGTCGGGGGAAAATCATTTCAAGATCAGACTCTGGGGAACAATGTTTGCCTGTCCTTAGGGTTAAGTTTCAGAATGCCCAGAGATGCACTGCTGGTCGGTTAAAAATAATGTCTTTTCGCAGTGCTTCCTACTTTGGTGGGGTTATCTATGCTAATGGGTATCCGAAGATACAGAAGTGTATGCGAACTCGACACTTTGGTCTTCACTGCTTGGAAACCCCAATAGTTTCCCAAGTCGGATCATGCCAGCGCGTCGATGGGAGGTCGAGACAATTAATAAGCCTTGTAGTTGGAGGAGCATAGAAAGAGACAATCACTCAATATAATAAGAGGCCCTAAGTTATCTGGCCAATTTTACACAATCTAGCCAGTATTGCGGTGTTACATATCTGCTACACCCGGAAAAGAGGCTTACACAAATGTCTCCTAAGGAGCAGTTGCCCCTAACTACTTTTAACCCTATGCTATCAAGCTATAATAGCCAGGTTTAGTCGATCACATGTCAGGTTCGCGTATTGAGAACATGTATAGTGACCTCAGTGTAAAATTGATGCTGGGGAAAAGTGATGCGCATTTATTGTTGCTGTATGGTATAGCCTAGTGTACTGCGGTCCTAGTGCTTTATATAAAATAAACAAAACAAGTAACTAGGATGGCTGCTGCCATATACATAAACTAACTATCACACTATTGACAGTAAATCAGGTCATAGGACCTTGCGGTGCTCGTTAGTCATAAGACTCATTAGTACCTGTAAGATGGTGAAGAAGAACGACTGTAGTTGGATGTCCACTAGATAGTCATAATAGCTAATACAAATAATTAAGCAGAATGTTAGAAAGTTCCATACTATATCGGAAGTTTGAAGGTTTCCCGTAACATGAAGGGCTACATTGAAATTTATAATTAAACATTGCATGTACATTCCTGGGTACACCGTACATGGTACACTGCATAGCTCTTGCAGCATACCAGCCAGAGTCCTACCAGACTGCGGCCTAAACGTTAATTAACACACGACATCCTGCGCGGAAGTTTGATCACCACTTTTCAATGTGATTCGGCAGATCTGACGAGTTGTCCACCAAGATTCACCTCTCGTTCTATATACTGGAGATATTACATCGGGGCCGCGAGGCACATCCGCAGGAAGGCTCCTCTGAAGTCTTGGAAGTGAAGGACTCTTCTATTTAATTAGTTGCCTCCGGATGGCTGTCCGAGGGCTTACAAAATCTAGATGCGGATGTTTGATTGCGGGCCAGAGACTAAGAACTGAAATCCGAGAGGCAATGTTGTGGCTAATGGGGAGCCACAGTCAGTAAGAAGTTGCCTGCGTCTTGCACTGCTCTGGCCATACAACCTGCCAATTGTTCTCTCTCGCCGAACTGTGGTCTCGATTCTTGATTTTTTTGCTCCTTTTATGCTAGTCGTGACGTCATAGGCAGGACGCCCAGCCAATCAGCGGCCGATCTGTAGCCAATCAGCATACACATAGAAAGGATGAGGACGCTATCATGTGATAGACATCCTCCTCATTCATTTAGTATATTACAACGTCCCTGTAATATTTTGAAAATAATTTCAATGAGCTAAATTAGGACAACTTTCTGGTCCGGTTTTTAAAAGGTAACTGGTTTTGGAATGCTCGTCTCATTCCTGTTCTGGTAGGTACCAAGAACGACGAGAACAGTTAAATTTAAAGGGATTACGTGCACCAACCCTGTACACTTTAGTATGCATTCTCTCCCAATGCTGACACATGTTGTCAGGGAAGCTCTGAGGTGCGCGCATGCGCGTTACATGATCTCACAGACGTAGACATTTTATAGAAACCTCTCTCATATGGCTTTATACACGCATACTATCCTACTCAGGGGAGAGTGCTTGGAATGTGCCAGGAACTGTCGTCCCGTACCCAGCTGAGCTGGGACAGTCTGTACCTGTCCGACTGATCTGCGCTACACCAACTAATGGAGAAATGGACCTGGTTATCTGGATAACAGACAATTTAAAGCCATCAACACAAAGCCTAAAAGCAGAAAATAAAGCCATGTAAGTCATGAGATCTATTAAAAATTGCTTTAAACATGTTGACAAAGAACGTTTACTAATATTACACAAGACATATGTGCGTCCACATTTGGAATAATATGTACCGGCTTGACCAACTTACTAAGTTAAGGATATGCACCATTTAGAACAAATACAAAAACGATGTACGAAATTAGTAAAAGGCTCACATAGTCAGAACTATGAAAATAGGTTAAAAGCCCTAAATCTCATAACATTAAAACAATGAAGAATTAGAGGCGACCTCATTGAAACCTATAAATTAATTACAAGAAAAGAAAATATAGACAGTAGCCAGTTCTTCACCCTGAATCATTCGTGGACATAGTTTAAAAATTCACAAGCCAAGATTCAAGACACAGCTAAGAGAAAACATTTTAGCTGTCGCATTGTGAACTTGTGGAACCAGTTGCCCAATGACGTAGTTTGTGCCAATACTGTCAATGTCTTCAAGAGGGCATTAGATAATTATTGCCGAATTCCGGACATTTAAATCTAGGCTAAAAGCTTACTCTACCTGATGGCAGCTAGGCTGAGTGGCATGGCTGATGGTGTGGACTCACACTATTTTCCGTTTATTATCTCTGATCTCAGTGGCATCCCGATAGGTAATAGAATTGTGATGGTATGTGATGGTAAATAATAAATAGTGTGCTGTCATAATAAGTACCAGACACGTCGCTGAGAGTCAGAGATATGAAGGCTAGACGGTTCTCGTAGAAAAGGAGTTAACATAAGTTAGCAGTTACAATGGTTGGTCCAGTGTCTAGCAGCTGTAGGTGGCACACCGCAGCCGACGGCTGCTCAGGGCTGGATTAAGGCATTGCTAGGCCCTATAGGCACCTATTAACAGAAGGTTGACCAAATGTTATGTCATAGCTCAAACAGGAAGGGTCATTCCCCACCCCTCGCACCCACCCGTCCCTAATGGAGAAATCTGGATGAAGATTCAAAATTCACGATTCAAGATTATTTATTTCATGCTTAATATGTAATATAAATACATCACAAATTGACAATTGGGCTGTCCAGCAAAGGCAGAGCCTATGAATCGATGGATCCCCATCACACAAAATAGGACACTACAATATATAGGGTGATAGTTTATACAATATATTTATAACAACATGTACGGTGTAGACTAAACAAGCCTTATGCCTTGTACTTATTGTACACAAGTTTGAACAAACCAACACAGTCCTCTCGGCCCTTTTTATAGAAAATTTGGAACCGCCTGTTCCTTTAACGGGTCTGTGATTGGTTAAGGATGATTGCTAATGGTGATCTCCATTCTGATTGGTTGGGAGTTCACAGACAATCAGAACTGTAATGATCAAATTTCCCAGTTGTTTGGTTTCTTTGAATGGTTCTGACTGAAAGGTTTCACTTTGTCTCCTTTCTATCTCTGTTTTAGCGGGCTTTTTTAAGGACTTGTTTGTTGTTCTGGCTTCCAAGTATTTTTAATATATATTTTATATATATATTTTGGTCCGGACTTATGACATTTCTGTCCTTGTGTGAACGTCATCAAAGGTCTTATAGTTTGTTGGGAAGACCAATGTCATTTTGGTCTTTTTCTGATGCTAAATTTGTTTGAGGATTCTATTCGTCAATTTGTTGTGTAAGTCAAAGATGATAATTATTCTCTCTTTTTATTGGCATGATGAGTGATGATTGACTCAGTGGTATGCTCGATTTAACGAGAACATTTTATATGTTATTTTATCAAAAGTTAACTTTTTTATTTTTTTATAAAAAAGTTTATTCTGAAATTTATTTTTAATTTCTGAGGTCGGGCTGATCCCATGTTCGGTCGCCAGTGGGTGCGCGTGCTCTCGTGCGGGTGCAGTTGGTGTGAATTTGTGGTTTGCTAGGGCATGCGTGTGGGCATGTCCTAGTGGTGGGCTGGCACATCCCCATGTTCCTGGTTCTAGCAGTCTTTTGAACCATTTTTGGACTGTTTCAATGGCGATAGATAAGATGTGGTGAAGTTTGTCATGTAATAGCTTTTTATATGACTATACAATAATTTGATCATTAGTCTGACGATTCCGTGCTTATTGTTAGCATATTCTGGTTTATTATAGGTTTGCGGTGATGGCGGAGGTCAGTGCCGATGGAACATGGCTGTGAGGGCAGAGGACTGATTGGTGTTCCATCCATGGGAAGATATGTGGGGAAGTGGGTGTCCAGACGGATGGTGGGTGATGGGCTGGCAGAGATGATGTGGAGTGATGGTGGAAGAACTAATTAAGACTTACTTTGAAAACTTTGTGAATTTATATCCGTTGTTTGTTGTCTGTTGTTGTCAACATTTCTTAAATTAATAGAACATTTTAATAGATAGGTATGTTTCATAATGTTCATCAATAAAGTTCATATATAGCATAATCCTTTGTTTTGTTGTTATTTACTGGTTCACATTTTTTCTAGATGCGCCTTTGAAGAGATCTGTCTGTTTGTAGATTCTGTGTATGAAAGTTCTGTTTGTTTGACTGCTCTTCGTCCTCTGTTCGCTTGGTTTTGTCAGGATGGTCACCATGTCGGTTTGTGTGCTGGCGTTTACAGTGGAAAAGCATCTCAACAACATCTCGTGCGGAGATATGCCTGTCTCACTCCCCCCCCCCTGGAATATTGTTGAGGAAATCAGTAGTATTCGATATGTCCATATATGTGGATGATGTGCCTTCGTCAATAACATTTTTCTAGTTCATTTTTGGAAACTTATTACCCGTTTTGCCGAGTCTTTCCAGTCGAGCTAGCTTTAACTTTCTGCAGAGGAGGCAGATTCTGTTCTTTTGGAGTCGCTTTGCCCTCTTGTTTTTCCTTCTTTCTGCACTGCTGGGTTTGTCCTCATGCTGGAATTCGTACCCATCTTCCAGGGGACTTCTGTAGTGTGGCCTACACCCCCCTGGATTACGCCAGCCTCTCCTACCATCATCCTGTGGTTCATGCCCCCTATTTTCAGTGTGGCCGTTTGTCCCCGTTACCTCATCGTTGGTGTTGTCGTCTATGTCGCCATTGGCTATAGGATGCACTGGAGCCATGGTTCTTGGTTCGCTTCTGGCGGTATCCATGGAGCGCGGGAAGACATGTCTCGAACCATTAAGAAATCTGGCGTCTTCTAATATCCTATTCTGTTCTGACTTCTTCAGGTCATGTTTTGCTGTCTCAGATATTCCATTCTGGTGAAAGCTCTCGAACAGGTGCCACAGGTCCATGGTCTGGTTGACTCATGTTTGGCGCAGTGATGCCTGTTATGACTTGCCAAGGTTCTGTAATAACGGTAGAAAATGCTGCATTGGAACTGATTTAGTGCTAGAGCGTTAGCCACCTTTTCGTGGACTGTTGCCTCTACACACAAAACAGGACACTACAATATATAGGGTGATAGTTTATACAAACTTTCGTAGTGTAATAGTGCCTGTACATGCATAAACACAGAACACAGGACGGCACACCATCTATTTTTTGTACCATATTGTCATGATTGTTCTACATGAAGCGTATTCTACGTATAAAGGATCTTCAAATTATTTTGTATTTACATTCCAACTAGAATTTGCATTGTAGATACAGGCTTTTTAATATGGTACATTGGGAGTGGGGAATGGGAGGGGTGGGGTGACGCTCAACAATGTCACAGTAGTATTGGGGTGAGAAGATTGTTGGTAGTTGTGACTTGGATAGATATTTTATAGTAGATTGTCCGCATCTGATATTGCTACTGAAAAAACGAATAACAGATGAAGGCTCAAGATAATTGAGATCTGATTGGGAGCATCTGTGTTGGCTCGTTTCATGCTTTTCAGCAAAGCATATCTCTCCTAAATTTGATAAGAATCACACAATAACTTAATAATAGTAATAATATTAATAACAACACTAATTAATCAGCTAGTTTTTGGGCTGAGTTTCTTATGATAATTGTAGATTGATAAAATGGGGAGTATTAGATAAGAATTGGAAATAAATAAAAGCATTGACGGAATTGTCTTATACTCATACTAGCAGTAATCGCCCACTGCAGGAACAGAGTAAATATGAGATCTGACTGCTAGGTGAGAAAAATTATTAGATTTGACACTTTCGACGCCTTTGTCCTATTCTCATATTTCCCCCTTATTTATGCAATGTCTGGATATGTTAGGACTAACCAACCTGAAAGCCGATCCTGCTTAGGTTAAAGCAGGTGCCTCAAGTCTACCCAGTCCGAAAAGATTCAGCATTGACCAGCTCACATATCTTGGATTGAAGTTTATTGCTATAGTGCTATGTGGAACCTCTCCGCTACCCGACCACACCAGTTTTACCCATTAGACATGGGACTAATACCATCAACCAGTTTGGTTAGGTTAAACACATTCAACCCATTAATCCTTTCACACTGCATTCCATGACTATTCGCTACATGTACAATAGAAATGTTAACAATCTATTTGAGATGATGTCAGATGGCCTCTCCTAAACTTCCGGAGATAAATATGGATTATCAGTTTGTTGTTAAATTACTACATTTTTGTCACTAGTTATGAATTTAATGTCACCCCTAAACTGGCACCCCAGGAAACTGCCACCTTCCTCCACTTCACTATGCTACAGAGTGGACTGACTCATCAGAGGGACTTCACAAGGAATTTTTTTAATCTTGTTTTTCTCAGAGGTCATCTCATGCATTAATGAACATGAGTTACATAAACATAGACCTTTCAGTTTGGCGCCAGTGTGTGTGCATTAAAAACTGTGTTGAAAATGTGTATGCTCCCTTGACTGTCGTAGGCGGCAGGCTCCTTCCCTACATTTTGTAGGCCCTAGGCACAGTAGCTGCATGTCTAATTCATAGAATCGTGATGATGTCATCACAATCAAATTTCCCATAATACCTGAGAGCGACGCCACTTTTGGAGGGGCCAATTTAACATTACGAGCAATGGGCAGTAAAACCTTAATTACATTTTCTTTACTATCTTGCAAAATGTCACTCATGATGTGATGTTTGCTGATACCTGGCGGGGTTATTACAGATTCTCAGATACATGATTTTATGGTTTGAGCGTCATGGAAAATGTAAACAATGCGTTGCTGTGGGCAGTCCACTTTAGCATGTAGTAAGTTTGCCCCAACTTTAATGTCAGCCGACCTCAAAATAGCTGAATGTCGAAACTATAAATAGGTATTGCTGTCATCAATCAATCACATTCTATTTCTGTAAGTAGGCTACTATAGCATGTTATAACACGACCATCCCATAAAAATAACTAGCCAATGAAATATCTAGGATTAAAAGTAAGGCACATAGTAATGTCAAAACTTCTTTCTTCCGTAGTCACAAATATAAAAGTGGACTCTGACAAAATGATGACGATGTTGATGATGATGGAGGAGGAGGAGGAGGAGGTGGCTCGTCTGAAGGAAACTAGTTTAGAGAGACGGGATCGACAGAAGACAAGACAAGATTCTCTGCGGCAGTAATTCAGATCTGGGATCTGTTTCTATCGCTAGAACCAAACTCCTGCGGCGCTCTTATTAATGACGTCACATTTGAGCAGGGTCAAAGTTGACGGATTCAATCCTGCAATTTGATTGGCTGATGTTCCCAGCTATTTGCCTTTGATTGGTTAATAAAGGTCAATGAGAGGTCGCTGGCCTTTTGAGGTCCGACTGCGTTGCTAGCAGACAGACCCCAAAATGGCTGCTTTGGAGGAAGGATGTGAATATGGTCTGTCGGCTTGTAACGCTCCTCCTGGGTCTCGTAGCGTTGTTCACCTGAAACTTACAGATTCTGCACTGAGAGCTATAGAAGATTTTCTCAAAATCCAGGTTAGGAATTTGAGTAAAATTTAAATCAATATGTTTTAATTTCGTGGTATCAGCTGTTCCATTTGTTCCATACGTTTGCGTATTTTTGTGTTAGCTAATAAAAGAGTACACATTCTGTTCTCTTTTTGTTTTAATTATATCTCTTACTACATTAATCACCTGCATACACGCTCCCACCACCCAACCATGACACTAGCCTGATGGGACCAGCTTTACATTTCAATCAATGCAGGTGAAAAAAATAATTTTGGACTATATCTTATTCTTACCTCTCAAGAAAAGCAGTAGGGTTGCGTACAACACTACCACAGGTACTACGGTACCATGGTAACTATGTTTGATAGGGTGATATAGGAAAAATACATAATGCTTGAACTAAATTTATCTATGCATGAAAAATACAACAATTATTTATGCCTACCAATGGTTTTTTTTTATAAATTGGATCAGCGGTTATTCTATACAATATATATCTGTCCTCAAAGTGCGGTTTACAGGCTTCAAAATGGCTGCCATCCTTAAATTATGTTGATGTTTAGAGGGGCCTAGCTTTAAAGTTATATTTAACCAATAAGACTAAAGAGATTCCGAGCTAAAATATAACTGACAGCTGATATGTTGAATTTCATAATTACTACAACATAATTTTAACTTTGACTGAAAGTTAGTTGTGGCTTAGCCACCGACAACGTTCGGTCAAATTGTTTTAGAGGTACTCAGCATACCCTGAGTTAGGCTCCATGGAAAATGTAGACTGCAGATGCTTGGCAGCGAGACAGTTAACTATATGTATATATAGGACTATAACATGTTAACCGTATGTATTCAGTATTCTCATGTCCTATATTGTTGTTGTTATATGTTATATGTAGGGGTCCACCGCCACATTGGCACATAGGCTCTGCCTTTGGTGGACTACCTGTTGTGAAACTGTAAATGTATATTCTATATCAAAATAAATAATCTTGAACTTGATAATTTTAACTTGAGAAAATTTCAGATTTATTATTTGATTTCAACACCCAATACCACGATACCGTAGACCACTTGGTCACATTAATAGATGTCAAATTTTGACATTTCCACAGTGACGTCAAAATAATATTGTAGCGCAACGGTTAATGCCTTTAGATTAGGAAGCGCATGTATAAAAATGTAATTCGTCACACTATCAATCATGATAAACTGCTTATACTCTAGTAATGCTATTTTCTTAAGCAATTGACGTTATAAATTGTATTAAGTACCATGGTAGCGTAATACCCCATCCTAACTTGCGTTTATTTCTTTTTAACGCTTTCTTCGTATGGCGAAAACGGCATCATAGAAGTATTGCCGTACTTATTAAAATGTTGTAGACATTGAAAACATTATAGATAATTTTATTTATAGTGTTTTATGCAGATTTCGTGGCAAATCGAAATCCCATAATAACGGTGAGAAGCAAGATATAGTTTGAAGAGGTTTCTCTTTTAAAGTGTGTAAAAAAATGCTTTTCCCAGCATCCTTTGTACAATACGCTTTTGACCTAATATATGATTAGAGTAGCTGTTTCTAGCGGTAAGATGGGTCTATTTCTAATAATTGGTACTTTTTGCGTTCTCACGCACGGCATTCATTGTGTTGGTGATATCGTCAAAACATGTTTATTTCAACAGATACATCCAGCCCTCGAAATTCGTCACGGTAATCAGCAAAGCTGTGATAAATATACTTTGCCACAGCAAATATTTGCCGTGGACGAAAATTGGATTATCTAAAAAAGAGTTCCCCCAGCATCCTTTGTACGATACGCTTATTACATAATATATGGGCAGAGTACCTGTTTCTAACAGTAACATGTGTCTATTTCTAACAATTGGTAGTTTTTGCGTTCTCACTCATTCGTTGTTTTGGTGATATCGTCAAAACATGTTTATTTCAACAGATACATCCAGCCCTCGAAATTTGCCACAGCAATTAGTAAGACTGTGGTAAGTTATAAGCAGCTATTTGCCGTGGAGGAAAATTGCAAATGTAGCTATTTAAATGTGATTTTATCATAGCTCTAAGGTATCAAACATGGATTCCCCAGAAGTAGAGGAAAAATGCTGTGCCAGTAGTGCTGTGGTGAACTGGCTCCTGGAACCGGGTGCCCGGTTCCCAACAACCGGGTACCCGCCTGCCAGAGACGCCCATTCTTGTTTGTATAGCAGCAAGTGATACAAGCTTTTTGCCTCAAGAGAAATCTTGAGTTTTCTGTGTGTTTTCTGTGCTTTGTGCCCGTTTCTTACCTCTGGATTAACTGGCTTAATAATGGAAGGCGCCACGGAACCTCACTGATTCTCCTTCAATCAATACGTAGCATTATATTACTCATTGATAATACAGCTACCCTGAAGCTGTGCTCTAGGAATCTCAGGTCATATTCTTTCATTCTATTTCTCTAGTTATATGATCATCTAGTTATGTCTCTGAAATTTCGTGTGTGTTGCATGTCCCATTTTCTGCACCCTTAACTGGGACGTGGTTACAACGAAATATGCCAGATAAGATCGCCTCCTTTAAATCCCAACAGCGATCGGGCAGTAATATGAAATGTTGGCATCAGTGCTCCAGATAACTTTCTTCGCTTTGGAGTATGGTACTCCTTAAATTTTTCAACTGATGCGTACAACATAATTGATGAGGAGGACAAGAGTGACAAGACTCGCTTTTGACCACTGGTGTAATAATAATAATCGTTATTTATTGAGGGTAACACTTCAAGTACACGGCCTGATTTAGCAGAGGCCCTCATTAACATATATACATAATTTTATACAATATGTACAAATTTATACATCTATGTACAGACAAGGAACGTACAGAATGTATTTCTATTTTGTATCATCATTTTCTTTCCTATTTTATTTAGTTTTTTTAATCTTTTTTTAATCTTATAATCATATAATATTCTGAATGTATTAAGAGTAATTTGAACAACAGCTACTGATGCTTTCAACATCAGCAACTTCCAATCAAATTAGCATTGATATATTCAGCATTGTAAAGTAAATTCCTTTCTTTTCTGCTGAAATGCTTTGGAAACATGCAAGAAATAGAAATAATGATATTTTTATGTGCTAAAATACAGAAACTAATTCTCAATTTCGTAGACAAATACAGCTAAGCACATTATAACATACGATACATACAGAAACAATAGATTTAGTAGAATCATTATCATTACCCACGCCGTCGAATGTCTTAACCCTTTAGTGACTAAATTTGACAGGAAAACTTCGATTAGGTCTATCTATTGTGTAATGTCCATTTCCAGAATAAAACAATACCATTCTTGGAAATTTACCACCGGAAAGACTGGCTCGATTATCGCGACAGTCATTCCTGTCATAGATTTTCAAAGATAGTCCTCTGGACTGCAAATGGTGATTTCCCTAGCCCATTTTATGGACTTGTCTCTAGGCTTGTGCATTTATGGTTCAAAGAGCGTAAGAATCACCAAATTTGACATAGCTATTCATAATGTAGGATAACATAAGAAGGTTCAATCGAAGGTTTGCATCTTAAAGGTTAATTAGGCATATATAGGCCACTGAAATTAAGAACTCACCAAAGCACATGCACTCCCAATCACACACACTCACTTCCACACACACACAAACTCATGTACATACACTCTCGTGAGTTTACATCCAATATAGTAGGTCTACGCAATATATTGTCTACAACATCTAATCATTTCAACACTAGTATTAGAACTCAAGTCATACTGTTAAGGTGTTGCGTATCTTAAGTATAATTTGAACGAAAGGTCTTGATACCTTCGGCAGCAACGCTATCCAAAATTATACAGCAAGGAAACATATTTTGTGTCTAGATTTCGTGCTCTAATGATAAAGAATCGGGAAAATTGAAAAATATACGATAGATATATTCATCACAAAGTAAGCATATAAGCACGTAAGTGTGCACAATCACATAATAATGTGACGGACAATAGTATAATACAATTTCACAATGTATACACAAAACTAATTTACATTAGAAGTATTTTCCATGCATGTACTATATGACTATCTTTAAATTCTAACCTTTGGATTGGCGATATGTGAAATGGTCATTTGCTGGTCCGGAGGAGTGTTTACGACAATTGAACACCGGAATGATTGACTCGGTTACCGAGCCAGTCATTCCAGTGCTCCATTGTCGGAAACACTCCTCTCCTGGGCCGCGAATGGGCTTTCATTGTATGTTTAAGGTGTCTTCTCCTTTAACCCTCAAGTTTGTTCAAGAAAATCTCTACTTTCTCAGACATGATGCCTGAGGTTAGGGTTGCACGATTTTTCGATTAATCGCGATTATATAATTCAAAATGATCGTGGACGATTATAAAATGAAATAATCGTATAATCGCTGTGTTGAAGATTTCTCAAGACACTTTTACAGGTTTTACGCTTGTGAAACTCTGCTCGCGTTACCAATCATGGAAACAAATATCTGTCTATCAGCCGAATGTGTGAATGATTAAATAAATAACTGATTTGTTTGTAATGACTCATGATTAGTTTTAGATGAATAAAGAGTGTTCACTTGGTCGCTATTTGTCATTGTTGTTGTAATCACACACGCTTATCCCGCGTTCCCCATTCTCTGAATAGTTATGCACTAACGGTTTTCCCAGAAAAGTTCTAAAAGTGATACCATGGAAATTCAACGCATTTTCTCCCGTAAAAATCCTCACCGCTTGCGCCTATGTTTACTGTATACCTCAAAACATCACCGGGGAAGTAAAATTATTTGATTTGAGCGCCTAAATATTGCGTATCCTTTAATAAAGGTCGTTTATTACATCAAAATTAATCCACAATTTGATATAAAATGGTGTCGAGAAAAAATACAAATCACGTGATTCGCCTCCAATTAGTGGCCGAGTTTACCTCCCTAGTAGGGTAGCTACTCAAGTTACTAGAGTAGCGCCTAAACGGCTGGAGTACGTACTCTAGTACCTATTCGGGGCTACCCACATATCAGCCAGGGTAAATCGAGTAGTCGCGTGTTTGCATTGAAATCAATTTAATTTAAACACGTGCTCATTTACGCGAGGGTAACTGATCACATGCTCATCTACCCTAGAGTAGCTACGAGAGTTTTCGCCTAAACTCGCTAGAAGAGGTTATTTTAGAGCGAGTACTCGGATATAAATATTCTGGCATCGGGGACTCAGAACTCGGGAATTTCAATATATTATCATTGCGCGATAGGAACTGAGTATTATAGTGATCTGAATAACGGGTACCCGTTTGATAAACTCTAATGTTTAAAATTTAATGTTGATCGACGTTACAAAATTGATGCACATTTTCTCCTGGACTTGTTTGGTACATAAATTTGGTCTTAAAATATATTTATAAGGAAGCTATTTAATCACGTCAGGACTGTTTTAAGCGCATTTTGACTACAAAAGTGTGGAATAAACTTTATTATATCTTGAACATACGTGGCCTACTATTAGTATTAATCTAATAGGTGGTCGAGATTGACAAATTTGAGGCCTGTATTGACTTCTAGATGGGTATGGACACAGGCCTGTGCCTAGAGTGTCCGCGCCTCTTATGGTACCGCCGCCTCTTACGTTACCTTCCCTGGCCAGCCCGGGTTAGCGCTCTTTGCTAGCCCAGAGGCAGTGTATGATGGCCAGGAGGAAGAGGATTTTCTGTTGAGTTGAAGCCACGGACATGGAAACGGACGATCGTGCACCACTCGCGGATGGCCCGGCCGATTTTTTGCATGGAACTACTCCCGCAGGGGTACGTAGCTTTCACGGCTCGAAAGGTGGCCCGGGTTGGAGCGGATGACCGGCATTTCCGTGGCGGCTGGTCTGGGATATGGTGTGGTTGATTACACCCAGCATATTTTGTAATGTTTTCGTATTGGTTTGTACTGTTTTGGCTATATCTCTATGTGTGAGATTTTGTGCTAATAAGTTATTCTGATTCTGTATCAGGGCAGAGATCGGTCTGAAGCAGACACACCCTGTGACACGATTGTTATTATTATACACGTTATTCGTACACATTTTCCTATACAATCTGCTGAGTTAGGGGGTGGGCTTCTAATACATAGTTTTGCCGTTTTGAAACTGCTAAGAAATCATTGGAGCTCATATGTCAAAGTTAGGGGGTGGACTTCTATTAGAGCATAGGCTACAATTAAGCGAAATACGGTGTTTTCCGTCCGTCTAGAAAAATCTTGATATATTCCTTTGTTTGCAATCAGCAACTGGCGTATTCCTTCCATGTGTGTATACCCATGTGCCTAACCCTCTAATAATCTTATAATCTGCAGTAGCGTAATAACGTCCTCTAAGCAGCATTGACGTAGTTAATATAGTTCATGATTAATCGTATGATCGCGATTATCTTTTTTTAATGATCGCGATTATGAAAAGTGAATAATCGTGCACCCCAACCTGAGGTGGACAACCTAGTTGAATCCATAACATCTATATTTTGATACTGAATAAATAATATTGAATCTTGAATCAGAGAAAATGTGCAGTTGTAGACCAAGCGAAAATTATTTTTGACTTGATTATCGAGCCAGTCATTCCAGTGGTAAACTTTCACAAATAGTCTTCTCTTGGTTTGCAAATGGACATTTCCCAAGACCACTACAGAAGCCGCTTTTTGGCCGGCTTTAGTGTTAAAGCGATAAACTAGTCACCCTACCACCACCCAAACCCTCCATGTTATTTCCTAAGGCAGTTATATGTTATGTTTGGGGCAGGGTGTTTGAGACCCATTGCTATTGATCAACTAACTAGTCAGTCATGCCTACCAGATTTTAATTCTGAATGAAAATATGATTAGCCTATAGAGATACACTAGCATTCTAAAGACTCTCTCTGTGGCATAGTGGCAAATGAATAAATATTATTGCCATAATAATGCTTGTCATTCTGAAATTTGTTTTAAAGGAGGTAAATTTAGAAGCTAGTGCGATTAAAAAAATTACAGACAACAATTAACCACTTACAGAAGTTAATTGTTTTGAACTATAACATACGGTAGGCCTACATGTATCATTGACACTGGATATAAAATAGAAGGAAAAGTGTTAACACTGGGAAATTCCAATTTTTTGCTTCCTATTTGATTAAGATGGGACTACGGTATAGAAGTGCTGACAAGACAAGTTATTGCAATTAGAATAGTGCTCATTTAATCTTGGCAATTTTCTTACACTTAATATAATCCAAGGTTAGAAGCGCTAATATATTAGATTATTGGTTACTGTAATAAGAGAACAGATCTTTAAATATTTGCCGCTAAACTAAACCAGGTGAAGAGAACATGCAGTTGTTATTGGCATAGTAATGCTTTAGCCTACCGACAGAAATCGTTGTAAATTTCATATTAAAAGTTATTGCTATAATTACCTCTCCAATTAAAATAAGTGTGAAAGAACAAACTTTTACAAATATTTATGTATATTTTGCCGTATCTAATGAAATATTCACAATTAAGAAATCTTTCGTCTCCACTCATATAAGATATGTCTTCGTGGAGATTCAGAGTTTCTGAAAGACAAACTCGGATTATATCGAATTTTTTTCATTGACACGCATATAGGTAAGCAAAGGTCTTTTAAAAAGAAAGGAATACCCTCTTGCGGAGACGGAGATCATACCGTTTAGTGATAATAGTATAGGCACTGCTTTTACGCTTATATCATGGTATGACAGCAATGCCGCCTCAGAGGCAGGCTAATCTTCGGTAATAGGCTCCGATTTTTTGGCAAAAAAGTTCAACAAATTGATGCGTTTGGAATCTACTCACGTATCGGAGATCGCCTTTTGCTAACATATATTTTTTAATTCATAATTTATGTGGCTACGTCATTTCCCAATTGGTCCAATCAAGTTATCGGAATTGACTGCTTTCTCCGCATACTTTTCCATCTACAAATGCTACGTAACACACAGTTTCATTGGCCTAGCAGTGTACGGGCGAGTTGTCATTGGCTAAACCGCACATGGTATGGCTTTGTGTGAAGAGTTTTCCGACAAAATTAAAAGACCCGAGTTTGACAGCTACATGTCCATTTTTCGTGCAGATATTTTATGCGCACGTTTGACCCACTAGGTTATTTATTTTGCGCCCCGGTTGGAATTTAGGGGACTGACGCATCCTGGAATGAACACTGATATTTGATAATGGCAACAGACCAGTACGGACATATTAATACAGCATTTACTTGATGCGTATATGGTATGCATGAATATTTATATGTCTGCGTACATGGACAATTTCTATGCGTACAGTACGCTTGTACGCGCCTTATCAGGAGCGCGGGTTGGCATTTGTCTTCGGTTTTTAAACACTAAAATTGGCTTACGTCGTTGAACCGTGTGGTCCGAGCGGGTGATGTCACACCCTTTGATAGCTCGTATTATTTGGTGAAGGAAATGTTTCATTAATTCGCGCATCTTATTCTTGGTAGCTGCGTGCGCTTTTGTACCAGAAACTTCTACATGCGTGGTGTTGACAATATTATAAATAAACAACAAAGGAATACAGCCTTGTTGAAAGAAAATTGGTACTGTCTCAGGTAGCAACATATTTTAGGCACTATGCTTTTGAAAAATTCAGGATGAAACTAAACATTACATTGAAATTTTTTTGACTAACCTACATCTTAAAACACCAAATTATTTTCTATCAAATTGTTTTCAAATTAATCTAACTATAAGCTAAGTAATTTAATATTACCGGTACATGGATTTCACTGCACACGTAATGATTAACCGTGTGTCCAAAATAGGTAGCTTTGAACATTGCAATGTACATCTATCTATGTGTCTATATATTACACATATCCTTAGACAATTGTTGGATATATAGTTTTCAAGGAAATAATTTAGACTAAGATTTTGAAGTTTTAGACAGTTGTGGACATTTTAAGATGTCCAAAACAGAAAGCTTTGAACATTGCAATGTACATGGATGTGTACATACACATGACATATATTACACATATTCTTAGACAATTGTTGTAGATATATACGCTTTCAAGGAAATAATTTATGCTATGGTTTTAGACAGTTTTGGACATTTTAACGTGTTCGAAACCTATTTTGGGCAGATTGTAAAACCGTTTAAACCACTAGTCTCCAAAACTTGCCGACCCTGGTACCGACATAGAATTCATACAACCTGACAGACTATTAAGCTTTTAAGATGGACTAAATTGAGTCATTCATGATGGAATATTGATTTTGATGTCAGCCTAAATGTCACATAGTTGATTATGATGTCATACGATTGATGGATAAACTGGATTCCTCCATTGAGCTTTTTCTTTAACACACATATCAGTGGCTTCTGTAGTGATCTTGAAAAATTTCAATTTTTAGACCAAGCGTTAGAGAAGTGTTTTTTAAAATTTACCACTGGAATGACTGGCTGGTTAACCGAGCCAGTCATTCCAGTGATAAATTTTCAAAAATAGTTTTCTCATGGTATACAAATGGAAATCTTATATGAGGAATAGTTGAAATTTTCTTGGACATTTGGGAGGTTATAGGGTTGAGATACAATACATATGTGCTAAATATATATTTTCTTTTTCAGGGTGATGCTAAAAAAGGATCAACAATCCAATTTAAGGGTAATAATGGGGTGAGTTTCAACTGCATATATACATTCATTAACACTGACCAATAAATTCACCGATACTCAAGCTATGGGGGAAAAAACATGAATGCTGTTAAATATTTTGAAATTAATATGACTGGAACGCTTCCACTGGAAGCCGTTGCTGTTTCCAGGCATATTAATTTCAAAATATTCAACAGGGTATGCTAGATATTGGAAAGGATTTATATTGTCAGGAATTTGGTTACCGTATCAATTTGCTAATAAATTTCAAGTGTCTTAATCTCATAGTGCTGGTAAGCTGGGCAGCAACAACTCCCAGTCAAATTAGTTTCAAAATGTTAATCAAAATATTCCTTTTATCTAAAAAAAATTAGTTGTTTATGGTATAATGGTTAAAATTGTTGTAAAGGAATGTTATGAGATATGCTTCATGTTTACACGAATGGAGGGATATATTTGTAGCTATGCCCGCCCATTTCTAGCTAAGCTCCGCCCACATATAACTATTGTTATTTAAGATGAGTGGTCAATGGACTTGACCACCCTGCTACAAAATGTATTTATCATAGAAAATATGTGTTAACCATTTAACCCTCATATCAGCCAAAAAGTGCTTCTACAGTGCTCTTGATTCACCACTGGAATAAGTGGCTCGATAACCGATCCAATCATTCCAGCGCTAAACTTTCAAAAATAGTCCTCTCTTGGTCTGCAAATTGACGCTTTTTTGGAAAAATTCAAGGCTATATAAGGGTTAATTGACCCACCTGTCTTTAGTGACCATATTTTGATGGTCCATACAGTGTTCTTTATAGACAGGTTTATTGTGCTTGATCACATGACAAGTTATCAATGTCTGATTACATGAAAGGTTACGGTGACATGTATGAAAATGCAACATTGTATGTTTGTAATATCACACTTGTCACAAGGCTGGTTAACCCTTGTAATTCCGTTGTTTCAAATTCAACGCAACTCCCCAGGAAAGCTGTTGAATATTTTTAGACTTATTTAACTGGGAGTTGTCGCTGCCTAAGGCAGCAACAGCTCCCAGTCAAATTAGTCTAAAATATTCAACAGAATATTGTTAACATCGTAAGGAGTTTATTGTTTCAAGTCTATAATAAGGGTTGAGTTGTTGATCAAGGCCATGATCGATCACTAGACATGCGAGATCACATGACTTACAGCATCACCTGATAATTGTTCTTTAAGACATGGGATCTGATGCTCACTTGACTGAAAGTTTCTTTATCTTGTTGTCCTACATTTGTAAATATCTCCACACATTTTGAAAAAAATATCTAAAATATTGTAATCATCTCTCTGTTCTTTAGGCTATATGTACATGTATCTCCTCCAAAACTTTTTTAAGGTGAAATTTACTCAGATTTGCTAGATGTGATTTACCCTTTTGATATAACATTTACATTGGACTCCACCCCATTGGGTCTGGTAGGTACTAGGGACCGGGTCAAATGCTTAGTGTTGGCAAGGGTAGATTTTAAGGATTTTTTCTACTAACCCAGACGGGATAGTGCATCATTGATTTTACTATCCCGCAGGAAATTTCACTAACCCCAGCTGTTTGTAAGCTGAAAGCTGAGCACTTCTTTAATCCATTCACCGATGGATCCCGATAAAGCTCATTTCCAAGGCAAGCATACAGAGAAGCTGTTGAATATTTTGAAATTAATTTGTCCAGGAAGCCATTGCTGCCTAAGGCAGCAATGGCTTTCCGAACAAATTAATTTCAAAACATTTAATAAAGCATTGAAGGTAGCAGAAAATTTGTTCTTTTGTAAATTTTTGGTGGGTACTGAACATAATGACATTGTGTTTTCTCGTATTTCGTGTTTTAAGAGCATTACTAACCCAGATGGGTTAGCGCAGGTGTAGTTTTATTAACCCATATAAAATTCTACTATCCTCGGGTTAACGGGTTAGTGTTAAAATCGAGCCCTAGTTAGTGAACACGTGGGGATTTATGAGAGCACATGTTCAAATTGACATGGTTGGCATTTGTTTTGACAAATGACATGGCTGACATTTACTACGTTCAGATCAGTCAATCAAGCGTATGTTTGGTGTCGGTAGAAGCGAGCCAAGTGACGTAATTTGTCGGGTTCATGTGAGCGATGCATGTGCATTATCTTTGAAGAGTGGTCACCGGTCAGTCACTGGCTCGGTCACCGAGCCAGTTATTCCAGTGGCAGTACAAAATTTTCAAAAATACGTATGGTCGTCAGTTGTCACATCCCTGTATATGGAAAGTCATTAAGTAAAACTTATAATTAGGGCGCCTAGGTCGCCTTATAGTAATCACTGCATCCGTCTGTCCATCAGCAATATCTGCTAAACAGCATATCGTACAGAAGTCAGTCGCTTGCGATTCAAATGTATTTTAATGAAACTTGGTATGTGCCTCAGCTATGATGCGCAGGTCTGCCTTTTGAAGAAGTCACCTTTATAGTTCCAAGATTTTTGGTGAAAATGGCCTTTTTACTCACATTTTTGTCAATTTTCTACATCATACAGAATCGCTTAAAATACTTCAATGAAACTTGACAGGTACACATGTAGCTTCTTTATGATGGGTACATGTAGATTTGTCTTTTGATGGATTAACCTTTATAGTAGGTCCAAGATTTTGGGTGAAAATGGGCTTTTAATGCAAAAAAACCCCTCACAATTTGTGTCAATTTTCTCATAAGCACCATATCATACAGAAGCACTTACAGTATTTTAATGAAACTGGTGATAGGCTTCAAGAATCCTAATGAAAATTTTGATTGGTAAATTTTTTCATCAGCCATCTTAGATTTTCCAAAAAAAATTCTGGAAATTCTTTAAAATGTTACTCCTTAACCAATGGCCAGATATTAATGAAATCTGAAAGATCCTATCATGGCCATACATGTCATATACTTCCAAAGTTGAATAAAGGAATGCAATTGGTTAATTTTTTCGAAGGCCATCTTTGATTTTCCAAAAATGTCCAGAATCCTTTTAAATCACTATTACTACTAGTTATTACTAATGCTTAATCAATGGCTCAATTTCAACCAAACTGATGGAATGATCCTATGACATGTACACAAGTATGATGATAAATTTCAAGAAAACAAATGAAAATTTGATTGTTCAATTTAGTTTTATGGCCATCTTGTATTTTCCGAAAGTCATCCATCGTGTCTACATAATTCCCCTGAGAGATATATGTCATATATATCCTCGTTTCAGTTTCTACATGTACATGTATATAAGGTAAATTGAGACCATGAATGTCCATGTACATGGATGCCTCATGTTAGTAATTTAGTATTTTGCAAAATCTGTATGGCGTGAACTTTTTGCACTTAGATGAATTAAATAACTGTTTCTGATATGTCTGAAGAATATTTGTAATTAGATTTGTTCTGTTTAGAGTTCATGGGAGTTGCTGTCAAATAAAGATGCATTTTTACAATGCCGCTAATGTCAGGAATGTTTTAATAAGTTCAATTTTAAATCTCTCCGTACTTAACTACGTTTATGTACAGGTACACGAATGTACATTGTAGGTGTATTCTAGGCTTGTTGTTTAACTATTTAACACCTTCTGCAGTGGTCTTGAGAAATGTCCATTTGCAGAACAACTTCAAGGGGCTTTTTTTAAGCTTTACCACTGGAATGACTGGCTCGATAACTGAGCCAGTCATTCCAGTGGCAAATCTTCAAAAATAGTCTTGTTCTGCAAATGGACATAAAATTTTCTTGAACGAATTTAAGGTTTAAATGTGATGTAATCAAGCCAGTAGTTCTATAAATTTCTCTTTAACATTTAGGTTATTCAGTTGCCTAGTACTGGTCACATGACAGATGATCAAGATGCTATGCGGACATTTCAGTTCTCGGTGTCGTCGATGGCGATGGACCCGAATGGCAGCTTTGATTGTGCACAGCACACAGTTAACAGGTAGGATTGTGCACAGCACTGGAAATAATGGCCAAGCATGGCCATGAAGAAATCTGCCACGCTTTAGATTTTGTGTAATTTTGAAAAAATTGCTTCTGCCTTACGAAGTAACCGTTTTCAGTAAAAATGTTTTCAAAATTATACCAGTTGGATACTAGAACAAGCTCAGAATTCTGACATGACTGATATGCCTAAAGTATAATTAGGGCTAGACTGCTTTGAAAAATTTGTGAAATAAAGGCTAGTATGTAATCACAAGGGCTCCATGCTTAGCTGAATTAGGTGCACCACTATTAGATACGTAGTGGCCGAGTGGTTTGGAGCCAGCGCTGTTACCATGATTTCTCGACTAACGGCCGCCCTCGAATATATAGGATGCTGTCCCAAATTTGACCAAAATCCGGCCAAAAAACTCTTGTATCCAAGTATAAGATGCTGTTAAATTTAGAAAAACGTACCTTTAAAAAATTAATATCGAAAATTACCATCACTCAGCACTATGGTTAATGTACACAATGTATGGCTAAAAATTATCATGGTGGAAGAGAAATTATTAAATAGGACTGCCTAAATATCGTGTATCTTCAATAAAGATCGTTTATTACATCAAAATCTCAATCTATTTTTGGCATAAAATGTTTCCTTGAAAATATAGAAATCACGTGACAGAAACAGAATGTAATGGCTCTTGCGTTTGGAGGCGCTGTGTGATCTTATGCGCTAACCGGAGTTGGTTATCTGACTCTTGCGATTGGAGGCGTTGTGTAATCTTATGCGCTAATGGGAGTTGGTTATCAAACGGGTATGAGAATATTCAGCCAGTCACTAGTTGTAATGACTATTTTGCGTTTGGAGGCGCTGTGTGATCTTAAGCGCTAACAGGAGTTGATTATCTGGCTCTTGCGATTGGAGGCGCAGTGTAATCTTATGTGCGAACGGGAGTTGGTTATCAAACGGGTACAGGAACATTCAGTTCCTATTGCGCAATGATGATATATAGCAATTTCCGAGTCCAGAATATTTAGATCCGCGTACTCGCTCTAATTAGAATAAAGATCTTTTGCGATTGGAGGCGAATCACGTGATTTATACATGTATCTTTTCTCGACGCCATTTTATGTCAAACTCTGGTTTAATTTTGGTGTAATAAGTGATATTTATTAAAGAATAAGCAATATTTAGGCGCCCCAATTTAATAATTTCAGTTCTGCTTGGTGTTTTTGGAGTATACATTAAACATAGTCGTTAGGCGGCGCGAATTGTCTAGGATAACATTTAGTTCAATTTCCGTGGTATAATCTTTGACTTTTTAAGAAAAATCTCGACCCAAAAATGTGCTAATGTTTTCGATTACAGGACGCACCACCCTTCCTAGAACATGTAATTTGACCAAAAAACTGTGTCCTTTAGTCAAATTTTTACGGTAACTGAAACATGTCAAAGGTTGACAGTTCTGCTCCTGGGTCACACGACCTCCTTGTGTCCTTGAGCAAGGCACATACTTTGCTGGGAGTTTGTCCTCATGGGTCTGAAGACACTGTTGATTTATACGTCAACACTATGGTCATAGTGGTTCATGATGGAGTTACTGTTGCTGTGGGTTGGAGGGTGTGTGTCTTTGTGGTGACAGAATTCCAACATCGATAAGTGGTGTCTTTTGTTTTATCAATAATTTTTTTTATAGGGAGTTACCGTCATGACTGTAGGTTGGCGATAATTATGTTAATTTCTGCTTGGACAGTGTTAGATGTGCGGTGTTTTGCTTGATCAACCAGCTTGCACGTGTAAACAATAGTTGGAGCTCTACACACAACTAGTACATACATAGCTCCTATAATGTTAGCTAGGTGCAAGTTAAACTAGGACGATACATGTTTTACTGTCTGCCATCTCAATTTTTGCAAACACCATTTTCCAGGGGTCATAACTCTGGAAATGCTGAATGTTTTAAAAACAATTTGACTGAATGTTGTTAGTGGCTATGCCACCAACAACTTTCAGTCAAATTGTTTTCAAAATAGTCAGCATTTCCAGAGTTATTATCGCTTTAGATTATTTTTCATTGGCTTGTAGTAGCCAAAGAGTTAGCCGAGATATCTGCCTGACCGCATGTAATCCGTGGCATGTCATAACGATCTGAACTGCACTCTGACAGGTCAGTTGCTACATGTACTAGGACGGCCTTTAATATCATGTATAAAACTTTATCATGTGAAGGTTTGAAACTAATTTGTCTGGAAGTTGGTGCTGCTTTATAGCTTCTGGGCGAATAAGTTTTAAAGCACTCTTGAAACAGCTTGTAAGTGTGTACATGATTATTTGGGACTATGAATGTACTCTTGTTTTGGGGTTAAAATTGTTGTTAAAAGGGTTATCATTTATGATGCATAGATAACATCCAACAGGCCATGATAAGGTTGTCAGGCATAGTACTAAATAAATGTTAACCCCTTTCTATGATAAACTCCTGAAAAAGTAAAATTGTTCTTTACAATGTTCATGTATAGCCTATTCTGTTGACTATTTTGAAATGGCTTCCAGTCCTAATTAATTTCAAACTATTCACCAGCTTTCCTGCCCTGAGATTGAAATACATGGACGTTATCGGTGAAAGGGTTGTTAACCCATTTAATTCTGGATTCTTGTGGATAATATTTACTGCGTACAGTTATTTCATACTCTATGTAAACTTGTTCTCATTGTAGCGGTGAGAGCGACCTCGCTTAAACTAACTCGTTCTGTCTAAGAAAGTTCAACCAGCTTTTAATCGAATTGGTAAATAAAAATATTATCGGGTGTAATATTGCTCAACCTTGAGCTGAGTTTTGGGGTAGAATTCATGATTATAGGTTGGCATGGAAACATGATAAATTCATGTACATGACGAGTAGCGCGGATATATGTGACTTCCAAACATGGACAGCAGTTACAGACAGTACATGCCAATCAACTGTTTAGCCCAGTTTTTCTCATGGCATCTAAATTTTGGAGGTCTCAGGGACCCCACACCATCACATCTTGGCATCCTCAGCTGAAATCTGGGTGTCCCACTCTGAAAACTGGTGTTCCGGAGCGGTAATTCACCTTTCCAGAGTACCCACCCATCATATGATGTCATAATGAACTGCGTGATGTGTAGAATGACATCATAATGAATGACGTCGATGAGTACGTCACGAACGCATATTTGAAGACGGTCTATTCGTTGTTGTACAAATTGTTTGCTTTTACTATTTAATAAATATTCTGTTGAATATTTTGAAACTAATTTGACTGGGTGCTGTTGCTGCCATAGGCACCCAGTCAAATTAGTTACAAAATATTCAACAGCTTCCCTGTATAGTTTTCAGGAAATTGATAGCTAGGGAATTTGGGGATCGATCACTCCCAACACGGCAAGGTGTGGGTGGAGCTTAGCTTGTGACGGGCGGGGCATAGCTAAAAATGGAAAGGTCAATTCTCATCTATGTTGAAATTGGAGGGTATCACATAACTGTGAACTATGGTGGTCCCAAGCTAGATTTTGGAGCTCCATTGTAGGTACATTTATTTTTGTGCAAAAATCTAGAAAACTTAACTACAGTGTACTTAGTGTTACACAATCATACACGATTCTCAGCCAAGTCAGGCGTCCACTGGGACCCACTGCCACAACTTGTGGCGGTCCTAAGCTTCATTTTTGGCATATATACCTTCAAAAGGACCCTTATGAGAATCTCAGGCGTAAACCTTAAGTGGTCAAAATTGTTTTTAAAAATTGCTATATTTACTCATTGGATGCTCATTTGCAGGATAAGAGAAGACTATTTTTGGAAAATTTACCACTGGGATGACTGGCTCGATTATCGAGCCACTCATTCCAGTGGTAAATTAGTGAAAATTATCTTATTTTGACCTGCAAATGAACATTGCTCAAGACCACTGCAGAGGCTGGTTTTGACAAGCTTGGTCATTAAAGAGTTAGCGGTCAAATTTGATCAAGAAAATTTCCATTGTCTCATCAGAGAAAGTGTCCATTTGCTGACAAAGAGAACACCATTTTTGAAAATTTATCGGTGGAATTATTGGCTCTGTTACTACATGTAACAATGACTGAAGTCGTCATTCCAGCATAAGTTTTCATAAATTGGTTTCTCTTGATTAGCAAATGGACATTTCTCAAGACCTAGGTTGTTTTTGCCGGGTTGATCATTAAAGGAGGCTTGACCCGCAAAGTGTTACAGATTTTATAATGCTTTTATGCACATGAGCGCGGGTATTTCTATTGTAATCTCAGTGTCAGTCCATCTGTTTGAGATTTTCTGTCCATCCCATAGTATCAAGAATTTTACCTAGAGTCGCCAATCATATGGATGCATCATATCCTTAAAGTATGTCATGTATAAAAAGTAGGACAGCATGACTTACTTTTCCGGCTTCAATTCACATCATTGAAAACTCCTGTACAGGATACAGTAACTTGCACTATGATAATGTAGGGCCAGTGGTTTTGCGCGATGCAGAAATTTCACATCAAGAGTATACTTACCACCCTGATACTTCATGATATTTCCTAAATATCGACCTAGCTTCAATAATACTCAGAATTAAAAAGAAACCGCCCCCACTGGGCAGGTTACACAACTGACAGACCAGCGGATGTGCAGCCCAAACTCGCACATGCGTGGGGCTGACTCATTCTCTTCTTAAAATATTGACCTGCCATTGCAACACGCTTTTTAGCCTTGCTTTCTGTCTTTTTGAAGCTTTGAGTTGTTTTGCAACTTGTTTGACTGTTATATTAGTATGTCTGATGCTGCCAAGTCGCCGGAGGATGCTCCCGATCCAAGCCATCAGGTGTACTTTAGTAAATTTATTGATAAAAAATTTGCGTGTTGACTCGGATGGTATTTCTCGTGGATACGTCTTTATTAGACTAGCTCTTTTATGGGGGAGGCCTATATATTAGCTAACGCATGTTGTGCTTTATGGCTATCTTACATTGAACCCCATGGGAGAGCTTCTAAAGATACCATTTCTAGGTGGATTGTGGAATGCATCCAGCATTGCCACAAAGCCGCCACGGGTAAACAAGTTGACATGGCCAAGGCTCACAGTGTCTGTGGCGTAGTGACATCCACGACTCCGTTTAATGGAGTGCCGGTGGATGACATTATGTCAGTAGCACAATGGCACTGTGAGACTAGTTTTACAAATCATTACCTACGTGACACGTCAAATCCACTTGCCTTATCGATTTTACATAAACGTTAAATCTGTATATAAATTTGTAAATATTGTACATGAGGCAGTTGATTCACACTCAGTGCAATTTAGTGGGGAGAATCCCCGCTTTTCTGTACTGTACCTATCATCGCCAGCGGTGATCAAAGGGGAATCTCGTCAAAATAGGTTAGTCCTATATTTGGTGATGGTTATTTTTTGTCACGCATTTTATATTAATTACGAAAATGGTGATGGTTTTGTGTTCTTTGTGGTTCCATCTGAGAGTATACGAAATGAAGCTTTCATCCGAGTACATAGAGAGCATATAGGACATTGAGGTCATCGCTCCCTCTTTAAAAGGGGGGGAGCGGATGTGAAACTTGAAATCACGGATTTCCTTTTTCATGAGAGAGTTGATACTTACCACCCTGATACGATCCCGGCCTCTCCGCCCCACAGAGGCGCGGTCTATCGGCGTTTTATGTTGCAATTAGGTCAGCCAATATTTTGGAATAGAATGAGTCAGCCCCGTGCATGTGCGAGTTTGGGCTGCACGTCCGCTGGTCTGTCAGTTGTGTAACCTGCCCAGTGGGGGCGGTTTCTTTTTAATTCTGAGTATTATTGAAGCTAGGTCGATATTTAGGAAATATAATGAAGTATCAGGGTGTTAAGTACATGTATCAACTCTCTCGTGAAAAAAGAAATCCGTGATTTCGTTTAATTCACGGAGTTGGTAATTTGAAACGGAAAAGTGATTTTCAAACGGAAATCACTGGAAAATCACATTATTCTGCAAAACATTTGTGAATTGAAATGGAAACATGATATTCAAGAAGAAATTAGTTGGTTTAAGGCATTTTCTTCCAGAGCGTGAGACATTCTTGTGTAAAACTGAAAAATTTTCCCCACCTAACCCATATCTCCACCCTACCTTTGTACTGCCTATGCATACTAATAACACAATGTGTAACACAAATTTGACTGTTTTATTGACTTATTAAGTGTGCATGCAGCTTAGATGATGTACATGTAAATTTGCGAAATGACACAGAAATCTTGTGAAACAGAAAATGGCAAATATTGAAGTGGAAAACCACTGTCCTTAGTACTTAACGGTGTGGCTCGTATCCAGAGTCCTTTGAGGTCAACATGTCACATCTCACTGAATACTCTCAGTAAATATGATAGTTAATTCCCCTCCAGGAGGTACTTTCGATCATAAGTGTTTCTTAGGCAGTAGCCAATGATAGTGTATGGATTCATCATAGCTTAACCGTTTGCTAGTCACGGACGCTAAAGTGGTGTTGCGGAATGGATATTTGTAGCAAGAGAAGACTATTTTTTTTAATTTACCACTGGAATGACTGGCTCGGTAACCGAGCCACTTAACCGAGCCAGTCATTCCAGTGGTAAATGTTAAAAAATAGTCGTCTTGCTCTACAAATGGACGCTCAAAAGTGAAATATTAAGATTTACTCGATCAAATTTGAGCACTAAAGGGTTAAGTCTTTCAGAGACAGCTCCCTGAAAAAGTAAATTCTCTATGATGTACAGCATATCCTGTCCTGTTGAATATTTTGAAATTAATATGACTGGAAGCTACTCCCAGTCAGATTAATTTCAAATAATCAACAGCTATCCCGTTTGTTTGCCCTGTGATTGAGATACAGGGAATTTGTCGGTGAAAGGGTTAATGTTGACTTTTAAATATCAACCGTAGCCTGAGAGTAACCTACATATATACCTATCATGGCTCATTGAACGTCATAAATTAAGTTTTTCCATAAATGTCATATATACAGTAGCCAAGCTTCTCTTGAATGCGTCTTAAATTAACCCTTTCATGGTCAAGATTTAAAAAAAAATTTCCTCGGAATATCCATTTGCACGCAAAGATAAGACAATTTTTTAAGTCATTCCATTTGTTAATTTTAAAAAATGGTCTTATCTTCGCCTACGATTGGACAGTGGTCAAGACTACTAGAGGCCGGCTTGGCCATTAAAGGGTTAAAGATAACATTCATATAAGGCCACACACAGTAACCGACTTTTCACAGTTCACTGAATATTAATGAAAATGTTATCCAGGTGTGTGTATGGTGTGTGTGAGAGTGTGGTGTGTGTGTGTGGTGTGGTGCGTGTGTTTGTGTGTGTGTGTGGTGTGTGTGTGTGTGTGTGGTGTGTGTGTGGGTGTGTGTGTGTGGTGTGTGTGTGTGTGTGTGGTGTGTGTGTGTGTGGTGTGTGTGTGTGGTGTGGGGTGGTGTGTGTGTGTGTGCGTGTGGTATGTGTGTGTGGTGCGTGTGGTGTGTGCGTGTGGTATGTGTGTGTTGTGTGGTGTGTGTGTGGTATGTGTGTGTGGTGTGTGTGGTGTGTGCGTGTGGTGTGTGGTATGTGTGTGTGTGTGTGTGGTGTGGTCATCATAGTTTGTTTCACCTGTGGTCATCAAACTTGTGGTATGTGTGTTCATCCCTTATCCCTTTAACCCTCAGATTTAATCAAGAAAATTTCAATATTTTCATAGAAAAATTTTCATTTGCAGACCAAGAGCAGACTATTTTTGAAAATTTATCAATGAAATGACTGGCTCGTTTTCGAGCCAGTCTTTTCAGTGAAAAACTTTCAAAAATAGTCTTCTCATGGTCTGCCAATGAACATTTCCCAAGACCACTGGCAGAAGCCGTTTTTGGCCGTTTTGAGTGTTAAAGGGTTATGCCTCGAGTCGGCCAAAAACGGCTTTTTCAGTGTTCTTGAGATATACCAAGAGAAGACCATGAAGTGTCTGCCGTCTGTAAAACATGTACCGTGTCTGCCGCAAGACTGTTGTAAAACACGTACCTTGTGACCTGGTCTGCCGCAAGACTATTGTAAAGCACGTACCTTGTCTGCCGCAAGACTATTATAAAAGACGTACCTTGTCTGCCGCAAGACTATTGTAAAACATGTACCTTGTCTGCCGCAAGACTATTGTAAAGCATGTACCTTGTCTGCCGCAAGACTATTGTAAAACATGTACCTTGTCTGCCGCAAGACTATTGTAAAACACTTACCTTGTCTGCCGCAAGACTATTGTAAAACATGTACCTTGTCTGCCGCAAGACTATTAAAAAACACGTACCTTGTCTGCTGCAAGACTATTGTAAAACGCGTACCTTGTCTGCTGCAAGACTATTGTAAAACATGTACCTTGTCTGCTTCAAGACTATTGTAAAACATGTACCTTGTCTGCCGCAAGACTATTGTAAAACATGTACCTTGTCTGCCGCAAGACTATTGTAAAACACGTACCTTGTCTGCCGCAAGACTATTGTAAAACATGTACCTTGTCTGCTGCAAGACTATTGTAAAACACGTACCTTGTCTGCCGCAAGACTATTATAAAACACGTACCTTGTCTGCCGCAAGACTATTATAAAACACATACCTTGTCTGCTGCAAGACTATTGTAAAACACGTACCTTGTCTGCTGCAAGACTATTGTAAAACACGTACCTTGTCTGCTTCAAGACTATTGTAAAACATGTACCTTGTCTGCCGCAAGACTATTGTAAAACACGTACCTTGTCTGCTGCAAGACTATTATAAAACACGTACCTGTGTGTGTCCAATGGCATAACCTAAGTTCTTCTGAAGGGATCTTTATAAAACTTGTGTGGGATGGTGTTATGACTTATTCCGAACCAATTTAGACCGATTTTGGCGTCAATGTCAACTAAAATGTTGGGAGGTTGATCGCAGACATTCTCATGAACACTTTTCGTACGCCCTTTTGAAAAATTTGTCATATTGTGTGATGCTGTCTGCCCGTCAGTCTGTTAGCAAATCCGTGTCTGGGCCGTATCTCACAAAGGTTTTTAATCTGCATTTGTAATTTTAACTCCAATGGACATATTAGGGGTTGACGAAGTGTCATGATTACGTTTTGTTGAGATCCGTCGATATATGCAACATTTATTCTCTTCCCCCCCCCCCTGAAATGCTTAAAATGTGGCAGAAATTTTGTGTCTGTGTCTTATTGCAAAATGTTTTTAATCCACATTTGAAACTTTTTCTCTAGTTGACATATTAGGTAGTGATGAAGTGTCATGATTTCGTTTCGTCGAGCTCCATCAATATTCACGACTGTTATCCCCCATGAAATGCGTAGAAAATTTGTGTCATTGCAATACATGTACATGTATCTCAAAAAGGTTTTAAACTTAACCTACATTTGAAATTTTCTCCAGGACCATATTAAGCAGTGATGAAGTGTCATGATTTCATTTCAAGATCGTTTGATATTTTGTTACTTAAATTTTCAATATTCATAAAAAATATCATGTCCGTGTCATATCTCAAAAAGTTTTGAATTGCCATTTGAATGTTTTTTCAGTGAATATATTATGTACATGTAGTTTGACGAAGTGTGATGATGTTGTTTCAGCGAGATCCGTCCATATTTATGAGAGTTATATCCCACTCTCAGGAATGAGTGGCTCGATAACTGAGCCAGTCATTCCAGTGGTAATTCTTTTAAAAACATCTAGTTTTCAGTTTGCCATCCGTTATGAGAAAATTGAAATTTTCTCGACGACATTTTTGGGTTAAATGTTAATTTCAAAATATAATCGTGATGCGTGTTCATGTACGTATATGCATGCATGCGTGTGTACTTGTGTGTCTAGACACTATTTAATAATATAGACTTTAGGTTACATTTGTACGTGAGCTTTTCGCAGAATATTGAGACAGTGAATTTCATATTACGATTGTTCGGCTGTACTCCGCAAACGTCTTTGAAAATCGCCGAAACCAAGACTCGTGAAACATCATCTATGGCAAAAGTCCAAATTTATTTAATAGCCATCTTGGATGACCTAGTTTTCGCAAAAACAAGTCCGGAACCTCTACTTATAGCCAATCGCCTTTCTAGTTTAAATGCCTATGCTCCAGGTGAGCGATACAGGCCCCTTGGGCCTCTTGTTTAATTTTATGCTGCAAGACATAACAAATAGGGGCGAGTTTGTACCATATCCTGTTATGCAGTTTCTCTGTTTACAAATGAAAATAGCTCTCTGGACAGCCAGACAGCTATAAAAATGTATTCTCATTTGTAAAATGGGTAACTGCATAAATCACATTATTCACTCAAAAGAAAAATTTTGATAGAAGAAACTGGGCTGGTCAAGCTCTGGGGAGGGGGGCAAATGTCCCTGCTGCCCCTATTATAATCCGCTATTGGCAATCCACATACATAGGACGGTAAGTTCGACTAGCTGCGAGAGTGACGGAGTAAACGCGTCCCATGGCGCAGTTTATAGTTGCTTTCAGAATGTACGATGTACATTTAAGAGTAATCAACGGAATGCACAGTTCAAAATACAACAATCTGGAAGCTGTTTGACAACCAAATCAAACAGGAAAAATTATTACACTGTCTGATCTTGTTTTTAATTGAAATTGCTAATTCTAGATTTAAGAAGAATTGTGTTCACTGATTATTGCCTAACACTCTGCAACTTAAGTATATATTTGGTATTTCACGACAGAGCTTGTTTATCGAAGTCTTTGTGTTGTGATTAGTAATTATTCGACATGTGCAAGGCATGGCGCGATGTAAACACAATGAACACGGGCGTGAATCAATTATAATGGTACTCGTGTACTGCTAAAATGCGACGGAAAATTACACACTTCAGATTTTAAACAAACATGAAATTGTTGATTTGAAAAAAAAGGTGCTTTTTTGTCCAGACGCTAATGGTTAGGGTCCGTTGAGTCTGGATGTCAGTGCACTGTTTGCACGCTCCTTTTATACTCTTTGGGCTACGCTAATTGTACCCGATCTTTTGGGTATGTACCCGGTTTTGGTAGGAAAAATCCATTGTTCTAGACAGTTTGTACCCGATTGCCTCTGTACATGTACCCGATATTATGTGTACTTTTTTAGTTTATGTACCTGAGGGTGTGGGGTGGATGTACCTGGTTGGTTGAAGGGCAGGTATATGTGTACCCGGTTGTGATAATGTACAGTTGGTTTGTACATCTATGTACCCGGTTTGGACATTTTGTTTGTCCAGTTTGGACATTATTTTCTGCAAAAGAATGGACCAAACATGCACATTCCACTGCTCTCACACAGGGCTCAATTATCACATCCAAACAAAACTGTTTTGTCACACAACAAATGTGGTTTATCTAATCACATGTAACATTTGTTCAAAACAAGACATTGGTGAAACAGAATGTGAGTTTCAAATTCGTATTAAAGAACATACACAATGTATATATACGGGATATAAAACATAAGAAAGACACACCAGTCGCAGAACATTTTAATCTTCCCAATCACAATTACACTTCAGTCGACTACAGAATCATTGAAGTGCTCCATCACGATCCTGATTCACCGGAACAACATCTTTCTGTAAGGAACGTGAGAAATTCTTTATTGATCAGATGCACTGCACGAGTCCAATCAGGATTAATCACGCCGATTGGTAATAAACTACGTGAAAGTAGTAAAATAAAAACATGAATTTTTTCCTCAATTACAAATGTACATCGTAAAAATCGCGATTTAAAAAATAAATCGAACTTCACCATTAAATCAAAAAATTGCACAATCCTACATGTACCACGCATATTTTCGTGTCTCCTGAAACTGCTAGTTATTAGAGTTAGCTAAACATGCTACATGTATATATCAAATTAACCCTTTAACACTCAGATCAGCCAAAAACGGCTAATGCAGTGGTCTTGAGAAATGTTCATTTGCAGACCAAGAGAAGGCTATTTTTGAAAATTTACCGCTGGAATGACTGGCTCGATAACCGAGCCAGTCATTCCAGTTGTAAATTTTCAAAAGGGTTTTCGAGGGTTAAAGGCTTAAAAAAGTTCATATATCAGGCTATGAGATGAATTATTGTTCCACTCAAACATGAAAATAATTAAAATAAATGCCTTGGTGAGGAATATCCCCAAATTTCTCCCAATTTTAGGTGTGACCTGTGACATTGGTGGGTTTAGGAGGACTACAGTATGTTTTTGTTTGCATAATTTCCATAATAAAGGGTCCCTCGACAATATGCATACCATTTTAAGGCTTAGACCAAACCAATTTAATGTTTTAACTTGCAAAAATTCCAACAGAAAAAACAAGATCGGAGATAAAAAAAAAAAAATTAATGCACAATTTCAGCTCAGATGTTTTAAGCTATTACAGTATTAATCCTTTTATCATGTTAATTGTCAAGATTGATCAAGAAAATACAAAACATTTTCTCACCTTTTTGAAAATTTACCAGCCATTCCAGTGGTAAATTAAAAAAAATATGCTCTTGGCCAGCAATGGACTTTTCTCATGACCATTACAAAGTCATTTTGAGCGACTTGACCATTAAAGAGTTAACAAAGCTACAGAGAACAAAAAGTTACAGAAAATTCTGAGGAATTCCGAGTGATAAGGATTTGGCTGCGAAAAATTGCTACCGTATTTCGCTTAATTGAAGCCTAGGCTTCTATTAGGACAAGAGGTGTTCAATTTCCAACCCAACATCTCTGAGAAAGGGGGTGGGCTTACATTAGAGAGTTTTCCCACAAAAGTTTTCTAAAACTGATACCACGGAAATTCAACGCATTTTCTCCCGTAAAAATTGCCACCGCCTATGCGTATGTTTAAATTATGTATACCTAAAAACATCACCGGGGAAGTAAAATTATTTGATTTGAGCGCCTAAATATTGCGTATCCTTTAATAAAGGTTGTTTATTAAATCAAAATTAATCCACAATTTGATATAAAATGGCGTCGCAAAAAAATACAAATCACGTGATTCGCCTCCAATTGAAGAGTTTATTTTAGAGCGAGTACTCGGATATAAATATTCTGGAATCGGGGACTCGGAACTCGGGATTTCTATATATTATCATTGTGCGATAGGAACTGAGTATTATACTGATCTGAATAACGGGTACCCGTTTGATAAACTCCATTTAGCGTATAATATCTCGCGAGAACACGCCGCCTCCAATCGCAAAAGAGCCGCTGACTCGCCAACTTAAGAAGCCGGCTATATTTTGGATCATTTAATGTTGATCGGCATTACAAAATTGATGTGCAATACTGCTTGTTTGGTACATAAATTTGGTCTTAAACTATTTTACGCGCATTTTGACTACAAAAATGTGGAATAAACTTTATTATATCTTGAACATACATGGCCTACTATTAGTATTAATCTAATAGGTGGTCGAGATTTACAGATCCGAGGCCTGTATTGACTTCTAGAGGGGCCGGAAATGTATCAGGGCAGAGATCGGTCTGAAGTAAACACACCCTGTGTGACACTATTGTTATTATTATACACGCTATTCTTACAAATTTGCTCTTAAAAAAATTTTTCCTATACAATCTGCTGAGTTAGGGGGGTGGGTTTCTAATACAGAGATTTGCCGTTTTGAAACTGCTAAGAAATCATTGGAGCTCATGTCAAAGTTAGGGGGTGGGCTTCTATTAGAGCATAGGCTATAATTAACCGAAATATGGTAGGTGGAAAGAATGTTGAAAATAATGCCTTAAAATTCCAGCATTATTTATTTTCTCGATATAAAGCAATTAAGTTAGGGGGTTTTGTAAAACAAAAAATCAATTGTTATGACCTTATTATCCGCCCGCTTTGAAAAAGGGGAGATTATGCTTCCGTTCATACATATAAAGTGTGTCCGTGCTTTGGTTTTCACGTAATAACTTCACTTATAATGGATGGATTCATTTCAAGTTTGGTACATGTAAGTCAACTCCTGGTGACATGAGTCTCACTGGAGATTACATGTACATATCAGCGTAACACATATAGATTCAACGTAGGTATCTCCCTTGACATACTTCCATGTATAGCTTTCAGCAAATATATAGTTTGATAAGGTTTTCAACAATTACTATTTTTGCAATATTTTAAAATTAAATTACCTAGAAGCTATTGCTGCCTATTCAACGACATTGAGATACATGCAATGACATACGCTATGCATAAGGTTAAATCTTTTAGAGCTCAAATTTGGTCAAGAATTCAACAACTTTCAGTCAAATTGTTTTCAAAATATTCAGCAGGTCCAGAGTTATTGCCCATTGAAATTATTCGGGGGTGGCTTTCAGCAGTTAGAAAGCTAGCTTTAAGTAGGTGTTCGTTCAACTGTGACCATCATGTTTTTTCCGAATATATCAAACATTATTGAAAACGTATTTACAGTGTACATGTAAGCTAGCGTATCCTTGAGCCCCAATTTTAAACTTCTTGGAAATAAACTGGAACAGGATTTGATTAAAATTAGATATGTTTACAATGTAATATAGGTTTTTAATGTGTAAAACTTGAATGTAGATTGGTGAAAACATGTTGTTGTCAGTATCTTTATTATTATTATTATTATTTAAAATCAGTCATATGGAACTGTTGAACCCTGTAGCGCTTCAAATGCCAGTGTTTCAATGGAGGAATCCAGTTTTAGCTATACACCGCCCATCTCTAGCTAAGCTCCACCCACAATTCGCTGTGTTTTGGATCGATCGATCCCTGAACTGCCTGCCTATCAATTTCCAGAAAACTACATGTATGCAGGTACATATAAGCTGACATTGAATAGTTTGAAACTATTTTGACTACATGTTGCTGCCAACACCCAGTCAAATTAGTTTCAAAATATTCAACAGCATGTTTATTAAATAGTAGATACATACAATTCATGCGACAATGCTTAGTCTGTCATCAATTAAGCGTTCATGATGAATTTAGCTACGTCATTAACAGTTGATTATGACGTTATCCTACATGTGACGTACATGTAGTTGATTATGACATCATGGCTGAACTGGAAACGTCCATTTCATGACACCTCTACAGGAAAGCTGTTGAATACACATATTTTGAAAATACTTTGACTGGGGGTTGTAAAGGATTAAATACATGTAGGCTTGCAATTTAACCCTTTAACACATATATCAGCCAAAAACGGCTTCTGCAGGTGTCTTGAGAAATGTTCGTTAGCAGACCAAGAGAAGACATTTTTGAAAATTTACCGAGCCAGTCATTCCAGTGGTAAATTTTCAAAAATAGTTTTCTCTTGGTCTGCAAATGGACATCTTCTATGAGAAAATTTAAATGTTCTTGAACAAATTCATGTGTTAAAGGGTTAAGCCTTAGACACTCCAGCTGGCCAAAAATGGCTTCTTGTCTGGTCTTGAGAAATGCCCATTTGCGGAGTAAGAGAAGACTATTTCTGACAATTTACCATGGGAATAACTGGCTCGATAATCGAGGCAGTCATTCCAATTGTAAATTTGTGAAAAAAGGGTGTCGGGCTGCATTATATAGACATTTTCTGTGAGAAAATTAAATTTTTCTTGAACAGATTTAAGATTTATTGGCGCTAATAGTAATAATTTATCAGCCCAGAGGCAGTTTCTGTTTATTGGCCTATAGTTAACAGTTTAACACTCATATCAGCCAAAAACGTCTTCTGCAGTGGTGTTGAAAAATGTCCATTTGCCGACCAAGAGAAGACCATTTTTGAAAATTTCAAAAATAGTCTTCTCTTTTGTCGGCAAATGGACATTTTCTATGACAAAAATTAAATTTTCTTGAACAAATTTGAGGGTGAAAGAGTTAATAATAAAGATGGTTATAAAACATGTACAGTACAGTTTAGAAATAATTTAATGTTTTTCCAAAATAAAATAAAGGAATCTTATTGTTGAAAATTTAGACTGCCTAATAATTAGCAGCGATGTCTTTCAATCCAATCATGGGCAAAATATTCAAGAGAACACAAGTTTTTTACCTAACTAAGATGTTTCTGTTTTTGTTTTCGAAAAACATTAACTTACAACAGATGTATTTATATGCTGTACTGTATACATGGAGTGTTATTGTATGTCCGTCAAACAAACAGGGACATACGCCATGTATCTGGTTAATGCATGTTTTCTATTGGCAAACGCTTTCCCTATTTATAGGTATCTGTGTCAATACCTTTGGGTGAGAAGTCGAGTTGGGGTGGTGGGGTTGGTGGTGGCGGCGATATGCGCGTATTAAAGTTGACGATTACTGGGTACGTTTTAATTGATTTAATGCATGATGTGTGTATGTACATAAAGTTGAGCTACTACATGGTACAGGAGCATGTCGATGACTTTTAACGATTTACGTCTTAACTGCGTTATAGGAGATAACTCTTTGTTATTGAAAGTTAGTCAGTAGCTGGGTTGGATAAATTTAACGTTGAAAACTTTCCAGTGATAGGACTGGCTTTTCAGCACTAGAGATGAATCAGGGTATCAAAAAATTCACAGAAATCTGCCATTCTGTAAAATACCCCATCCATGTTGACTGCAGTGTGTAGAATTATTGTAATAGGATTTAACACTTTAACCCTCAAATTTATTTAAGAAAATTTCAGTTTTATAAAATAAAATGTAAATTTGTAAACCAAGAGAAGACACTTTTTGTAAATTTTACCACTAGAAATTTACTACTGGAAATTGCATGGCTCGTTTATGGAGCCAGTCATTCCAGTGGTAAAATTTACAAAATAGTCTTCTCTTGGTCTGCAAATTTACATTTCTCAAGACCCCTGTCCATTGTAGAAGCCGTCTGATATGATTGTGGTTAAAATTAGTCATGAACAATTTTTCTTATCAGTAGTCTATATATGTACATGTACAAAAGAAATCTGTTTATGAAAATTTACCATTCGAATGACTGGTTTGATTACTGACATGAATGAGCCAGTCGTTTTTGTGGTAAATTTTCATAAATTACAATCTTGGCGTGTAAATTTATCGGCAAATTTATTAGACAAAATTTTAAAAAATTTCTTGCTGAATCTTGAAGGGTTTTAAATAAATCATAAAGTGGGGTCGTGTTATGTGATGGTGCTCGCCGTCCGTCCGTACATTCGTCCATCTGATTTCTTGTTCGGACCAAATCTCAAGAATGTTGATCCTACAGTAAAAAATTCTTTTCAGCAGATGTGTTAGGGATAGACGAAGTGCAATGATTCTGTTTCGGCAAAATCCGCCCATATTTACCCGAGTTATCTCCCTTGAAAAGCTATCATCAAAGTTTTCTTGTCCGGAGAAGATCTCGTAGAGTTTTGAACCTACACTCACAATTTTTTGTCCAGCAGATGTTTTAGCGATAGCCAAAGTGCCATTTATCAAAGACAACCTGTTCACATTTAGCATTCCTCAAACAAGTATACCTGTGGTCGTATGTTGAGTTTCACTAAAACTTGTTAAGCAATGATTTTCAAAATATGTCCATTTTCTCCTTCAGTCAGGCTAAAACTGGATTTCTCCATTGAGGGATACGGTAGTTGCCTACATGTGTATAGCTATGGGCCACTCATTTCTAGCTAAGCTCAACCGACTGTTTGCCTGCTCTATATGAATATAGACTTTAGCCTTTGGTATGTTAGTATAGCTCTAAACAATTTTGCATGTAGGTGTTCATAGAAGCCATCTCCTGCATTTTGAGCAAGCTCATAAAAATGCATTTCCTGTGTTTGCGCATACATACATGTACAGTACAGCTGATGTATGACTTAATATTTCCAAAGCAAAATGGCAACATGTTAGTTCTAGAATAATTTGAAATGTGATGTAAGAAATGTTCTGTTGACTATGAAATAAGTCCAAAAATATTCAACCGTATGATTTACTTTGTTTTTGAAGTTGTTTCTGAACTATGGTGTATACATGTATGCAGAGCTCTAGATAAGCGGGGTTTTTGTGTTGTCACCCAATAAAAATGGTCAATCACCCAATTAATGTTTAACATCATGAGTACCGCAATAGCCAATCACCCAATTAATTAGTCCCCTACCAGTAAAACCCGGGGGTGGGGGGACGGACTATAGGTTTGCACTCCGTCTGTCCATCTGTCCATCCATCCATCCATCTGTCCGTCTGTCGCAGTTGGTTTTCCGCACTTTTTTTCGCAGTCCTTCAAGGTATTCAACTGAGAATTGGTTTATTGCTTTGTTATGAGAAGTTACAGACCAAGTTCGCGTTTCAGGCGTATACGTCAATTTTTTATAGAGTTATGCCCCCTTTCGAGTTAAGAAATACGAAAAATATCAGCTTTACGCACTTTTTTCGCACTCCTTCAAGATATTATAGTGAGAACTGCTACATTGCTTTGTTATGAGAAGTTACAGACCAAGTTGGAGTTTCAGGCGTATGCGTAAATTTTTGATGGAGTTATGCCCCCTTTCATCTTAAGAAATACGAAAAATATCAGCTTGCCGCACTTTTTTCGCACCCCTTCAAGATATTTAAGCGAATATTTTCGTCAATTTTATGCCCCCTTTCGACTTATGAAATACGAAAAATATTAGTTTTCCGCACCTTTTTTCTCAGTCTTTCAAGATATTATACTGAAAATTGCTACATAGTTTTTTTATGAGAAGTTACAGGCCAAGTTGGAGTTTCAGGCATATGCGTAAATCTTTGATGGAGTTATGCCCACTTTCGACTTAAGAAATACGAAAAATATCAACTTTCTGCACTTTTTTTCGCACTCCTTCAAGATAGTTAAGCGAAAATTGGTGCATCGCTTTAGTGTAAGGAGTTACAGAGCAAGTTCGAGTTTCTGACATTTTCGTCAATTTTTTATGGGGTTAATGCCCCCTTTCGACTTATGCAATACGAAAAATATTAGTTTTCCGCCCTTTTTCTCGCAGTCTTTCAAGATATTCAACTGAGAATTGGTACATTACTTTATTATGAGAAACTACAGACCAAGTTCGGTCTTTTGATGGAGTTATGCCCCCTTTTGACCTATGAAATACGAAAAATATTAGTTTTCCGCCCTTTTTCTCGCAGTCTTTCAAGATATTCAACTGAGAATTGGTACATTACTTTATTATGAGAAACTACAGCATCATTTTTATGTCCCCTTTCGACTTATGAAATACAAACATATCAGCTTTCAAGCCTTTTTCCTTCTCCTTCACCATATATAACTGAGACTTGGTTTATTGTTATGTTATGAGAAGTTACAGATCAAGTTCGAGCTTCAGCTGCTTTTGACAATGTTTAATGAAATTTTTGACTGTCAATCTTTAAAGATTTATATCACCAGGTAGGGGGCATGTATTGCAAAGCAATACTTACAGAATGCTTGTTTTAGTTCTTTTGCTAATAATGTATACTAACCTATTTTTCAAAACCCAATTAATTTCCAAAAAAAAACCAGTTTACAGAATTTCTAAGCGTGAATCACCCAATTATTGAAAAGCTTATCTAGAGGCTTTAGTCATGTTAGTTTGATATGGATGATCTGAGAAGTGAGGTGATATGATATTTAGGGGCTATCTCCCCACCCCACCACACACCCTCTATTTCTCTCACTCACAACTCTTTAACCCTCAAATTTGTTTTAAAAAATTTCAATTGTTTCATAGAAAATATCCATTTTGCAGACCAAGAGAAGACAATTTTTGAAAATTTACCACTGCAATGACTGGCTTGGTTATCGATTCAGTCACACCAGTGATAAATTTTCAAAAATCGGCTACACTTGCTCTGCAAATGGACATATCGCAAGACCACTGCAGAAGCCGCTTTTTGGCTGATGTGAGTGCTAAAGGGTTAACACTGATGCGGGCCAAAAACGGCTTCTGCAGTCAGTGCAGTGGCCTTCAGAAATGCCCATTTGCAAGCCGAAAGAAAATTAGTTAAAAAATCTACTGCTAGAATGAATGGCTCGATAATGAGCCAGTCTCTCCAGTGGGAAATTTTCAAAAAAAATAATTGAATAGTCTGATTTTCATGACCAAATTTTAGCCATTAAAGAACTTATGGTTATATGGTAAAGTGGATTATTTGAACTCTTCAACCTAGATTCATGAAGCGGGTATTTATAAGATAACAGATTTACCTCCCTTGATAGTTATCGACCATTGTCGGGGTTAAGCATATATGTAAGTACATAGGTAGATAGTAATTCTCTTAATCTTCTGCACGTTGTGTCAGTGATCGACTTATTTTAAGAAATATGTATGTCAAAAGGTTGATTGAGTATTTGTCCGTGCGTGCTCCGCTACACGACCTTATGTTTAGACAGTATTGTGCCAATAGTGCTGCAAGCCACCAGATAGTAATTTCAATGGGCAATAACTCAGGACCTACTGAATATTTTGAAAACAATTTGACTGAAAGTTGTTGATGGCTTAGCCACCAACAACTGTGAGTCCAATTGTTTTCAAAATATTCAACATTTCCAGAGGTAAATTCTATGGAAAATGTAGTCTGCAGAAATCCAGCTGGCAGACCAGCAGTTAAACAAATTTGGGTTGAGGAAAGTAACGGGGACAGTAGCCGGGTTAAAAACCAGGGGTGTCTCCATTTTTGACAATTTAATATTGAACTTTTATAATATATGTAAATAAATGTTTCTAACCTATATTATATTACGACAAACTGTTGACATAGTCGTACATGTACGATGTAGTAAGGAATAAATTTTGAATATTCTTACTGAAAGCGCTGCTGCTATGTTAAGGTTTAAGCAGCAGAGACTTTCAAACTAAATAATTCCAAATGTAATTGGAGTCAAAGTTGTTCCTGACTGTAATTTCAGGGGGGGAAATGGCGTGATTCGTCTCCAATTGAAGTTTATTTTAGAGCGAGTACTCGGATATAAATATTCTGGAATCTGTGACTCGGAACTCGGAAATTTCTATATACTGTATTATCATTGCGTGATAGTAACTGAGTATCATACTGATCTGAATAACGGGTACCCGTTTGATAAACTCCCGTTAGCGTATAATATTTCGCGAGAACACGCCGCCTCCAATGGTAAAAGAGCCACTGGCTCGCCAACTTAAGAAGCTGGCTATATTTTGGATCATTTAATGTTGATCGGCATTACAAAATTGATGCGCAGTACTGCTTGCTTGGTACATAAATTTTGTCTTAAAGTATATTTATAACGACAAAAGTGTGGAATAAACTTTATTATATCTTGAACATACGTGGCCTACTATTAGTATTAATCTAATAAGTGGTCGAGATTTTCAAATCTGAGGCCTGTATTGACTTCTAGAGGGGCCAGAAATGTATCAGGGCAGAGATTGGTGTGAAGTAGACACACCCTGTGACACAATTGTTTTTATTATACACGCTATTCTTACAAATTTGCTCTTAAAAAAAATTTTCCCCATACAATCTGCTGAGTTAAGGGAGGTGGGTTTCCTAATACAGAGTTTTGCCATTTTGAAACTGCTAAGAAATCATAAGAAGCTCATATGTCAAGTATGGGGATGGGCTTCTATTAGAGCATAGGCTTCAATTCAGCGAAATACTGTAGGCCAGCAAAAAATGGCTTCTGCACTGGTATTTAGAAATGTCCATTTGCAGACCAAGAGAAGACTATTTTTGAATACGTATCACTGTAATGACTGGCTGGATAACTAGTGATAAATTTTCAAAAATAATCTTTTTGTCTGCAAATGGACATTTTCTAGGAAAATATTCAAATTTTGTTGCAACTACAACGTATGATGTACTGTTATGACTGTAGGAGGGCACTGGGCACGCTGAACTTTAAGAAATCTGCTTCTGTTTGTTTAGCATAAAATCTAGGCATACGTAAATAAACTTTTGTCTTGAAATTCTGGTGTCTTAATTTCATGAAATCTATATACATGTACAAGAAAGATGTTGAATATTTTGGAACTAATTTGACCGGAGCCTATTGATGCCAGTGACAGCAACCGTTGCTTCCAATCAAATACACCTTTCCCACATTGACGTCGGGCCAAAATAAAAAATAGGTTCGTTTCCTGTAAACCTCCCGGGTGAAATTCTTCTTTATTATTACCCGGCCAGGAATAAAATACATTTTTTTCTACTCATCATAAATGTTAAAACATGCATACATTTGTGAAACTATACAAATTACAATGTTTTAATGCCATTTGTATGCACAATGTGAATCCGTTTTGCTAATTGTGACATGAAAAACATGACAAATTTGGCAATTACAACCATATTTAATGGATATCTAGTCAAATATCAGGAAAACAAATATTTATGACCTCTTTAAAAAAAATTTATAATTGAAAAAAAAAATTAATTTCCTCCCTCCCTACTGAAATCTTTTTTCCCCACCGGGTTTACAGGAAACAAAATCTTGTTTATGGGTGGCCTCATTGTGCCGGGATTCCCCTAAATCAACACTCAGAGCAAAACTGTTAGCTGGTAATGCCCGCTGACCAGCATTGAGTTACTATTGCGAGTCAGCTATCACATTTACCAGCCGGAAGTGGTATGCGCAAAGCATTCTGGGAAGGTATTTTCCCAAAATACGCTAATGTGGGAAAGGTCTAGTAAGTTTTAAAATCTGTAACAGAATAATCTGTTCGTCAAAAAGAATTTGTTATTTATGGCGTGTGACAGTTGAAGGGTTAAGAATGTACTTATAAATTTGCCTGAAGTAGAGAACAAATTTTCCCTAGAATATTTCAGTTTTCTCATAGAAAATGTCTATTTGGAGACTGAAAGAAGAATATTTTTGAAAATTTATCGCCAGAATGACTGACTGGCTGACGCTTGATTATCGAGCCAGTCATTCCAGTGGTAAATTTTCAAAAATAATCTTGGTCTGCAAATGGGCATTTCTAAAGACCACTGCAAAAGGTGTTATTGGTCGGCTTGAGCGTTAAAGGAATACATGTCTTAAAGTGTTTTCTCATAGAGACTTTTTGAAAATTTATTGCTGGAATGACTGGAGTAGTCATGTGTATCAGATTGATGTCAAATAATTATTTGTACATGCTCGGTCATGTGTCGCACAAGAAAGGCTGGTGTTCATTTTGAAAACAATCTTGCTGAAATCTGTTGCTATTAGACACACAGGGCACTAACTAGTTTCCGAAATAATGTATTGCAAAATTTATACCAGTTATTAATTTTAAGTAATTTGACACTAAGTGTTGTATTACTAGGGTAAATTGTTGTCATCATAGAACAACAAAGGTGACAACAAAGGTGCGCTGAGTTCAATCTTTCCACCACCTTTGTGTGATTATATAATAATGCGGGTAATAACCTTGGCTTTGTCCAAATATATGGTAAGGTGGTATTTAGATGTACATGTATATGGATAATTTAAAAACATTTTGAAATCCACCTCTGTGATTTTAGAATATTGTTACTGTATGATTACAGGATTTTACAAAAGGATTAAATACATGTACATTTTTAACATACATGTACGCATAATTGCATACACGTTAACTTGTGTGCATGCGCAGGATATACATTTATCTACAGTTAAAACTTGTTTTTCGTGAATTTTTTATCACCTAGGGCTATTCTGGGCTTAAATATACATGTATATATATTTCGATTCCAGTGATAAATTTTGCAATACATTATCGCGGGAACCAGTTACTGCCTGTGTTTCTGACAGCAACAGATTTCAGCAAGATTGTTTTCAAAATGAATACCAGCCCTTCTTTGGCTGACACATGGCCAACCCTGTACAAACAATAATTTGACATCAATGTGATACACATGTACGAGCCAGTCATTCTAGCGATAAATTTTCAAAAGTTGTCTCCTCAGTCTCCAAATGGACATTTTCTATGAGAAAACTGAAATAGTTTTGAGAAAATTTATTTCTCTACTTTGGGCAAATTTTTAAAGTACAATTCCTAACCCATTAACCATCACACGCCATAAATAACAAATTCTTTTTGACGAACATGTTATTCTGTTACATATTTTAGAGCTTAATTTGATTGGCATCAATAGGCTCCTGTCAGATTAGTTCCAAAATATTCAACAGCTTTCTTGTACATGTATATGTAGCTTTCTTGAAATTAAGACACCAGAATTTCAAGACAAAATGTATTGTTACTGTGTTAGTGACAGGATATTACAAAAGAATTAAATACATTTTAACTGTCTCACTGTTGCAAGCCACCAGATAGTAATTTCAATGAGCATAAATTCTTGACTTGCTGAATATTTTGAAAACAATTTGATTGAAAGTTGTTGGTGGCCAACAACATTCAGTCAAATTGTTTTCAAAATATTTAGCAGGTCCAGAGATAGAACCCCTGGAATATGTCATCTGCAAAACCCCAGCAGCCAGACAGTTAAACATATGCATAATTGCATACTGATTAACTTGTTGTGTGCAGGTGCAGGATATAGTTACAGTTCAACCTGTTTTTGTGTGAATTTTTTATCACAGAAGGCTATTCTGGGCTTAAATATATATAATTTGATTCCCGTGAATAATATTAATCGTTTCCTACATGCACAAAATGTACATACATGTACTTGTAATGTGCATGTAGCTGTCATGCGTGTAGGTAATATGATGTGTACATATAAAAAATACATCTTTGCTTTGAACATCCTTCATACATGTACATTTGTATGTAAATTTCCATAAAAGTCCTCCACACACTCAATTTCAAGACAACTCCATGTATAACGGTTAAAGGGGCTATACCTGTCAGAGATATAAATTTAATATATGGAACCATGTCCATAAAACGCTTCCAGTCGGTCAATGCTCTCATTTTAACTTGAATTCTTATACATGTATCTACATGTACGACTACTCAATATACAAGAAAATGCAAATTATGAATTTCACAAATAGGAGAAATGTAAACACATCTAACAGTCGTCTGCGTCTCCGTTTCGCAGAGAAACCAGAGTATTTGCTACTTGGCGGTGGCTTGATGAATGGTGGCTTGAATCGATCGCTGGTCCTGTATAAACAAAAAATATTATTATGCAACTCATTTGTTTGATGTCATGATATAATTTTTTGTGGTTTTGTCTGTCTCCGGTGAACTGTCTAGCCATATTTAAGATTTTCTGAGTTCTTTTCAATTGGATTGTTTTTCGTAAATATAATGGGTCCCTAGATTGAAAAATCATACGGGCACATATGTTTCCAGAAAAACACCATATAAAAACAAATATGATCTCGCACCTAATCAATTCAGCTTTTATGCACCACCTTCCCATGGATGTTGTAGGCCAAGGCACCCTTATCGCACTACCCAAGCCCATGAAGCCACCTGGGCACCCAGCCAATCTGCGGCCCATTTTGCTCCTCAACAGCATATGGAAAATCCTATCTAATGTTACTCTATGCCACATCCAAGACAAGATCGATTACTTCACCGGATCATGTCAAAGTGGCTTCAAACGTGGATGCAAGATGCGCAGACATTGTATGGGCTCAATACATGCTTGTGTCGGTAGTCATGTCCAAACACTGGGACTTCCACAATATGGGCATTGACATGTCACGAGCCTTCGTTCGACACAATTAAACGCTCAAAGATCTTAGATGTACTATGCCAGGCCAGTTGCAATGAAGATGAGCTACGACTAGTGAGACTACTACTTGCAGACACCAAGCTGAGAGTACGAGTCAAGTCAGTGAAGTCTGTAGAGTTTGAGACATCAATCAGCTCCCCACAGGGAGATGGTCTATCTCCGGTGCTTTTCACCTGCTACCTGGCTGCTGCATTGACATCCGTGCGGGAAAGTTCCACAAGACCAAACTCCCCAGTGTCAATACTGGGCATGCCACTAGAGATGGAATATGCCTACGATGTGGACTTCATAGACGAGGAAAAGAAACCCCTTGATGAACTTCTCCCAATAGCTGCAAGCAAACTAAAAATTGAGAATCTCTATGAATGAATCCAAAACAGAGTTCACCCACATATACCTACCTATCAACAAAGCATGAAACTATAGAAAATGATGACCCACTTCGTGGCGGCGAACCATGGAAGAAAGTAAAATCCTGGGCTCACTGCTTTGCAGTACAGCTGACATTTCTGCACGCTGTGCCCTTCTGGAAGTTATGGATTCGTAGATCAAAGATGCCCCTAATAAAGAGGCTACGTTTATACAAAGCAACCTGCGTATGATGCTGTATAACTGTAACAGCTGGGCAGCTCCAAAGGCAGCGCTAGACAAACTCGATGCCTGCCACCGCAAACACCTACGCACCATCACTGGACACCGATGGCTAGACAGCATAATTTCCAACTATGCACTATACAAGATGTGTAATACGTCGCCGCTGTCTGTAAAAGTCGCCCAGCAAAGATGGTCTGTTTGGCCATGTGCTAAGGATGCCAGAAGAGACACCAGCACAGAGAGCCTTGGAATTCGCCCTACTCAGAGCCAGCAAATACAAAGCCAGGAGAGGACATCATTGCATAAATCTGCTAAGCGTGCTACGAGGTGACCTCAAGAAAGCAGGACTCGGTACACTCAAGTCAAGAATGGACCTGAGGACGGTAAGGATTTCGGCTGAGGACAAGACACAGTGGGAAAAAGCGAAGAAGTACTGATTGCAGCTGTAGGATGTTTCTACTACTACAGACGCAGAATACAGTAATCATACATACATGTGTGACGTGGTCGGAATTTATGTATAAAAATTACTATGTACTAATAATACGCCGGGACCATTATTTTACAGCAAAAATACTGAAAATGTCTAAATTTATGTATATCTTTAAATATTTTGAAAATTATTTGACTTGGGGCAGCAACAGCTTCCTGGCAAATTAATTTCAAAAAATCCTTGATAATACAGTACAGCCCTGAAATAATTTTGTATGCTTCCGAAACAAAAACAGAAACATGTTAGTTATTAAAATTTTGAACACGATGTGAGAAATGTTCTGTTGAATATTTTGAACATACATGTACATGTAAGTGGATTGGAAAACATTGCTGCAATTTATTCCAATCCAATTATGTTCAAAATATTCAACAGTCCGTTTTATTTTGTTTTAGAAGCCTTATTTCTGAACTGTACAGTTATTTGTGATGTTTTGCAGGCTTCATCATATTAACCCTTTAACACTCATATCAGCCAAAAACAACTTCTGCATTGGTCATGAGAAATGTCCATTTGCAGTCCAAAAGAAGACTATTTTTGAAAATTTACCACTGGATTGACTTTCCAGTGGTAAATTTTCAAATTTTTTAATTTTCTTGGTCTGCAAATGGGAATTTTCTATGAAACAGTTGAAATTTTCTTGGATAAATTTTGGTGTTAAAGGGTTAAGAATCTGTACATGTACATATAGTATCAGGCCTGGAGTATTGAAGGCGTAATTCTTATTAGTGTGTCAGGCAGCAGGGCTGCACCCCACCCACCCGTATGCAAATGACTACCTGACTCTGTCCTCTCACAGTCAATAAAGGTGTCACGTTTTGTTAATTCTTGATGGCTTGACTTAATCAAAACCTGGCCAATGTTATTGTCAGCCATATCAGCTTTTAAAATCTACGTCATGAGGAAACTGATCTGGATTCAATAGCAAGTCGACCAGGGGCCAAATTCTAGTGTACCTGTACTGGATCCATTTGTCATTTAACGCTCTCTTACCTGTGCTTTATATTCCAGGAAAAGTTCAGCCTGAATAACACAGGTGGCTAATTCATAGTACCTTTTTTATTCCTTTTTAGGATCTTAACCCTCTTAACACTCATATCAGCCAAAAAAACGATTTTGTAGTGGTCTTGTACTGCCCATTTGGAGACCAAGAGGAGAATATTTTTGAAAATTTACCACTGGAATGACTGGCTGAGCCAGTCATTCCAGTGGTACATTTTTTTAGATAGTCTTCTCGGTGGTCTTCAAATGGACATTTTATGAGAAAATTTAAAGTTTCGCGAACAAATTTGAGGGTAAAAGGGTCAACCGTTGAATTTATTCAAGAAGATTTCAACTTCTTCATAAAAAATGTCCATTTGCAGACCAAGAGAAGACTATTTTTGAACATTTATCACTGCATTCCAGTGGTAAATTTTCAAAAATAGTCCTCCATTGGTCTGCAAATGGACATTTCTCAAGACCACAGCAGAAGACGCTTTTGGCTGATATGAGTGTTAGGGTCAAACCATAAACTGACAATGGGGGACTGGAAGATGCAGACAACAGACTCTGTACATTGTGTAATATGTACACTTAAAGACAAACACCACTTTTTGTATAGTTGTAATAAATACATGTATAGTGATTTAAAAACTAAATTTATTCCGGACGACTATATTAGAAGCGAAACCCAGTGTTAGACAATTTGATAACAGAGCCTTTACGAATATGCAATGAACCTGAAATCTATTTAAATATTTAACCTTTGCCAAACAAACCACATGAATAAGTGTAATATTGTGTAAATTTAGCAAGATGTCATGTCGATGATGACGGTAATAATTCATTTCTTAAAATCAAAATTGTTGCCGAAACAACAATTACAAGGCTATTATTAACTTTGTACAAAATCCGAGTTTAAATAGTTAACTGATGATTAAAGGGAGAGCACTCTTTAAGTAAAACTTGACATGACTGCTGTTGGTACATGCATGTAAAAGTATGGTCTTGCTTCTGCTAGCCGCCAGCATACAGTCTGGTGTGAGCTGGCCTGTATATATGTGGGCATGACATGGCTAAAGCCTTTAATGTCTATCTTAGACTTAGTTTTTGCCTATCTATACCATTAAATGGTTATAACTCTTTCAATGGCAAATCCCTGAAAAAGTATATTCTTTGCGACATCAAACTTTTTCTGTTGAATATTTTGAAACTAACTTGACTGGAAAAAGTTGCTGCCTAAGGAAGCAACAGCTTTCAGTCAAATTACACCCCCCCCCGCACCCAAATCTCACCATTTCTTCTGTATGGCATCATTGAAAATGAGATACATGTATGGGGAACATCAGTGACAGGATTAAGCTTTTAACACTCATACCAGCCAAAGACATAATATCCAGTGGTCTTGAGAAATGTCCATTTGTAGACCAAGAGAAGATTATTTTTGAAAATTTATCACTGGAATGACTGGCTCGATAACCGAGCCAGTCATTCCAGTGTTTAATTTTCAAAAATAGTCTCTTGGTCTGCAAATGGACATTTACTCAAGAGAAAATTAGAAAATCTTGAAGAACTTTGAGTGTTAAAGTGTTAATGTCACAAAGACCTGTGATATTTACAATGTATCTACTCCTGCACTTCATACAGTATGGCTCAGAAGTAAGCTGACAACTTTCCAAAACAAATACACAAATGTAGGAACACGTTACTGTAGTTAGTTAGTACAATAGGCTTTCCACTCAAGATCCATCCATCATATGACGGCATAATTAACTACATGTGGTTTGAAGGTACAGCTCGACATTTCATGAGTTAACATTAACAATGGATCTTTCCAGTTTTAATTGCCCCGCCTGTCTCTAGCTCAGCTCCAGCCACGCCGCGCTTGTGTTGGGATCGATCGCTCCCTGAACTCCATGACTCTATTTCCAGAAAACTATACCGATTATCTGTATAGTTTGGAAATTGAGTCAAGGAGTTCAGGGATCGATCGATCCCAACGCAAGTGAGGTGTGGGTGGAGCTTAGCTAGAAGATATTGGACAGTATGTTTTATTTTGTTTTGGAAACTAAGTAGTCGTTTCTGAGCTGTACTGTGTACATGTATTTATTGGACAGTCATGACTCCATTTTAACCCCTGTTGTGCTGTTTTGTTAACCCACATTAACACTCAAATCAGCCAAAAAATGGCCTCCGCAGCCCTCTTGAGAAATGTCAATTTACAGACCAAGAGAAGAGTATTTTTGAAAATTTATCACTGGAATGGCTGGCTCGATAAACGAGCCAGTCATTCCAGTGGTAAATTTTCAAAAATACTCTTCTTGGTCTGCAAATTGGCATTTTCTTGAAGAAATTTAAGGCTTAATTGGTTAACACCTATGGTCAAGCCGGTCAAAACAGCCTCAGGACAAACTTGAATTCTCTTGACCACATTGACCATTACCAGTTTGATGGTCAAGTCACCCAAAACAGTCCATGGAGAGGTCTTGGGAAATGTCCATTTGCTGGACAACAGGACACTAATTTTGTAAATTTGAGTGATAAATTTATAACAATAGTTCTCTTGACCTACATATACGAAATTAAATTTCTATAATTTCTAAATGGTTCATTAATACAAGTACAATGACTGAGTATCAGTTTGAGTGCCTTGAGGCCGTTTTAAAGCAGGAGGGTTTAACTGATTGCTTATATATATCTCCAAGGCTATACATGTATATCATAGCTTATCTTAAAATGTCCTCAAGGTCATCAAGGACTGTTTATTATTGTACCTCATGCTGTTAGTAATCGAGTACATTTACATCTCTTGTGACCAGAGGAGACAACTCTTCACTATCAAAATTCTTGGTTTACTATCGATAAGTATATCAATCTCATGATTGGCTTGAATGATTACTATTGCAGTGGTAAGTTTTCAATAATATTGGCAATTTCTAAAGATCACTGAAGAAAGGACATCATGAAGAGCTTAACCATTAATCTGTTGAAAAATATTGACAACTTCAGTGACCACTTTTCTGTTCTCAATAAAGTGGTGCACATTAAAAACCTTTAATGGCCAGATTGTGTAAAACTATCAAAATATTTGCTTATTGAATGTCTATTTGCAGGCCAAGAGAGGACTATTCTTTTAAATTGAACGCTGGAATGCCTGGCTCGGTTACCGTGCCAGATATTCTAATGGTAAATTTTCAAAAATACTCTCTTGGCCTGCAAATGGACATTCCTAAAGACCACTGTAGAGGCCTGTTTTGGCCGGATTTACCATTTAAGGGTTAAGACCAGTAAGTGGTCAAGCCAGTCTCTGCACTGGTCTCGAGGAATGGCCTTTTACAGGCCAAAAATAGGCAAAAAGAAGACTACAAATTTACCATTGGAATGCCTGGCTAGATAACCGAGCCACTAATTCCAGTGGTAATATTTTCAAGAATTGTCAGCTTTTAGCCTGTAAATGGACATGAATTCGCGTGATAAAAAAAGTTTTCTCTACCAATCTTAACCGTAATGTTGTTCCGATTAATCGATTTGATCGATGATTGATTGGTTTGCATGTTCAACCAACCGATCGATCATAATTTCAGAAATCGATGTTGGTTGTTTATAAATTGACTTTATTAATATATTTTAACTGGTCAAGCTAGAAAACGAATATTTTTGGAAAATAATTTAAATCTAATTGTTGCAACTATATACTATTACTCCTTAGTCTAAGACATTAATTCTTTCAGCACTGAAATATTATGTTAATTTCAAAGCGAACATACCAATAACATGTTGAATATTTTGAAACTTATTTGACTGGAAGCTGTTGCTGCCTAAGGCAGCAACAGCTTCCAGTCCAATTAGTTTCAAAATATTCAACAGATTATTTCTTAAGTTATTAAGAATCTATCATACATGCGACTTGGTTTGAAAGGGGTACACTTATCCTTGAACATGCTATAATTACTGTAATCAAAATGAGTAAAAAATGAGAACCTGTTATGATCAATCATTAACTGATCATCGGTTAGTATATAAAAGCAATCATCGATCACAAAAAATAGTACCAACCCTTTAACCCTCGAGCTGCCCAACAACAGCTTCTGCGGAGGTCTTGCGAATTACATGTACCTGTACATTAGTCATTCGAGTGGTAGATTAAAAAAAAAAATCTCTTGGTCAGCAAATGGACATTTTAATTTAAAAAAATTAAATTTTCTTGAATAAATTTGAGAGTTAACCCTTTAACCATAAAAAATTTCAATTTTCTCATAGAAAATGTCCATTTGCAGACCAAGAGAAGAGTTTTTGAAAATTTACCACTGGAATAACCGTGGCTCGGTTATCGAGCCAGTCATTTCAGTGGTGAATTTTAAAAAATAGTCTTCTCTTGGGCTGCAAATGGACATTTCTCAAGACCACAGCAGAAGCCATTTTTGGCTGATACGAGTGCTAAATGGTTAAAAGTTTAGGCCTAACATGACTCCTGTTTGTATACATGTATAGACATTGTAGATGTATTGTATTTGCTTATAGATCTGGAAATAGTAAGATGGAGACACTCGGCTCCATGCTCGCCAAGATCTCAGTACATGCGACGGACGATGTGTACCGCACGACACGACAACGCATGACACAGGTGGAAGAAGCTAGGAAAAAAGACTGGTGAGTTTATTTCTGGTTCTTCGTTATCAACACATGTTTGGAAAAAAGGTGGATAGAATTTCGGTAACTGTGGGTTGCAGATTTTTAAAGATTTTCCAGATTTGTTCGGAGCACATTCCAAAATTTGTATAATCTTATTGTATGGTGACACGATTATCTGTTTTAAAGTGTTCGGACCCATAGTTTCTGAGGTTGATACATATCCAGAATTTATCCGATCCGTATCCAGGTTCTTTTATCTGGATCACGGTCAAAGTGATCCTCTTGCACGGCAAGTTCTAGCTTTGTCTTAAAATTTGAACCAAATCAGATCAGTAGTTTGAAGGTACAGCTTGGAATTTCATGAGTTAAAATTAACAATGAACCTTTCCAGTTTTAGCTAGGCCCCACCCATCTCTAGCTAAGCTCCACCCATGCCACGCATATGTTGGGATCTATCGATCCGTGAACTCCCTGACTATCAATTTCCAGAAAACTACCGATAGGCTGTTAAATATTTTGGAACTAATTTGACTGGGTGCTGTTGCTGCCAGCAACAGAGCCCAGTCAAATTAGTTTCAAAATGTTCAAAAGCATCTTTGTTAGATAGTAAAGACATGGAATTGATACAACAATGCTTAGTCCGTCACAAATTATGGGTTGGTGACGTATTTATCTACGTCATTCATGGCATCATATTCAATGACGTCATCCTGCACGTCATGTAGTTGATTACGATGACATGTTATGGATGGATAAATTGAAAAGGTCAGTTAGCCTTCTAGCTCCAGGCAAGTAGAAAATTGACCAGGGATAGTATTATTTGTGACTGACCAGCCCAAAGTGTTAGTAACAATTTAATATCTCGACTGTTTAATGGTCAAACCGGCAGTGATCATGAGAAATATCCATTTTCAGACCAAGAGAAAACTATCTTTGAACATTTACCACAGGAATGGCTGGCTCGATAATCTAGTCCTGCATGCTAGTGAAGGTTAAAATAATATAATTTTTTTTCCTGTTATACAAATTGTGTCGGTTAGCGAGATGAGGTGTGCCACTTGTCACGTCATACAAATGTCATACATGTAAGCTAACACATTCACAGGTCGCAATGTCTTGCACAGAACTGACTGCCGACAAAATTAACCCTTTACTGCAATGGTTTTGTGAAATGTCCATTTGCAGGCCAAGAGAAGACAATTTTTGAAAATTTATCACTGGCTAAATAACCGAGCCAGTCATTCCAGTGGTAAGTTTTCGAAAATAGTCTTCTTGGTCTGCAAATGGACATTTTCTATTAGAGAATTGGAATTTTCCTGACCAAATTTAAGGGTTAGAGGGTTAATGTCAATATGTTGATAACCTTTTATGTTAAATAAAACGCAATGAATGTCAATGATGAATTTTCCTGTTATATTGGAGCTTGTTTCATCTGATATAATGCACATATATCTAAAGGCCCAAGGGAAGTCACTCTCATCATCACACTAGCTTTTGTCATGTTTGTGAGAGTTACCTCCCTTGTTTCCTTATTAGAACTAATAAAACATTCAGCCAAGAGTATCTTGTATTATTACCGGACTCGATTTTAACACTATCCCGTTAACCTGAGGATAGTAGAATTTTCTACTGGTTAGTAAAACTACACCTGTACGTACTAACCCATAGGGGTTAGTAATGCTCTCAAAATAGGAAATAAAAAACCCCACTGTTTTAATGGCATTATGTTCAGTAACCCAACAAAAATTAAAGAACACATTGTCTGCTACTTTCAATGCTTTAATGAATATTTTGAAATTAATTCCAGTCAAATTATTTTCGAAATATTCAATAACTTTCCTGTATGGTTGCTTTGGTGTTGAGTTTTATAAGGATCCATCAATGAATGGATTAAAGAAGTGATCAGGTTTGAGCTTCTAAACATCAGGTTAATGAAATTTGGTCCAGGATAGTAGAATCAATGATGCACTATCCAGTCTGGGTTAGTAGAAAATATGCTTAAAATCTACCCCTGTTATTATCAGCTATTTAGACTAAATATGTCATGATTGTTGAAATCAGTTGAGAACATGTACAGTGCATCTCATAGATAAGGTAACATGTTCCCAAAACAAAAACAGAAACATGTTAGTAAGATTTTGAACAGGATGTAAGAGAAGTTCTGTTGATTATTTTGAGCCTAATTGTATTGGAAGACATTGCTGCCTTAGGAAATTATATTCAAAATATTCAATAGTACATTTTATTAGCTCACCTGGCCATGGCCAAGTGAGCTTATGGCATGGCGACCATCCGTCGTACGTCTGTTCATCCGGCGTCCGTCCGTCCATCAACTTTTGCTTAAAAACGCTACTCCTCATTAACCACTTGGCAGATTTCAACCTAATTTGGCTGGAAGGACGCTATGGGGGTAGGCTTCCGAACCTGTATACAGAATTTTGATTGGACAATTTTTTCAGCGGCCATCTTGAATCATCCGAAAAAATTGTGGGAAATCGTTTAAAACGATACTCATTAACTACTTGAACAATTTTAGCCAGACTTAGCTGGCAGGATAGTACAGTGGTATGTTTCAGAACTTGTATACAGAATATTTATTGGTCAATTTTTCCAGTGGCCAGCTTGGATTTTCTGAAAATTTCTTGAAATCACTTAAAATCCTGCTTCTCATTAACCACTGGGCTGATTTCAATCAAACTTGGATGAAAGAACCCTAGCCTGGTATCCTTCAGAACATGAATACAGAATTTTGATTGGTACATTTTCCCGGCGGCCATCTTGAAGTTCCCCAAAAATGGTGGGAAATCGTTTAAAACGGTACTCCTCATTAACTGCGTGAGCAATTACAACCAGACTTGGCTGGAAGGATACACAGGCTGGTAGGTTTCAAAGCTTGTATACAGAATTTTGATTGGTCAATTTTTCCTGTGGCCATCTTGTATTTTCTGAATATTTCTGGAAATCACTTAAAAGCCTACTTATCGATAACCACTGGGCCAATTTCAATCAAACTTGGATGGAAGAACCTTAGCCTAGTATGCTTCAGAAGCTGTATCCAGAATATTGATTAGTCTATTTTTCCGGCAACCCTCTTGGATTTTCTGAAAAATGGCGGGAAATCGTTTAAAACGCAACTCCTCATTAACTGCTTGAGCAATTTAAACCAGACTTGGCCGGAAGGATACTAGCCAGGTAGATTTCAGAACTTGTATATAGAATTTTGATTGGTCCATTGTTCCGGTGGCCATCTTGGATTTTCCGAAAATTTTGGGAAATCGGTTAAAAGGCTACACCTCATTAACCTCTTGAACGAGTTCAAGCAAACTCGGCTGTAAGGCCCCTAAAGTACTATGCTTCAGAACTTGTGTATAGAATTTTGATTGGTCAATTTATTCAGTGGCCATCTTGAATTTTCCGAAAAAATATCTGAAAATCGCGTACTCATTAACTACTTTGACGATTTCAACCAGACTGGCTGGAATGAGCCTAGGGTGGTAGGCTTTAGAAGTTGCATATAGAATTTTGATTGGTCGCTTTTTTCAGCGACCATTTTGGATTTTCTGACTATTTTGGGAAATCGGTTAAAAGGCTACCTCAAAATTAACCCTTACCACTTTCATGTCAACATTTTTAATTTTCAAATAAAAGTAAAAGATGAACTGGTATTTATTTTTCAACAAATTTGGTGGAAGATGGTGCTGTCGCAGACAGCAACATATTCCACCAAAATTTTTGAAAAATGTACACTAGTTTCTTTGCTATTGACACCGTGAAAGATAGAATATTGACATCAGTGTGCTAAGGGTTAACCGCTTGGCCGATTTCAACCAACCTCGGCTGGAAGAACCCTAGGCCCGTACGCTTCACAACTTGTATACAGAACTTTGACAGGCTTTCAGATAAATGGGAATTCATATAAAATGCTACTCCTCATTAGTCGCTTAGGCAATTTCAACCAATTTTAGCTGGAAGGATCCTATTGTCGTAGCCTCGAGAAACTCTATTTGGAATTTCAATAGGTCAATATTTTGGCAGAAATCTATGATTTTCTGAAAGTTTTCCGGAACCATTTAAAAACCTTCCTTCAATCAATAACCTGATTTCAATAAAACTGGGGGGGGGGAACGATCCTATGATGTTAGGCTTCAACATATTAAATGAGAGTCTTGATTGGACAATTTTTTTTGGTGGCCATCTTGGATTTTCCGAAAATCATCCATCATGTCAATTTAAAAGCAAATGGTTTAAATGCCAATGGTCCAGGTGAGCGCCACAGGCCCTTGGGCCTCTTGTTTATTTTTCCGGACCATAAATAAGTTATTCATGAGCTGTACTACATATATGGCTTAGGGATTTTAAGTGTTTAATTTGCCTTAAAAAATATGTACAATGCAAAGTAGTTTGAGCGGGTTTGATGATGATCCGGTAACCCAGTCTTTTCTGAACTGCTTAGATGTAGCACTAGGCATGCTAGGCTACTGTATATTAACCATTTAACCCTCGAATTTGTTCAAGAAAATTTCAATTTTCTCATAGAAAATGTCCATTTGCAGACCAAGAAAATACGATTTTTTTAAATTTACCACTGGAATGACTGGCTCGATTATCGAGCCAGTCATTCCAGTGGTAAATTAAAAAAAAATAGTATTCTCTTGGTCTGCAGATGAACATTTCTCAAGGCCACTGCAGAAGGCATTTTTGGCTGATATGAGTGGTAGAGGATTAAATACACTACTTTACCCGTTGTCTCGTGAAATTCTATTGGCTCAGTTACATGACAATTATACGGGGCAGCAACAGCTTTCAGTCAAATTAGTTTTAAAAAATTCAACAGAATAATCCTTACTGATACATAGAATAAAATTCGTCATTTCTGGTACAGCCCGACGTTTAATTTGTAAAATTATTTTTTCCATTTCAGTGCGCAGGAAATCAAGCCAGGTGGACGGTACATCGGACATAAGATTAAAAAGGTTGTCGCCGTGGCGCATTCCAAAAACAGAAATCCATTTATGAGTAGTGCCAGCGGTAATTCAAATAATAGTGCAATAAGTAAAGCTGGCCCCAAGCCGCTAACGAACAGTAATAATAATCTAAATAGTGCCATGAATAATAATCATAATACACGGACGTTTACGAACGGTCAAGGCCCACACTCGGTATCACGGCCGAATGTTGCTAATTCTGTGATATCTTCGTCCTCATCGTCGTCAAAGAATACGGTCTCTTCATCATCGTCGTTATCATCTTCCGGAAAGCCACAGAATTCCGCTATTATGAACTATCCATTGAGGTTTGTATCATATGTAACATCTTTGATTACATGTATCTCTTGTACCTATGTACAGAGGGATATCCCATACGGGTACTTTTGAGGGTACATGTATTTACCCCCAAAATGCAACTTGGGACCCCCAAAAGTAGTGGCAGTGGGTCCTATAGATGGGACTTCAGAAAATCTTGTATGATCATTAAGTATTAATTGGTTGTAGTTGTTTTGTTTTGGTTTTTTTGCACAAAATTACCCATAAAATCTAGTGTAGGCCATCCATAATTCATAGCGGTGAGTCTATGGTACATGTACCTTCCATTTTTAACATGGATTAGAAAATCTGCATTGGAACCACAGATTTTCAGTTTAGGACCGCTGGATTTCAGCTTGAGACCCCCGCTTCTCAGAGTGTGGGGTCCTTGGGACCTCCAAAATTTAGATACCATGAGGAACACTATGTACATATATTTGATATGAGCTTGGATAATCCTGTAATTTGCAATAAATGGCAGCGCTTGTCCGGAATGATGTCATAAATAGGAGAATGCCATTATGACTGAGCTCAAAGCATGCATGCACAATGATGGACATGCCCGGACAAAATGTATTCAGGTGGTCTGTGAACTGTCCAGTTTTTGCTAAGCCCCACCCACCTCTAGCTAAACTCCACCCACACCTCGCTCGTGTTAGGATAGATCGATCCCTGAACTCCCTGACTATCAATTTCCAGAAAACTATACATATACATGTAAGCGTTAAATACCTGTATTTTGAAACTAGTTTGATCGGGTGCTTGGCAGCAACAGCGCCCAGTCAAGTTAGTTACAAAATATTCAATAGAATATTTATTAAATAGTAAAGACATACAATTCTTCAATTATGCATGGTGACGGACTTACACTACGTCATTCATGACATCATTGATTATAATGTTATACTCCATGTCACGTTAATTATGACATATGATTGATGGATAAAGTGGTCTACATGTATTCACATGCTCATACCGGCTTTTCCATGCTTGACTGTCTAGGCAAAATATCCATGGAAATATGTTATGCATTTCGCATGAGATCCTATATGATGGGAATATGAAGTAGTGAAGTTTGTAACGCCTAAATAAATAGCGTGATTCTTGACATATGCATGTAATATAATATTTAGGCAACGGTTTTGGCGTACATGTACAATCAGAATTTAAGTTTTCAAAGCAATCATACAGGGTACAGTACAACTTAAGCAATAACTTAACATGTTTCCAAAACAAAGTAAAGTGTACTGTTCAATATTGGAAGCCATTCAAATTAAGTCCCAAAGTATCTAACAGAACATTTCTTACATTGTTTTCAAAACGTTACTAGCTACAGGCCTGCCCACGAGAGGGCAGTATCTCATTGCACGCCTCCATTGCTTAGTAGCAATGGCAGCATATAGGTGAATACTGACAAATCTCGCCCCACTGGGCTAAATTTAAATTCAGGAGAGCAAGTTATTGCTCGCCTTCAAAATTCTCATAGAGAGTTCCTGTAATTACATTGTAACATGTTTCTGTTCTGGAAACATTCTAACTTATTTATAATAACAGAATTTAAGTTGCAAAGCATACAGGTAGGCCGCCAGTGCGAATAATTATGTTAACCCTTTAACCCTTGCATTTGTTCAGGAAAATTTCAATTCTTTCATAGAAAATGCCCATTTGCAGACCACGATACAACTATTTTTGAAAATTTACCACTGGAATGACTGACTCTGACTGCCTCGATTATCGCGCCAGTCATTCCATTGGTAAATTTAAAAAAAGTCTTGGTCTGCAAATGGACATTTCTCAAGAGCGCTGCAGAAGCTATTTTTGGCGGATATGAGTGTTAAAGGGTTAATGGTGAACAATTTTCAGTATTTAACCCTTTAACACTCATATCAGCCAAAAATAGCTTCTGCAGTGGTTTATGGGAAACGTCCATTTGCAGACCAAGAGAAGACTATTTTTTTTAATTTACCACTGAAATGACTGACTCTATAACTGTAAATCTACAAATGGACATTTCTATGAGAAAATTAAAATTTTCTTGAATAAATTCGAGGGTTAAAGGTTTTAAGCTGTGTCGTATGCAAATTATATTGTATTTTTTGTGTGTTTTAGAGAGAGGGTCATTCACTTACTCGCCATAAGGCCTTACAAGAAACCGGAGTTGTTAGTACGGCTGCAGAAAGGTATGAATATTTGATAATTGTGCTGGCAACAAAGCACATCGTGACAGCAATTTATATGTAATCATAACGTGAAATGTACATGTATCATGTATCCGTCAATACTGCTTGGTCGGTTCATCAAAATCTAACCCCTCTTATGTCAATGTAACCTTTAATGGTCAAACTGACCAATAAACAACTTTGCAGTGGTCTCCAGACATGTCAGACATGGCTATTTGAAAGGCCTAGAGAAGATTATTTTAAAATATTTACCACTAGAATGACTGGCTCGGTTACCGAGATAGGCCAATTTTTAAGTCTAAAACAGCAACAGCTCTTAGCAACAGTTTTCAAAATAGTAATTTTTACGCTTTCTTCAATAACCCTCGGTCTACTGGTCAAATCTTCTGCAAACTTGGGTGGAAGCTTGCCCAATGGGGTCCTGAACACGTATGACAATTTTGTGGCCAAATGCTAAAATGCAACAGCAACATTGTTTTCAAAATAGACATATTTGAAGCATTTTTCTATAACTATAATTGAGCGATCGTTTCCGAACTTGGGTTAATGTGAGTCATAGATAATGGAGGGATTCAATCTGTAACTCAAGCATCTGACATCGTAATCAAATATGTCACATGTTAGCTGACATCACAATCAAAATGACGTACGTAGCTCCGTCATGAAACTGGTACCTATGGTCCATCACAAACATATCTGAAAGTATGTCTAATTAATCTACAAATTGATAAACATTCTATTGAATATTTTGACACTAATTTGACTGGCATCAACAGTCAGACCCCGGGTCAACTTTGTTTCAAAATAGTCAACAGATCCCTTTCAATGTATTAGCCTAAAGTCCCCAGTTCAAGTCATTTCAAGTCATTTTCAAGTCATGAAAATTAAAGTTCTAATTTTTAACCCCTCTTGTGTCAACAGCGCCTCAAAGCGTTCAAAATACTACTTAATATAGCAATTAAACATTTTGATGGTCAACATTTTTTTTAATATTTTAATTTTAGACGCCTATTTTTATGAATTTACAACTGAATTTTTTTTCGCCGGCTTTAATATTAAAGGGGTAATAGTAAAAGAAAATTACAGTTTTTACTTAGTCAGTGTCTATCTGCAGGCCTCTAGAGGAGTAGTTTTGAAAAATTTACTTCCGTGGGACCCCAAGGGCAAATTTGGAGAAGATCCCTCCAGTAGAACCAGAGTTGTTAAAAAATGTCTAAACAACAGCAACAACAACAACAACAACAACAACAACAAGCACTCCATACTCGCATATATACCCTTGCATCTGGTGACACGGGTGAAACGAGTCATACATGTATTAAATTATATCAAGATATTCGAAAGTCAAATCGGTTGTGACATACTACAGTGCATGTATGTAGGATGTCATGTGACATGACTCGCTGAAGTTCCAACGTGTACATATGAATGCAGACTTTATCTTTTGTATTTTCCAAAATTTATGAATTCTCTGTTACATTTTCCAATTTCTCTGAATGCTTTATAACATTTTGTAATTTCTCTGAATGTTTTTTTTTTACAGATGGGGTGAAAGAGAAGGATAAGAATTGCCTGACAGCATTGCTACAGACTGTATCATCATTTAGCTATAAAGACAACACATTTACACTGGCCAAACACCTGTATGGCGAGGTCAAACAGACCTGGCCATTCTATACAGAGACTGACAAGCAGTTGCTTATGAGGTGAGATGGGTTAACAATTATTATCATTATGAAATCATTAACCATTTAACACTCAGCTTAAATTTTATCAAGTCTGCCTCTACAGTGCGCCTGAAAAATGTCCGTTTGCAGACCAAGAGAATATCGAGCCAGTCATTCCAGGGAAAAATTTTCAAAAATAGTCTTCTCTTTGTCTGCAAATGGAAATTAAAAAACAACGTCTTCTTGGTCTGCAAATGGAGATTTCTGAAGCCAATTTCTAAACACATGAAGTTTTGGGAGTCCAAGCAGGAAGCATGGAAGTCTAAAATAGTTCCCATACATTAAATTTTCTTAAAATCATAGTTTTAGTGGTGTCCTTCCTAAAAGTTAGGAATTCCAAGACTTCCTTGGTTTTTGAGTCCAAACATGAACCTTGGGAGTATAGTACTCCCAGACTTCCATTAGTTGAAGCCCTGTTCTCAGGAGAACTGCAGAAGCGGACCTGAGTGTTAAATGGTTACCCCTTTAATGGCTAAGGTGGACGGAAACCACTTCTGCAGTGCCGTTGAGACAGTACCATAGGAATAATATCTTAGAAAACTTAACACGAGACTCATATCAGTGGTATTGGTAAGATTTGAAACCTATTATTCTCGTGTTCTTCAAATGTAAAATCTATTCATGTCTATGAGAAAATCTTTATTTTCTGGACACAATTTTCACCAAAGACACTAACATTTAATGGTGAAGCCGGCCATTTGAGCCAGCCTCCGCCGTGGTCTTGAGAAATGTGGTCTTGAGAAATGTTCATTTACAGACCAAGAGAACACCATTTTTGAAAATTTAGTAAAATTACCAGTGGAATGATTGGCGCTGTGTAACTAATAGAATGGTTTAAAAATCCACTCTCATTAATTATTCACAAACTCAATAAAATCGATTTTGGTGTGGTCAGTACTGATCAACTATTGGTATTACTTTGCTCTCTACAGGCGCATTAATTTGGAGAACCGGTGCGCATCCACATCACCGTCTCCAGTGTGCTCACCTGCTCAGAGTAGTCCTGAGAGTCCCTCCAATAGTCAACAACAGGTAATGTGGAGTTAAATTTCACAGGTCATCTGCTGGCCTGGACATGTAATAAGAATTTATAATCATTAAATACATGTAGCACTCGTAGAATTTTGTTGTATACATTGGAGTGAATTGCACTTGCAGTATTTCTTCGAGATAACGCTATGTCTGTGTGTCTGCCTGCCTGCCTGCCTGCCTGCCTGCCTGTCCCTGCATACCTGGCTGCCTGCCTAAGGAAGCAATGTATTCCTATCCAATTATGTTCGAAATAATCAACAGAATATTTATGACATCGCGTTCAAAATTGTGCTAATAACTTATATGTTAGTTTCATGCCAAAAATCCTCTACCCAATATAAATTATTCTGTTGAATATTTTGAAAATTTTAACTTATCGAAACGGGTCGCTGTTATAACAAAAAAACTTACTTTCTAAATATTTTATTATCAATACTACAGGTCCAGAAGCGGCCATTAGAAAACTACACAGATCCACATAATAATAAAAAGCCACGAATCTCGCATTACGAGAATCGCAAGAAAGAGAACCGTGACGTAAACATTCCACAGAAGGAGGAAGTTACATCTACAACGTCTCCCAAGTCAGAACGGACTGATGGTAAGAGCACCTGGGACTACCAAGTTATCTTAGCCATTTAACCCTTGCCACACTGATGTCAACATTTTAAATTTTCAAATTAAATTCAAGGATGAACTGATGTTAATTTTTCAACAAATTTGATGGAAGATGGTGCTGTCGTAGACAGTGACATCGTCCACCAAAATTGTTGAAAAATGTACACTAGTTTCTTTGCTATTGATGCAGTAAAAGATAGAATGTTGACATCAGAGTGGTAAGGGTTAAGCATCAAATTTGTTCAAGTTTGTTCAAAACCTTTTAAAAAAATTTTCAGAGAAAATGTCCATTTGCTGACACTGAATAGATTGCTTTTGAAAATTTATCACTGTAATGACTGGCTCTGTTAGTGAGCCAGTCATTCCAGTTGTACATTTTCAAAAATAGTCTTCTCTTGCTTTGTAAGTGGACCTTCAACAGGAACAGTTGATTTTTGCCGACTTGATTGACCATTAACCCTTTAACCCTCGAATTTGCTCAGGAAAATTTCAATTTTCTCATGGCAAATGTCCATTTGCAGACCAAGAGAAGACTATTTTGAAAATTTAGCACTAGAATGACTTCCAGTGGTAAATTTTCAAAAATAGTCTCCTGGTCTGCAAATGGCCATTTCTCAAGACCACTGCAGAAGCCGGTTTTGACTGATTATGAGCTTTAAAGGGTTATTAAACTGTTAATTTATTTTTCAGATGCAAAGGCCATTACAACATCCACAACACCAGATCTTCCAGATTTTACTATGTAAGTATAATAAATAATTAGACTGTGAAGTGGGCTGTGGTGTTGTCACAAAATGTGGGTTCGTTGGGGTGGGTGGGTCAGTTAGCGGCTTTAACCTCATATCAGCCAAAAATGCTCTTCGGCAGTGGTCTTGAGAAATGTCTGTTTGCAGACCATGGGAAGTATTTTTGAAAATTTACCACTGGAATGACTGGCTCGGTCATTCCAGTGGAAAATTTTCAAAAATAGTCTTCTTGATATGCAAATTTTCTGTGAGAAAATTTAGATTTTCTTGAACAGATTCGATGGTTAAAGGGTTAATGAGCAAGCAGGCAATTTTTTTCAAGCGGGAGGTCATTTTTTCAAGCGCTACATCTTTTTCAAGCGGGAGGTCATTTTTTCAAGCGGGAGGTCATTTTCAAGCGGATAAAAAACGCCAACACAGCCGTGTTGAGGAATGCCGATTTGCAGGCCAAGAGAATACTACATTTGTATTTTTTAAATTTTACCACGAATGACTATCGGTTATAGAGCCAAACATTTCATTGGTAGATTTTCCAAAATAGTTTTCTCTTGACCTGTAAATTGACATTCCTTTAGGCCAGTGCAAAGGGCAGTTTTGGCCTGCTTAAACATTAAAGGGATATTATCAGATTTAATAAGTCACAAGGTTTGCTGGTTCATCCGTGTTCATTTCTAGCCCTGATTGTTGTAATAGCGAGTACAAACTACCAAGAGTTTTTAATTTGTATATTATTTGCAGAAGTTATACGCCTATCTTAAGCAAAGAGCAGCGGCAGAAATACAAGGCTGTGTTCAACGTTGAGTACAATGAGTACAAAGATTTGCATATTTGTGTGGAGAAAGTCTCGAAGAAATTTGCGGAACTCGAAGAGAAGATTGGCCAAGTCAAACATGGTTCCGAAGATTATGAGGTAGTTTAGCTGTCTGCCTGCTGAATTTCTGCAGTCTACAGTTTCCATGAGGTTTGACTGGATATGCTGAATATTTCGAAAATAATTTGACTGAAAGTTGTTGGTGGCTAAGCCACCAACAACTTTCAGACAACTCTTTCAAAATATTCAACATGTCCATAGTTATTGCCCATTGAAAGTGTGATTTGTGGGCTTGCAGCAGTCAGACAGTTAAGAGATCTATGTGTGGGTCATGATTTGTATGCCAAGTCTTACATGACACTAGGTAATGTGATATGTTTTCAGTGCATGCCTATATACATGTGAACATTTCCAAGAGCATGTTGATCTCATCTCTCTGTCTGTAAAATAGCAGAATAATGTGGGCATTCTAATTTCAAATTTCATTAAGAGCACTCGGTTTTAATGGCCCGTTCCAGGTTTTTTTGCTAAGCCCCGCCCATCTCTCGAAGATCCACCCACCCCTCACTCGTGTTGGGATCAATGGATCTCTGAACTTCCTGACTCAATTTCCAGAAAACTATACAGGTAAGATGTTGAATATTTAGAAACTAATTTGACTTGGTGCTGTTGATGCCTATGGCAGCAACAGGGCCAGTCAAATTAGTTTCTAAATATTCAACAGCGTGCTTCTTATAAATAGCAAAAATATACAATTCTTACGTGTCGGACTATTAAGAGTTAAAGACGGGCCGTATAGAATCATTTGTGATGTAATGATTATGATGTCACCTACACGCTGCTTAGCTCATTATGATGTCATATGACGTCATTACTCTGGAAAGGTCCGTTATAAGCGTGCCCTGATAGTGCAAGTAATCACCTCTAAACGTTAAGTTACAATCATGAGATTTTTTTTTTCCCTCCTTTACCAGAATCTCCGTAAGAAGATCGTGACTGAATACAAGACGCAGAAAGGCGATACAAAGTTTGTAGAGCAGAAGCGTCGCTTTGAATACCTGCATAAGAAACTCGCATATATCAAACAGCTTGTGCTGGAGTTTGACAAAGTCCACATCCTCGCCTCCTAACACAGGGCCTGGGCTTGTCTCCCTCGCTCTCATGCAACGACCACCACTCGCTATTGACAGAACCTCAGAATGATTCCGCTAGTGAAATTTACATTTATATTTATATAAGCATTATTCTTATTAATATTAATATTACCATTATTATTTATATACAGTCAAACTTGTGTTAAAAGCAACTGCCTTTACGGGAGGGTAATGTCGTCATTAAGCCTTTCAAGGATAAATCCCGGAAAAAGTAAATTCTTTATGATGTAAAGCATATTCTGTTGAATATTTTGATATTAATATGACTGGAAGTCATTGCTGCCTAAGGCAGCAATGGCTTCCAGTCATATTAATTTCAAAATACTCAACAGCTTTCCCGTTCGTTTGCGATGAGACTGAGATACAAGGAATTTATCCGTGAAAAGGTTAAAGACAATTAGTCATTTAATTAAGTTTTATTTCTATAGAAATAGATTTTAGGGGCAAAAATGTCTTAAAGAACTATCATTTTGCCCCCCCCCCCCCCCCTAAACACAGGTCGTCATTTTGGCCAGGTTTGACTGTACTGTTAACCAGTTTACTGCTGAATTGCTATCTTTGTTCATTAATAATTACATTCTGCATGAATTGTTTATGCTTTGTTTTACAATCCAATATTTCAAAGTTAACCCTTTCACGGCGAAGCCGGCCCATACCGGCCTCTGCAGGGGTCCTGAGGAATGTCCATCTGCCGGTCCAACCAGCCTATATTTGAAAATTTACCACTGGAATGACTGACTCGGTTATCGGACCAACCATTCCAGTGTTCAATTTTCAAAAATAGCGTCTTGGTATGCAAATGGACATTTATGAAGGAACTGTTTAGATTTTCCTGACTGATTTTTAGGGCTACGCACAAATTTGCTCAAGAAAGTTATGCTTTGCAGAAGTTAATCCAGTAGTCAAAATAGACATAGACTGCAGAGGCCATTTTTCGCCAGCTTGTGTGTTTTAGGATTAATGCCTCCTGTTGTGATTGAAGATAGTACCGCTTACAGCGTTCAGCAACACCGCTAATCACAAAATTAACATGCGCACGCACGCACACTCACTCATGTATCCAGGATTTCATCCAAACATGCTTTTTATGTTCAGCAGTAAAATGTTTATGATTATTTGACGCTAGGCCAGTAACAACTGCTCGAGTATTAATAAGATACGTTGTGCATTTCAACTCTTGTCAAGGGAGACAACTCATCTGTAATTAGCCCTGTAAACCCTGAAGTCGGCTAAAAATGGCTTCGGTGTGGGGGGGGTGGGTGGGTCTTGAGAAATGCAGATTTTCAGACCAAGAGAAGAGTATTTTTGAAAATTTATCACTGGAATGACTGGCTCGATAATCGAGCCAGTCATTCCATATGATACATTTTCAAAAATACTCTTCTCTTGGTCTGCAAATAGACATTTTCTATGAGAAAATTGAAATTTTCTAGAATAAATTTGAGTGTTAAAGGGTTAATAAAACCAATTCCATGAACAGCATTCACTATTATGACTCTGACTGTCTCTCGAACCCTCTAAACCCGAGAGTTAATATACAAAATGGTATTTACGATATTTAGAATAATGTAGTTATTCGATCTGTCACTCAAGTAGGTCAAGTCATAAACAGATATGTCACATGTTAGCTGATGCTGCAATCAAAATAACGTATGGCTTCGGCATGAAAATCAAAGAAAAGTCTGTCTGGAAGGGTACAAATTATAATATCTTCGATGAATTTACAATTTAATAAACATTCTGTTGAATATTTTGAGACTTGTATCACTGGGAATTCTGACAATTCGTACACATGACAGAATTTTTTAGCCTACGTCATTATAGGTTTGACGTCAGTCTTCATGTGGCGTAATAGATTATGACGTCATATACTTGAGTAACAGATCGGATCCCTCCATTCTTGAAATTGAAATACTGTGATGTCATGGGTCAAATGGTAGAGGAAAAAAACCCCATACAATAAGCGAATAAACTGTGAGTACTCATGGTTTGCGTGTGGTGTGGTTAATTCCTAACCAAACTACATCTAGTGATTATATTTTAAATTACTTATAGAAGTATCAGACCTTCTATTGTTACTTTAACTGATTAGTAACATTAATTAATAATGTGCTAACTATTTTAATTACTATGATGCTGATTGCATATTATTTATCGTATGACTGTGCAACCATTGTTTGAGCCAAGATCTATGAACAGCGCCATGTGTCTACGCTGTGTGATTCAAGTTTATTTTTCAAAACAAGCTTTTTGGAAGAGATATTTTTATGTCTATATTAGCCTGGGTAAATAAATTAGAGGTTGTCGTTACTTGATTGTATACGGTTCTATTTGATTCCGTGATCGGTGCTGTTTGATAGATCAATCAAGGACTTTAACTCTTCAGGAGTTTCATTGAATATTGTTAATAGTTATCTCCCCTTCTCTGTAACATTTGTTTGGGTGCGGGTGGAGTGAGGATACTCAGGAATATTGTTCTTTTATTCAGCTCGAAATAACAGAGCGTTGTGTTAAAAACCATGAGAAACGTTCAATGTTATACCAATTAATTAATGTAAATTTATAAATCGTTTATTTTGAAAAAATCTAGCAGTATTAAAGATTTTATATATTTAGTAACATTTGTGAATGCCACCACCCACCTTTAGACGCATGAAAAAGTGGTCACTACAATGTAATCATATAAACATTATCATGTGACTATCCGCGCAGTCCAAATGAAGAATATTTTTTGAAAACTTACCAGTGGAATGACTGACTGGCTTCATAAGCGAGTCAGTTATTCCAGTGGTAAGTTTTCTCTGATATGTATTGTATGATATATTATCTTGGTATATAAGTGAGCAGCACTTTGTGGAAATTTTTATGGCAATTCGAGAAATTTAACTCTAATGCCAAAGTTTGGTCGAGAATATGAAAACACTTGCTTATTGAATGTCCATTTGCAGGCCATGAGAAGAGTATTCTTGAAAATTTCCCACGGGCTAGCTCTGTTACCAGTCATTCCAGTGGTAAATTTTCAAAAATTGTCTTCTCTTGGCCTGCGAATGGACATTCCTCAAGACCACTACATAGTCTAGTTTTGACTGGGTTCGTCATAAAGGGATTAGTAGCTATTGAGAAAGATGACTGCGGGTGGCGTATTTACGGATTTTAGTAACCTAATTAATACGAGCGTTACTCGTAATATTTCTATTTATTTTATTTTATTAAATACACCCTAATGGCAATTTACTCTCTACTTACATCAGAAGCGTTATTTACAGTCCATTTATTTATTTCTACTACTAGATAAATAGATACTTATATTTAATTTCAATAACCATAGACCAGGCCTGACTACAGTAGTGCATCCTGTCATTTCGTTGCTCACGCATACGGACCATGATTTTTGGCCGAAGTATTTTCTTATACGGTCAGTCGGTCACTGGATTTTCACATACATTACATAGTGCTCTTTATTATTAGGCATATAGGGTGGGGTGTGAATGGGTGGGGGGAGTCGGGTGGTCTACTAAAACAGTTATTTTAATGTGTACAGTTTAGCTTGACATAGATTTAATTTTTTTTATTTTTATGATGCACATTTTGGAAATTATTTACTTACCTGGTTGAACATAATTTCTTTTTCTGTTTCTTTCTCTTTATCGAAAATCTTGCTTTAAAGGTGCACATTCACAGCAAAATGACTGAAAATAAAATTGTTTAAATTGTATACTTTTAGAGGCTTATAGTGTGGGTCTAAATGGAATGAAACAAAATAAATCTTAGCATATGATGATTTCATTACGTATAAATTAATATAATTTTTTAAGCTGTGAATTTGAATTAGTGACCCGTGCCTCTATTTCAAATTCACAGTTAAAAATACAAAATTTATTTGTACAGAATGAAATCATCATATGTTAAGATTTATTTCGGTTCCTTCCACAATTTAAGGCACACAATTTAAGGCTACAAAAGTATACAGTTGTGACACTGATTTTCAAGCATTTTGGCATGAATATTCTCCTGTAACTATTTCACTGTGGAAAACCCCGTATTTACATTACAACGTAACGATTAAAGGGATCCCGTGTTGAGTATTTTACTGTGTGCCTGCTGCAATCCGCCAGACAATAATTTCAATGGGCAATAACTCTGGACCTGTTGAATATTTTGAAAGCAACAACTTTCAGTCAAATCTTTTTCAAAATATTCAGCATACCCAGTGTTATGGGCAATAATAACGTGACCTACTGAATATTTTGAAAATAATGTGACGGGAAGTTGTTGATGGCTAAGCCACCAACAACTTTCAGTCAAACTATTTTCAAAATATTCAGCATGTCCAGGGTTCTGGGCATTAATAATGTGACCTGCTGAATATTTTGAAAATAATGTGACTGGAAGTTGTTGGTGGCTGGGCCACCAACAACTTTCAGTCAAATTGTTTTCAAAATATTCAGCATGTCCAGGGTTAAAAATTATGGAGAATTTTGTCTGCAGAAATTCAGGATGGGGCAGTTAAAGGTAACTTATTCTCGGCTGTTTCTAGTAAATTTTGAGTAAAAAGCTTTTGAGAACAAGTACAAAATTCCTGAAAAAGGAAAATATTTTCAATTTGACAATTAAAAAATCGAATAAAGTTTTCCTGTATGGTTCTTCGGAGGTGCAGATACAGCTATATATCTTAGTGGTGAAACAGTTAATTGATTTTGTGTAACCTGAACATGACGTAGAGATTATTTTTATAAATAAATATTTTTGCAATTTATAAACTAGCATTTTTAGTCACAATGAATAAAACAATGGATGAATCCGACCTGTCGCTCAAATATCTGAATGTCGTAATCAATGATATCGCTAGTGAGCGGATATCCCAATGAAAAGGGCGTATAACTCTGTCATGAAAATCAAAACGTCTGTCACTAGTGTACGAAATTGTATGTCCTTGATGAATTTACAAATTAATAAACATTTTGTTGAATATTTTGTAAGTAATTTGACTGAGAGCGGTTGCTGCCATCAAGAACATGCAAGTCGTGCACTTTTGTGAGAGGTATTTCGATTTTCATAACGGCACAGCATCATTTTGTTTGTGAGTTGTGACATCAGCTAACAAGTGACGTATTTGACTATGATGTCAGAGTGACAGATCATATCCCTCTACTGACCACCATGTGTTAGTGACAATGTGACGATCTGCCTGCTGGATTTTTGCAGACGACATTCCAAAGGTTATATCGCTGGACCTGCTAATATTTTGAAAAGAATTTGATGAAAGTTGTTGGTGGCTAAGCCACCAACAACTTTCAGTCAAATTGTATTCAAAATATTCAGCACGTCAAGAGTTTTTGCTCATTAAAATTATTGTCTGGCAGCAAGCAAGTTAAAAATCATAAATCTCATATTGATAATAATATATTAAGTAACACTGGGTAGCAGAGGTATATTTTTAGAAACTATATATATATGTATAGGCCCTAAAACTGGTGTACTCTTGAAAACATTAAATTGCTGAAAGCTGTTCCTGCGTCAGCCAGCATGCAGCATCTTTCACCAATATTGGGTTCAAAATTTTGCCACTTTAAGCTAATTACCACTCATACATAATCACAATCATGACAATTGCTGGAATAATTTCTTGATCAATGCTGTTTCGTGACGTATCCATGATAATTTCAAGCCCGGAGTATGTGATCCATTATGCTTCCAGGCCATAATATGTCAAAATAATATTTTATTGTGTGACTTGAGTTAGTTTAGCCATTTTAAATACGTTACAATTTATGCCAAAATTGACATGATGTTTTGTCCGTAAATATATTCTAGAGATTTACGGATAAATCTTTGTATTTCGTTGTAGTGTCTGCTCGTAGATCTCGAATGCCATAAGTGTGTAATAGGATACGTTTGATTTGTTTTGTGAAATTCTTACTTCGATTCGCTTGAATCCACTTCATAATTAATCCACATGTTGTATTAATCGCTTTTCTCATTGTGTAGATAACATGTGTGGCATAATATAGCTAATCTTATGCCGATTATGTTTTGTGGGTAAATTGTTTTAATATCGCCAAAATCATGCACCGATAACTTTAATCAAAAAGCTTGCAAAATAATATGCTGTCGTTTAGTTATAGCGCGCAGTATTATGTACCATGTAAACATTCATGACATTAATGCCTTCGTCAGACATATGAGAATATTGACATATATACAGGGCTAGAAATTAACCACTGGTCCCGTGATCCGTACACCTTTTTCGTATACGGATCACTGTTTTAGGACAGTAACTGGGTGGATCACTGTTTCAACAGTCGTTTTATGACAAAATTCAAACGGGATTTGCTGTTTACTTCATTAACCAGTTTAGTGTAATGTGTGGGGTTTTAATATTTTAGCATGTTTAGTGGTCAAGCTGACCAAAAATGGCCCCTACAGTGGTCTCTGAGAAATGTCAATTTGCAGGCCAAGAGAAGAATATTTTTGAAAATGGATCATTGGAATGACTGTCTCGATAAACGAGCCAGTCATTCCAATGATACATTTTCAAAAATAATCTGTTGGCCTGCTAATGGACATTCGGTGAGTAAACATTTTGATTTCTTGACGATGAAATGACTCCTAATAATGTGGTCAAAATTGTGCATTCAGAACATTTGATTAATTTTATATTCTGTGCAGTACTACCATCATGACAGTAGAAAATTCCAGGGATTTGTGAATTTGCTTGTGATCATGATTAACAAAGGTTAATTTCTTGCCCTGTTGTTAACTGTTTGCCGTTATCCAGTATTGCAATGTAGAAATACTGCATCCACCAAAATATCTATTGTATGATTTGTTAGATTGTTGCTAAATTTGCTAGGTTGATATCCTGTGGTCGTCCATGATTACTAGTTATATATTTGTTTTTATGCGCATTGCTTTATTTATCTCTTGAAGTATGTGATGTCAACGATATATATTTATATATATATATATATATATATATATATATATATATATATATACTATTAAGGCAGATTACTGGGCCAATGGAGCCAGGTATTGGCTCAGTAAACTGCGGGCTGCGTCATCATATATATATATATATATATATATATATATATATATATATGCATTTCTGTGTGTGTGTGTGTGTACAGATGATGGCTGTGGTTGCGGGCACATTCAGTGATTACATGTCGGCCATTATGGGAACATTTTGTGATTATAAAAACCCTTGCGGGGACATTCCATGATTAGGTCGTCCTCGTTCATTGTTATTATTACTAATATTATTTCAATTCCTTCCATTGACAGGAAACCGAATATGTTGATTGTTGGAGTGTCATGTTTGTAAAGTTAATCAGTACAATGTACATAAAATTATTTGTGTAATATATAATTATTACCTTATTTATTACTAATATTATTAAAATTATTCTTTTAAAATTGAAAGGGCTATTGCAAATACTCTAAAAAAAAATCCAGAAAAGCTTAGATCTATGAAAAAAATCTTATAGGTTAATTTCGTTATACTAAATAACAATATTTTATTATTGGTGATTTATACAGAATGAACCTTTTATTACACCAAATTATTTTCAACTGCTGACAGGGTTGCATTTGATATAAAGATATTGAAGTTTTACTTTCGAAAGGTTAAGTGGTCACACCTGCATGGTAACCAATCATATGTATTAAGATGACATCTATATAACTCACAAAACCAAATGAACCATATATTTGACCATAGATTAACTGTTCACATGTTGATTAAAACATTTATGTGTGAATAGGCTTGTGCGATTACGTGATTAAATAAATAATATGCGAATAATCGGGAATACTTTGTTCTTAAAATATTGCAAAACCTTTAGTTACTCTTTAATGTGGTAGGTCACGAAAATTGACATTTTGCTCAGCGCATTTGCAGACCAAGAAAAGACTATTTTTGAAAATGTATCACTGGACTGACTGGCTCGATGTTCGAGCCAGCATTCCAGAGATACATTTTCAAAAATAGTCTTCTTGGCCTGCAAATGGTCATTTCTTAACACAATTGCAGTTTTTGTTGTTGATATGTCTTTGTTGTGATGTCGGGGTAATTTGTAACTAGGCTGATGAATCGAGTAATCACAATTATTCTTAACTAATCAATCGTAATCACTCAAAGTAATAATCGCACAAGCCTAGCTATGTGCGAAAGCTCTTAAAAAATCCTACCTTTGAATCCGTTTTTAACTGTCTGTACAGATTAAACACAGCTACCTGACTCTTATTATATTGTGTCAATATCACGAATATGGCTCGATTACTTATTTGCTTGTGATATTTAGCTCATTTTATTCAACTAGAATCATGATATATTGCCAAGGAATCTATCGTCAATCAGTATTAGATAATAATAATCGATAATGTGTATGAATACTCTAAACATAATGATCTAGACTTTATCCGGGAGAAAATCTGAGTAAGTAATGAAAATCAAAAAATGTATATACCCGCAATAACAACTGTAATCCTTTTAAATATTTAAAATCTAGATTGACAACCGGGTTTATTTATTTATTTGTTTTAGAACTCCTCGTTGTTTCATTGTTTAAATTATTTTTTCTTTCATTTTTGGTAGGATAATGTGAATTCTTTTGTCGCTCTAAATTTGCTTTACGATTTTCTTCACGGTATTTTATGAGGTTGATATTTAAAGCAAATCACACTGGATATAAATACATCAAGGCCATTGAATAGAGTATTTTGGTGGCTAGTATGACCAGTAGCTTGGTTTTTGGGGGGTAGGTAGTCCACCCTGCACCGTCAGTCAGAAGTCTATCCGCACCCGCCAGTCACGCTTGACAATTTTACGTGAGGCCCTGTGGAAACCACCACAAATGACTGCAAGGCTGGTTGGTCCACCCGCACAGAACACTTATAAGTGTGTCTCACCATTGCACCGGGTATAATTTAACTGTCTGCCTGCTGAATTTCAGCAAAGTAAATTTTCCATAGGTTTTAACTCTAGATATGCTGAATATTTTGAAAACAATTTGACTGAAAGTTGTTGGTGGCTATGCCACCAACAACTTTCAGTCACATTGTTTTAAAAATATTCAGCAGATCCAGAGTTATTGCCTATTGATATTATTATTTGATGGTTTTCAGCGGTTAGATAGTTAGAGGTTTTTAAATTAATTTAGTTTAAGTTGCACATTTGGTTTCACATGGTTGGTGATTGGTTATCATTTTCTGTCTATTTTTGGACAGTTTGAAATTATGATGTCATCATGCATGTGCTGATTTCGTGGTGACGGGATAGCATATATAATACTGGCTATATGTGTTATTCGATACAGTATGATCTGCTGTAGCGGACACCACAGCCATTGAAACATGGTGATAATAAAAGCTTTGCTATGCCCCGCCCATTTCTAGCTATACCACGCCCATTTCTAGCTATGCGACTCAGATTGCTGGCTATGTCCCTCCCAATTCTAGCTATACCACGCCCATTTCTAGCTATGCCACGCCCATTTCTAACATAAATCTTAAATTTTCTTGACCAATCTTGGCCATCAACCGATTAAATGACCACCTTCATTGACCACAAAGTGGTAGTCAATGAAGACAGGTGGTCACTGTAGCACAGGTGATTGAAGCGGCCACAGTGGGTCACTTTGAAATGGAGAATTTCCACATGCTAGTCGTTCTTTGACTCGGCTCGTTGAAAAGACCACCTCTCTTATGCCCCCGAAGATAGGTGGGCATGGATGACACATTTGACAGTATAAAGCAATTTTTATTGAATATCTGATTAGGTAATTGGATATTATTGTTACACTTATTTAAAATATTGAACCTGTGATAAGCTTTGTATTATATAGTTGCCTCTGGAATGCCAGACTAGCTAATGGCTGACTAACTGACCCATAGTTATTTTAAGCCTTTATCACTCATATCAACCAAAAACGGCTTCTGCAGTGGTCTTGAGAAATGTCCATTTGCAGACCAAGAGAAGACTGTTTTTGAAAATTTATCACAGGAATGACTGGCTCGATAATCGATGTTTCCAAAACAAAATAAAATGTACTGTTGAATATTTTGATCATAATTGGATTGGAAGACATTGCTTTCTAAGGCATGGTTAGGGTTAGGGACATTTATTACTATTTAAGTTTTTATTTTGGAAACATTTAAACTTATGTATGTGCTATGATGTACATAGTTAGTCTATTACTAACTGACATGTAGCTCTAAAATTTTTCAAGAAAATTTCAATTTTCTCAAAGAAGATATCTGCGCTAAGAGATTATTTTTGAAAATTTACAACTGGAATTTTTATATTCTATGTTTTAATACATCGACATAGGTAAGAATCTTGATTATTTTGAAAGCAATTTGACTGAAGTTAATTTCTACCTTAGACAGCAATGAATTTCAGTCAAATTGTTTTCAAAATAATCAGCAGGAGTTTAACGATCGCGATCCACGACATATGTATAGATTTTTGAATACTTATTATTTATTTGTAATAAATCAGAATTTCTCCTCGGCATTAATACCGAATTTTTAAAACCCGTGGATTTATTCGATATGTTATTTGATTAATATCTGCATGCTATTAGGAATTATTCATGAGGCGTTTAGATCTGACAGTTGAAACGCTTTTCTTGCCATTCGTAAAGATCTATGTACACTTATCGGCGATTCTCTTCAGGCAATAACTAAAATAATATTTTCACTACGAGTTAGTCGGTATGACGTAATAGAAATGAGTTTTATCGTATTACTAATTATCGTATTATTTATCTATGCCCCGCCCATCTCTAGCTAAGCTCCACCCACACCTCATTCGTGTTGGGATCGATCGATCTCTGAACTCCCTGACTATCAATTTCCAGAAAACTATACCCATACCCAGTCAAATACCCAGAATATTTATTAAATAGTAGAGACATGCAATTCGTACAACGTGCAGGACTATTAAGAGTTAAAGACGGGCCTAATAGAATCATTTATGATGTAATAATTATGACGTCATTCTACACGCTGCTTAGCTGAATATGTCATATGACGTCAGATCATCGATGAATACTCTGGAAAGGTGAATTGCAAGTTTTGATAATAACAATGTATTACCTCTGTATGTTTTGATCTAAAACCTTATGCCGAGATCTGTTGTGACTCGATGTCTGAATGCTTGGAGACGGTTTGGGGATGTTCATGTCATTGTTCCCGTCTACTATTTAATAAACATGCTGTTGAATATTTTGAAACTAATTTGACTGGGTGCTGTTGCTGCGCCCAATCAAATTAGTTTCTAAATATTCAACAGCTTACCTGTATAGTTTTCTGAAAATTGATAGTCAGTGATATGTGTGAGTGGAGCTCAGCTAGAGATGGGCGTGGCATAGCTCAAACAAGATTCCCCCATTACTTAGTGACTAATAATGTACATATATAGGTTCGAATATATCTCGCCTTCCTTGCAATTCAATGATTGGTTTATTTGACTAGAGCTTTATAAATTCACGGCTGATAGTACTGACTGAATGGGAACACATGTAATTTACATTTTGTCATTTATGCTGGTAACGCATGTTACTGGGCTGAAATTGGGTTAATACCGGGCCAATTTCAGCGTATAGTTATTGGATTAGATTAACCATTTTACTGATGAATTCTCCATATCTCATTTTCAAGGCAATTATACAGGAAATCTGTTGAATATTTTGAAATTAATTTGACTGGAAGCGGTTCACAACCGCTTCCATTCAAATTAATTTCAAAATATTCAACAGAATAAGTTTTATATTGTAAAGAATATACTTTTTTCAGGAATTTGTCGGTGAAAACCATGAAATGATTAATATATTCAGGTTCTTGATATGATGTATCCATCAAAAGTATGTTTCATCTCCCATGGTCCCAACCGCCACACATACGACCTCGACAGATACGGCTACATGACTGAAGAGCTATATATATATATATATATGTATGTACTATATAACGCATACATGACATCTGTTATCATAAACGATGTGTAGATAGTAAATTATTTTCTTACACAACAATTTGTCAAAGATCTCTTATAAAACAACTTACAGGAACACCAATAGGTAGTGTGGTTTTAGTGACTGTTTGCTATAAAATATGTGGCGGAAATACGTTGGGTTTTTACAATGTTCAATATTGGCAAAGAGGATATGCATTGTGTGATTAGTTGACTAAGAAAAGAATATTTTAGAAACTTTGTGCTAGAATGACTAGCTCGTTTAATGAGCCAGTATTCCAGTGGTGATTTCTAAAAAAAATTCTGGTTCGTAAGTGAACATTTCTTAAGAATCCACTATAGACGTTTTGTTTTGTTTCAATGAGTCGCCCAACTGTTGGTCTCAAAAGGCGAGGCTGACCGGTCAGGCCAGTTTGAATGAAGGCTAAAAATGTGTAAAACCGTCAATTATGTTTTATGCAACCTCCATTCTCTTGGTCCTATAATGGTCCAGATTAATCAACCATTCAGGAAAATCAAATATTTTAACCATTGGATGTCCATTTGCAAGCCAAGAGAAGACTACTCCGAAAAGTTTACCACTGGTATAACTGGCCAGTTATTCCAGTGGTAAATTTTGAAAAATACTATTCATGGCCTGTAAATTGACATGATAATTTCTATCACCAGTGTAGTGGCAGATTTAGAACGACTTGACGATTTAAGTGTTAAGCGACTATAGTGATCTGATTACCTCGATCTGAATGTAATGTAGAGCAACGCGGATTATCTCCCTTGAATTTAAACGACTAGTTATTGGGGGCGACATTAATATAAGTTAACCCTTTCACCATCAAATCCCTGAGATATATATTCTCTACGATATAAAACTTAGTCTGTTGAATATTTTGAAATTAATTTTAACGGGAAGCCGTTGCTGCCTTAGGCAGCACGAACTTCCAGTAAAATTAGTTTCAAAATATTCAGCAGTTTTCCTGTATGGTAGCGTTGAAAGTGAGATATTGGGAATTTATCGTTGAAGTGGTTAATAATATTAACAGGTGCTTGTTAATTATAATAAGATGAAGTAATTGTGTGTGAAAATTTATGAATGTCTACGTGACTTATGCTGGTTGGTGCTTGATGAACTGACCAATTAAATTGTGATAAATTAAAATTAATGAAATCATCAATGCTTGCTCGCTGAACGTGAGAGAATTTAAAAAATAGTACTTTTTGTAAAATGTTCAATAATTCTGTGCTAGGTTGATTGACAGGTCTGTTTGATCTTGATTGTGAGTGATTATTAGAGGTCATTTGGAAAAATAGTAGAATTATTTTTGATATTTGAATATCAGAAAAACTTATTATATAGACACGGATTCTATCAATGAGTCTCAGTTATTCCCATAGTTACTTGAGCCCTTTAACCCTCAAATTTGTTTAAAATGTCCATTTGCAGACCAAGAGAAGACTATTTTTGAAAATTTACCACTGGAATGACTGGCTCAGTTATCATTTCTCAGGACCACTGCAGACGGGTTTTTTTGGCTGGTATAAGTGTTAAAGGGTTAACCCTTTCACTTGTGCATTCCCCAAGGCAGCAAAGGCTTGCAGTCAAATTAATTTCAAAATATTCAACAGAATTAGTTTTATTTGGTAAAGAATTGACTTTTTCAGGAATACATCTGTGAAAGGATTAACCGTCAAATTTGTTCAAGAAAATTTGATCTGTCCATTTGCAGACCAATTTTGAAAATTTGCTGCTGGAATGACTAGCTCGGTTATCAGGCCAGTCATTCCAGTTGTAAATTTTCAAAAATAATCTTCGCTTCTCTGAAAAATTGAAATTAGTGTCTGGTGGTTTGCAGCTGTCAGAAAGTTCACCCTTTAACACTCATATCAGCCAAAAGAGAAGACTATTTTAGAAAATTTATCACTGGAATGACTGGCTCGATAACCGAGCCAGTCATTCCAGTGATAAATTTTCAAAAATTCTTCTACCGGTCAGCAAATGGACATTTTCTGAGAAAATTTAAATTTTTTGTAACAAATTTGAGGGTTAAGGGGTGAATACATATGTTATTCAAACCAAATGTTGCATTGAGCAGATAGATATACATGGTAGCTCTGCTTTTTTCTTTGTGCAAATGATTGTTTAATAATTAGAGAAATCTGGTGCTAGTGTGTACGAGACGCGTTTAACCATTAGTCAAAAGAATGCGTTTGTTGTTTGTAAAATGTTTTCATGGTTCACGCAGGTTATACGAATCCTAGAATGTCATGTAATTTTAATAGAATGAAAGTCATGGAAAAGTGTATAATTTGGTTAGAGATCATTGAAAGGTATGGAATTTAGACATATGACATATTTTAAAGTTTTCAAAAAGATTTATATCAGAAAGCGTTCAGACATCGGAGAAAACGCGGTCAGTTTTAGATCGGGTGATAACTTCATTGGGAATCATCTGCCTAACCAATCAGAAAGTGTCTCATGGCGCCATGTTTACATTATTATTCTGCTGATGTCAGCGGTTTGACATTTTGTCCAATAAGGAGATGCTATACATCATTTGTGTGGCTGGTCTTAGCCAGTCAGAAGATGTGGAGGGTCTCCGCCCTCTGGTTCGTCGTCCAGTCATTGGTTGTCATGGATTTGAATGTGTGTGATCCATGTATGGATAAAGCACTCAGGCGCATAAAAGATATCGCTTCAGATAGGTCATTGCTGATTATACCTTTCCCCTTTAACCATCCATCATATGATGTCATAACTATATGATGTGAAGAATGGCATCATAATCAATGATGTCATGAATGACGTAGATAAGTACGTCACAAACGCATATTTGAAGAGGAACTATGGGTTGTTGTACGAATTGTATGTCTACTATTTAATAAATATTCTGTTGAATATTTTGAAACTAATTTGAGTGGGCGCTTACCTCTATAGTTTTCAGGAAATTGATAGTTAGAGCATCCCCGGTATCGATCAATCCGAACACGGCGAAGTGTAGGTGGAGCTTAGCTAGAGGTGGGCGGGGCATAGCTAAAACTGGAATTTTCTGTACATTGTCTATAGTGCCTATTATTTTTATGCCACCATTGGATTTGCTGTTTAGATCCTCAAACTCAGGATTGTTTAAACCGTATCACACTGATGTCAAAAATAGTTTACACAATGAACAGTGGAAAGGCTGATGTGCATTTTCGAAAAAATTGCTGAAACTAGTTGTTGTTTTAGACAGCAAAAGCTTACAGCAAATTTTTTTCTAAAGCAAACACCAGCCATCATATGAAAATAAATTTAAGACTGAAATTTCAGTGCTCTACGTTAAGACGGAGGAGCATCCTTTGTTCACGAAAACGTGTTTTTAAAAATGTCAATTTTACACTTGTGTATTAGTCAGAAAATGTACTCACTCAATAACCCTCTTGAGTCCAAAACTGGTATTCACTTCATTAAGTATGTATTTGACAGATCCGATCTGTCACTCAAATATCTGTAATCAGAATCAATGGACATTTCCATGTTTATTCGTCTATCATATTACGTCATATGACATCATAGTCGACTCAGTGACGTGTGTGATGATGTCATAATCATGACATCATGAATGATTCGATATAACCATCTTTAACACTTAATAGTCTGATATGTACAAATTGTATGTCTTTGCCACTTAATACATATTCTGTGGAATATTTTGAAACTAAATTGACTGACGCTGTTGCTGCCTATGGCAGCAAATAGCGCCCGGTTAAATTTGTTTCAAAATATTTAACAGCTTACCTGTATAGTTTTCTGGAAATTAATAGTCAGGGAGGTCAGATATCGATCAATCCCAACACGGAGGTGTGAGTGGAGCTTAGATAGAGATGGGGGGGGGGGGGGGGGTTGGGGGTGCGGGGGGGGGGGGGGGGCATAGCTAAATCTGGAAAGTTCCATCACGTCACCAGCTAGCTGATCTCACGATCATAATCACATAACTCCGTCATGAAAACGATGGCTGTTACTGGTGTATGAATTGTGTTTTTTGATGGATTTACGATTCAATAAGCTTTCTTTTAAATATTTTGAAATGTATTTGACTGCGACACCCCCACCCCCTCCCAGTCAAATTAGTTTCAAAATATTCAGCAGCTTACCTGTATAGTTACCTGGAAATGTAGTTCCTGTGACATAAAGTTTCAAGTTGATTCCAGCACACAAAAAGTGGGAGGAGCGTAGCTATAAATGGGCGTGGCATAACGAGAAATGAATCCCTCTATTGGCCGTGGCAGACTTAGCATGCCTCGTGGAGTAATCCAGTTTTAACTAGGCCCCCACCTATCTCCGCGCACGCTTTGCCCGTGTTGGAATCGATCGGACCCTGAACTACCTGAATCTCAATGTCCAGAATTTGACTGCCGTGCTGTTGCTGTCATAGGTTATTAAGTATTAAAAGCATTTCAATTCGTATACGTGACGGACTATTAAGAGTTTTTGACAGAGATACGTCATTCGTGATGTATTTTATTTGTGAGGACAGCCTACCTGTGACGTATTTGATTATGATGTCATATATTTGAGTGACATTAAATTTCTTTATTGTATTGTTGAATGGATAACCTGTCTTGAGCATTGTCTGATACGCACACCTGCACTCGTGCACACACATGCACGCACTACTCGCTGCCATATCATGATCGGTTGAATATTATTTAGTCATTGACAATTCACCTTTCCAGAGTACTCACCCATCATATGACGTCATAATGAACTGCACGATGTGTAGAATGACATCATAATGAATGACGTCGATAAGTACGTCACGAACGCATATTTGAAGACGGTCTATGCGTTGTACAAATTGTTTGCTTTTACTATTTAATAAATATTCTGTTGAATATTTTGAAACTAATTTGACTGGGCGCTGTTGCTGCCTATGGCAGCAACAGCACCCAGTCTAATTAGTTACAAAATATTCAACAGCTTCCCTGTATAGTTTTCAGGAATTTGATAGCTAGGGAATTCGGGGATCGATCAATCCAAACACGGCGAGGTGTGGGTAGAGCTTAGCTAGTGATGGGCGGGGCATAGCTAAAAATGGAAAGGTCAATTGATTAGATTCTTGTTATTCTTGTATAAATGAATGCATATTTGTTGCTACTGAAGTCAAATGAACATCCCTTAAAAGCAGGAAAATAAATGCCAATTCTCATGTAATATTGCTGCTGTAACTGTTGCTAGTATTCTAATAATATATGCTACTAATAAATCGCATTGCAAACTGTGCCATTGTTTGTTATTATCGTGGTATAATAGATTTATGAGGGGTATCCCAGCAGGCACATGACGTTGTTTCAACGTTGAAATCACGTAATGACGTGATTTCAACGTGGATTCAATGTTGAAACAATACCATGTGCCTGCTGGGATGTTAGCATTAGCCTTTTTCCGTTTGTCCATTCAGGCTTTCATTTCCATCCGATAACTCAAGTTTTACTAGCGCTGTCATCAAGAAACTTGGCTGGAATGATTCGATTGTGGTCCCAAAGAGGTCTATTGATTTTAATGTCAACGGTCAGCGTAATACAATTGTGGAAATTGGATTACATTCCTCGAATGATAACTACGTTCTACCGAAGAGATCTTCAGCAAACCTGGCATGTGTATTGCCCTTGATTGTCAGAAGTACCCGAGTAATTTTTGCTTTGAAATATAAAGGTCAGGATAACGTTGATACAATTCAGAAAATCGGCCTTTCCACTGTATCCATCCATCATATGACGTCATAATTAGCTACTTGGTGTATAGAATGACATCACAATCTATGACGTCATGAATGACGTAAATAAGTACGTCACGAACGTATAGTTGAAGATGGACTATGTGTTGTACGAATTGTATATCTTTACTAATTAATAAATATCCTGTTGAATATTTTGAAACTAATTTAACTGGGCGCTGTTTCTGCCATAGGGAGCAACAGCACCCAGTCAAATTAGTTATAAAATATTCAACAGCTTAGCTGTATAGTGTTCAGGAAATTGATAGTCAGGGCATTCGGGGATCGATTAATCCAAACATGGCGAGTTGTGGGTGGAGCTTAGCTAGTGATAGTCGGGGCATAGCTAATAGTGGAAATGTCCATTGGTTTGCGTTTCGTGATGATAACTCCGTTGCTACTGAATGTATATTCACCAAACTTAGCCTATGTGCTGCCCTTGACCCCTTAATTTTGGAGTCCAAAGTTCAAGGTCGTGGTGACCCAATTAAGAAAATTGTGCCACGTTTACGGATGATATCTTGAGTTCTACCACCACGAAACGTGTCCTTGGGGCGTCTGAAGAATCATATTATGATTTGGTATCAAAAGATCGAAAGCTTGAACACAATATTATGTGTTAATTTCCGGTGACTATTAATTGCTAGGCAATGCTCAAATGTTCCGGTTTGATTACATTCGGGTTACGGAATTTTGTCGATGGTCTCCAGTCGAGCACCATCCGGTGTACCAAAATCTCTACTGGAGCAGATTGTGGACTTGACCATGTGCTATTAGTCACATCTATCGGACTAAGGCCGTGTTCACATTAGAAAGTTAGTCCGAAGTAACGGCATACTGAAGTATGACATTACTTCTGAATAACTATCCAGTGTGAACACGGCCTTAGTCAAACCTTTCACGATGAACCGGCCTCTGCAGTGGTCTTTAGGAATGCCCATTTGCATGGCAAGAGACCATTTTTGAAAATTTACCACTGGAATGTCTGGCTAGGTTACATTTTCAAAAATACTTGACATTTTTACCCGAAACTTAGACAATTACTTATACAATTTCTAGCGATCCACAATATGGATGGATGTGCCAACACATGTACAGGCGGTTCCACCTTACGACATCGCCCGCTTGTCCTTGTGGAGAAGCAGAACAGACCACAGAGCACATACTTCAATGTTGCAGTACGTATCAGCTGCTGAGAGAAGAGATCTGGCCTTTGTCAACCTCTTTTCTTGAAAAGCTGTATGGGCCTGTGGAAGAACTGCAGAAAACCACAGATTTCATCTTGAGAACGGCTCTCCAAGTGTGATACCAGCGATCGAAAAGAAGAAGGTGGATGTGCCAAATCTAGTCATTCTATTTTCCTCTATTTAGGTATATGCCACAAACATAGAGACAGACAGCAAGACAAACACCGACAGACTGAACCGACGGTGACCGATCACAATAATATCTTCAGCTTTCAGCGGGCGTTATACGAACGTAGAGCTGTTTTGCAGAGAAATCGCTGGATCTTTTTCTGTCACTCAAGTATATGAGATCACAAATAATTACGCCATATGTAGTAGGCTGACGTCACACTCACGATGACGTATTATAACTCTGTCAGGAAGCTGGAAACCTCTTACGAATTATAGGCCTATGTCTTTGAAGAATTTACAATTTAATAAATATGTTGAATAATTTGAAACTAATTGTACTTAGAGCTGTTGCCATAGGCAGTAACAGCCACTACCCCCCCCCCCCCCTCCCAGTCAAATTAATTTCAAAATATTCAACACCATACCTGTTTATTTACCTTTAAGTTGAGATACATGAAATGCAGGGTTCAAAGTATTTAAATTGACCCCAACACGCGCAAAATGTGCATGGGCGGAGTTTAGATAGGAATGGGCGGGGCATAGCTAGATATTGATCCCTCTCTTACGTTCTTCAAATTCGTCATTTAATCATCTATCGATTACTGATGATGTTGTCAATTCCTTGAATATTTAAGTCTTAAAACAAAGGGTCGGAACTCATAACCATTCTTGCTAAATTGCAAACAGAGTTACATCCCTTGGCTTATGAAACTGATAAAACGTCGTCGAATGCGTGGCTAATAAAATTTGAAACTTATTAAATACGATCTGAATCTCAATTAAAGTAAAATAAAGTTTATTAAGTATGAATCTCAATTTCCAGAAAATTATACAGGTAAGCTGCTGAATATTTTGAAAACTCATCTTACAGTCAAACGTGTCAATGAATAGTAAGAATGGACAGGTGCGTAGCTTGCATGTTAAACAGCTTTTCGTGTCATCTAGGCACCCGTTGTCTTCACCAAACTTTGGTGTCTTAGATAATTTCCAAGGGGCTAGTTTCGATATAGCTTTGCCTCAACGTCACATGAGATTAGGAAGAAATCCATTTATATACAAACTGTTACAAATAAAACATCTTTTTTCAGTTAGTGTTGAAGAACTCAAATACAATAAGAGGAATCTATGACGAACTGGAGATACTTTCCAAGGCAAGGAACAAAATAGCGCAGCTTACTGGGTCGATACCGGGCCGATACTGAAAGTATACTGAAAGTATCGGCCCAGCAAGCTGCGTTATCTGGATTGTTATCACTTGCGTACCGAAGAGAATGACGTCGGTCCTTTAAATGCGGAGGTCACATGTCTAGGACACTGTTTAACGGGATTTATTCAGCCCAACATCATTACGTCACGGCGGGCGGGTGGGGTGGGTTGGTGGGTGGGGCCTTTGCAATCTGGCATTGTTCCTGTCCGCGTTGTCTTTAAGATGATAGTCGTAAGATCACCCTCTTAACGAATCACCAATTAATCGAACAATAGCTTCGATAACTGTATTACAAAACTACCTGTGATAGATCACGTGGTGTCCGTTATAAACACTACTGCTACTGCTGCTGCAGTGGCTGTTGCTGCTGCTACTGCTGTTCCTGCCGCTACTACTACTACTACTACTACTACTACTACTACTACTACTACTACTACTACTACTACTACTACTACTACTACTACTACTACTCCTACTACTACTGCTACTTATCAAAAGACCATGATTGGTTGATTTGGCCAGCGGCCATCTTGGACCTTGTACTAGTTTTAGAAACTACTTTAAAAATCATCTCCAAACCTGATAGGCTTATCGAATTGGAACTCAAAAAGCTTCATCTAGAGCAGAAGGTGAAGCAAGTCTGTTCAAGACGAGCTAATCTGTCGAAGTGTCAAAATTCTGTAAAAATTATTAGAGGGCAAGGAACATTCAAACTTGTTGAAGGACAGTTGGTAGGGGAGAGATTTTAGCCAGGAACTGTGCAATAGATGAGGGAAGGAGAGCATGTTAGCACAGTTGCTGTCTAACTTGGCCACTGCGCTAATAGGTGCAGATGACAGACATGTATCATCTTAGCACGTTAGCCATGTTAGCCAGCAACTGCAAATGATGAGAATGTTAGCACGATAGCCATGTTAGCCAGGAACTTTGTAATCGACGATAGAAGGTGGGCGTGTGAGCACAGCTGCTCGCTGACGTTGCTACAGTGTCAATATGTACAGATGGGAGACAGCTATCATGTTAGGACGTTAGCTAGCCAACGTGGTTATTGTGCTAACATGCGCAGATTGGAGACAGATAACATGTTAGTGCGTTAGCTATTTTTAGCCAACATTGGAAAAGAGGATTGTATGTTAGCGCGTTTGGCATATTAGCCAGCAACTGTGCAATAGATAAGAGATGAGACCATTAGCCCAATTTGCGGCTAACATGGCTGCTGTGTCAATATGTACAGATGGGAGACAGATAGCATGTTAGCGCGTTAGTCATCTCAGCCAGCAACTGCGCAATAGATTAAAGATAGCAGTAGCTGAGGGCAGATGAGAGCATGTTGCTATTCCTCGCTTTTGGTTACTGCGCTATTATCTAAGATGAGAGACGGATATCATGTTAGCACGTTAGCCATGTTAGCCAGACAGTGTGCAATAGCTGAGAAGAGGAGAACATGTTAGAGCGTTAGCCATTTTAGCCAGCAAATTAGCCATGTTAGCCAGCAGTAGTACAGGAGAGCGCATGTTAGCACATTAGCCGTGTTATCCAGCAACTATGCAATAGATGAGGGAAGGTGAGAATATGGTGACGTTGGCGGTGACGTTGGCGGTGGCTCGCGTGGCTTATGTGCTAATCTGTACAGGTGAGAGACAGATAGCATGTTAGCACATTAGCCGTGTTATCCAGCAACTATGCAATAGATGAGGGAAGGTGAGAATATTAGCACGTTGGCGGTGACGTTGGCGGTGGCTCGCGTGGCTTATGTGCTACTCTGTACAGGTGAGAGACAGATAGCATGTTAGCACATTAGCCGTGTTATCCAGCAACTATGCAATAGATGAGGGAAGGTGAGAATATTAGCACATTGGCGGTGGCTCCCGTGGCTTATGTGCTAATCCGTACAGGTGAGAGACAGATAGCATGTTAGCACATTAGCCGTGTTATCCAGCAACTATGCAATAGATGAGGGAAGGTGAGAATATTAGCACGTTGGCGGTGGCTCGCGTGGCTGATGTGCTAATCCGTACAGGTGAGAGACAGATAGCATGTTAGCACATTAGCCGTGTTATCCAGCAACTATGCACTAGATGAGGGAAGGTGAGAATATTAGCACGTTGGCGGTGACGTTGGCGGTGGCTTGCGTGGCTTATGTGCTAATCTGTACAGGTGAGAGACAGATAGCGTGTTAGCTTATTATCCATCCTAGCCAGTAATAGCAATAGATGGCAGAAGAAGAACGTGTTAGCCACCTTAGCCAGCATGTTAGCCACATTAACTAGCAGTAGTTGAGAGGATAGCATGTTAGCACGTTAGCCAGCAACAGAAGGGCATGTTGGCCAGCAACTATGCAAGGGATGCAGAACGGTAGCATATTATCGCATTACCAATATCCAGTGTTACTGTGCAAAAGAGGGGGACACGATCAGATCACGTTAGGACTGGCTAATGTGTCTACTGTGCCAATATGTACAGATGAGAGTCAAATAGCATGTTAGCACGTTAGCCACGTGAGCCAGCATTTGTTGATGCGAGAGAAAGTTAGCACGTTAGCTATGTTAGCATGAGAACGGTAGGATATTAGCACATTAGCAATATCCAGTGCTACTGTACAATAGATGAAGAATGGTAGCATGTTAGCGATATGAGCTAGCAATAGATGATAGGATAACATATTATCGTTGGTCGTGTTTACGTCTATACGTGTTAGGTCAGTGTGATACCAGTGATCGCTATGGGTTTCTACTTCTGATGACCAATTTCGGAGACAATTCCCAGGCTTATATTGGTATATTAATATTGCCGTGCATTCTGGGGTGGGTGGGATGGGGTGGTAGCGTGGTATTATTAACCTTTTGCGTGGGTCCATCATAGTCGTAGGACCATACACATCTCTATCATCCGACAATGGCGGAATTTGTTTGCTTGTATGTATGATTACTGTATTCTGCGGCTGTGGTAGTAGAAACACCATACAGCTGCAATCAGTCCTTCTTCGCTTTTGCCCACTGTGTCTTGTCCTCGGCCAAAATCCTTAGCTTTCTCAGGTCCATTCTTGACTTGAGTGTACCTAATCCTGCTTTCTTGAAGTCACCTCGTAGCACGCTTAGCAGATTTATGCAATGGCGTCCTCTCCTGACTTTGTATTTACTGGCTTCGAGTAGGGCGAATTCCACGGCTCTCTGTGCTGGTGTTTCTTCTGGCACCCTTAGCACATGGCCAAAGATGGACCATCTTTGCTGGGCGACTTTTACAGACAGCGGCGGCGTATTACACATCTTGTTTGCTTAGATTAAATTAATATTAAATTTTGCTAAACGGATAAATATGTGATATACACGTCTCCCTTTGGAGTGAGGGAGCTATATATTTTGAAAACAATTTGACTGAAAGTTGTTGGTGGCTAAGCCACCAACAACTCTCAGTCAAATTGTTTTCAAAATATTCAGCAAGTCAAGAGATTTTCCTCACTGAAAGTATTGTCTGTGGTGGCTTGCATCAGCAACGCGGTTAAAGTTATTGAAATATACCACATATGAAGCAACCGTCACTAATTAAAGCATAAATTAATAACTACAGACATTTTTTTTAAACGATGTCATGCATATAAATTATTAATTGGCTGTTTGTGAAGTCATAATTAAAATACTACTAGGATTATGATATTATCAAATGAGAGAAATGAGAAGTATCAGTTGTTGAGCAATACAATCTAACGTGCAACTTTCAGTCAAATTGTTTTCAAAATATATAGCTCCCCTACTCCAAAGGGAGACGTGTATATCACATATTTATCCGTTTAGCAAAATTTAATATTGGATCATTATATTAAGGTTCCTATTCACACCAAACTGCCTGAAATAAAATTGTTAAAGTTTTACCGTATAATTTTAGAGGCTTAACTTTATGTACCTAAGGCCGTGTTCTCACTAGAGACTTAGGCCGTGTTCTCACTAGAGACTTAGGCCGTGTTCTCACTAGAGAGTTAATCGGGAGTAACGCCATACCTCACTATAGCGGTTCGCAGGTTAAGTCTCGAGTAAGAACGCGACCTAAGGCCCTGTTCTCACTAGAGACTTAGGCCGTGTTCTCATTAGAGAGTTAAAATGCCATGAAACGAAATAAATTTTAACATATAATCATTTAAAAAAGTTTTGAAATGGAATTAAAGACTTCGTATCCCTAGTCTAAATTCACAACAGAAAAATATATTAATTTCCGCGCAATCAAATCACCATATGTCTATGATGTTCAAGTCAATCCAGTATTAAAATATTCAATATAATATAAATTTTTTCGCATTTCGTCGTCAGGGTTCTGGCGCAAAAGCTTAATCCATTTCAGTATTAACAATTAATGGGCTCTTTATGCTATCTATGACAAACTTATCAAGAGTTCAAAATTGCCCCCCCCCCCCCCCCATTCTCCGCTCTTAAACCACCACACTTAAAAAATAAACAACATATTTGACTTCCATACATGGAGATGAAGAGAAAACTAAACAGCAGCTCGTCTCTGTTTGTCAACTTTAACGCGACGTGTACACACCTTCGTGCGCGACCAATCGACTAGAAATTGACTCGAGAACTGAATTGGGAAGATTTGTAAAGATTTCCAAAGATGCCCGAATAGAATTAATTCAATCGCAAACGCGAAATGTCATTTCTTTCAAATAGGAAGCAATTTGAAACGGCAAAACAAGCGTAGCGATGCTCCGAGCGACGGGTGATTTTAGACCGTTGTTGACAATGACGAAAGACGTTAGAAGGACATTTCAGTTTTACGATGACCACTTCAGCGGTCAGATTCTTTTCGGACGGTCTTGGCTCATTTTCGTTAGCCAGTCGAGTGGTGAAATTCTTAATCAATTTTCACGACGAAACTGTTTCATTTTCGGTAGTCGATTATTTGTGTCCGCTAACGTTACGACAAGCGTTGCGTCACAAGCTAAATAACCCCCTGTAGGTTAGTTAATTGTCAAAGGTTTGACGATGTAATAAGTATTGCTAAGAGCCATGCATTAAAATAACCTCTCTCGCGTGCGTGCGTGAGTATGAGTGCGCATGGGTGGTTTTGTATGTGAGCAGTGCTTCCATATAGGTCTACGTATGTTGTTAAATAATTTTCAAAATAATTTAACTGGAAGCTATTACTGCCCGTGGCAGCAGCCGGTTCCACCAGATTCATTTTAAAATTATTAACTAGCCTACACTATTTATCCAATTGTAACTGTATTTTGACGGTTAGTATTTCTGGTGCAATTCATAGGCTCTGAAATAGGGCTACGTGAACTCACGAGGCTAAAATCCAAAACACGAATATAGGGCTAATAAAATTATTAAACTATTTCATAGTTCTTATTATAGCCTGTACTCTATCTTGTCGCCCCCCCCCCCCCCCCCCCCGCCACCCCCCCCCCCCCGCGCCCGCCGCCGCCGTCGTCGTCGTTGTTTTTGTTTTTGTTATTATTATTATTATTATTATTATTATTATTATTATTATTCAAATTCAAGTAAAACTAAAAAAGACTACTGTTGTTGTTGTTGTTGTTGCTGTTGTCGCCGCTGCCGCTGCAGCCGCTGATGCTGTCGTTGCCACTACCACAAAATATGCCATCTTCCTGCTTTCACTTGGTAAAATGTTTCATCCCAAAACCAGACTCTGCGCTACCCGTCTCCAAATTAAATATTAGCAATCAAATTATACCAAAAAAAGATTGATAGCTTTACTAACATTGTTAGCCGTCCGCTTCACTATCGATCCTACGATAGGGCAAATGTGTTCAAGCCCCGCCCTCGAAGAACGTTTGATTGACACGTGATTGCTGAAAGCGCTCTTGATCAAATCGCTGACAGATTTTCCACAAGGGGCGTAACGCGATCTGTATTATGAAGCCGCGAAAGCGAGCAATCCTATTGAGCTGGTGGAGAGAAAATTAGCCTATTATCCCATTTAAAAGGTGTTTGTTGGGGGATGCGTTGACAAAAGCTGTTTGACACCATGGTGTTAATACCATAGAGTTAACATCTCTGTATGTTCACAGTCGCGTGAGATATACGCCATCGATAATAAGTATCATCGGTATCGCTAAATATAGTGGTGTTAAGCATTATCGTCAGATCATATCTCGGAAAATCAATTTGTAAAGTGATTAAGTGCTCTAGAGTTATTATTAAGCGTAGGCGGCGTTGGCTAGTTGACTCTACTTGACCTCTCAGATTGGGCTCTACTTGACCTCTATAATCCGAGCATCATGCCTCGCCCAGGCAGGAACACTTACAGTGGGCAAAAGCCCTCATATTCCTACATCGCCCTAACAGCGATGGCGATACAAAGTTCAACAGAGAAGATGCTACCTCTAAGTGACATTTATAAGTTCATAATGGACCGGTTCCCGTTTTATCGTGATAATACGCAAAGGTGGCAGAATTCGTTGCGTCACAATCTGTCGTTTAATGACTGCTTCATCAAGATTCCACGCCGTCCGGACAGACCCGGTAAGGGTAGTTACTGGGCTCTGCATCCATTCTCAGGTGACATGTTTGAGAACGGAAGTTTCTTACGAAGACGGAAGCGGTTCAAAGTTCAAGCTCGTGGTTTACGTGGATCAGTTCCTGGTATCCAGAAGCCGCGCTTCCAAGGAGCGGACGCGCTTTATCCGGTGCACGGCAAGTACCACCCGTCGTTCATACACTACCAAACATTACGGGGCGCAGTGGCTCCACTCGCATACCACAGTCCACCGCCACATCTACCGTCAATGCACGATATTAAGGAGTCAATGGCGGTATATCAATCCGGTGTACCACCACCGCTACCAGGAGCTCTACCATCGCAACCAAGAGCTCTACCATCGCAACCACAGCCACCATCATCAACAACCGACAAATCCGAACCCGTAAAGCCAAAGCCTTTTACCATAGAAAATATCATCGCGCCTGATACTAAAAAACCAACACCAGTTCAACCTAAACCGGTTATCGCTGCAACCCTACCATCTTTTAAAACTCTCTCCACATCGGCTCTTTCCGGTTCGTCGCCGTTTTCCTTACCATACCACATAGACTTATCGTTGCAACAACTTCATAGCTACTATGCCCAGAAAATCTTACGAGAATACGATCACGCGAAAGCAGCCGCGTGCAGAGACGCTTTAGCGCGTGCGGAGCAGTTAGCATTCCAATCTGCAGCCATACACGCCCAGAATTCATCGCTCGCGCAAGACACTTCCGTTTACTTAGGCAAGGTTCCGGTACACCACCCGGAAACAGAAACTGTGCAAAAAGACTCGATAGATCTAAGCCTCGTCGCATCAAAGACGATGCCGTTTTCTAGCATGTGCGATCCTAGCGCGTTTTGTTACCAACTATGTCCAAAATCAATAGTTCCGGTAAGCTGACTTGGACATTAAGCAAAAAACTATAATTATATTGGAACGTATTCTTGTGACATTTTAAAACGTACATGTATTCCGATATCTTCAACGGTACCCTAATCACCCTGAGGCATTTTCTGTGAAGTGGAAGGACAGATTTGAAACACACACCGTGTTATTTTTATCATGACAATTTTACCGTTGTTTGGTGACTATCAATATTTTTCTAGGAATTTAATTATTGAACTGTTGTTGGCCTTTCTTAATCATCTGATGGCTAAATCTCGTGAAGAATTTCACAATATTTGTGCTTATTGAATGTCCATTTGCAGGCCAAGAGAAGACTATTATTTGAAAATTTAACACTGAAATGACTTTTCAAAAATAGTCTTTTCTTGGCCTGCACATGGGCAGTCCTCAAGACCCCTTGCAGCCCGATTTTGGCCCACTTTGCCGTGAAGTGGTCAAACTATTCTTGTTGATAACCGTTAATTGCTGTCGTTGACAGCAACGGGTTTCAGCAACGCTGGATAACACAACTGAACAATTTAAAAATAAGAATTTAAACCGCGAATGCAGGAATTTAATGTCTCGGGAAATTTATTTATATAGACCTATATTGTCATTGAATTATTCTGGGCAAAATTTAAGCATAGTTTCTGCTCTGTTTTGTGCTAAAATGATCTCATTATTTATCTGCTTAACTAACATCCGAATCAAAAGGTAATGTCTGTTTAATAATAATAATAATAATAATAATAATAATAATAATAATAATAATAATAATAATAATAATAATAATAATTTAGTTTGTCATAGTGGCAATTAACAACCAATTTCCTTCTGAATTTATAAATAATAATCTGGTATTCCGTGGAAATTTTGATAGAATTCCCTTGTTGTCAAAACTGATTTTACGTAATTTTATAATGATAACGTTGTTATTAGTGGAGCGATCCGACATGTCACTCGAGTACGTCATCTGACGGTCATTTAACCAATTACGTCACTAGTCAATTGACGTCACAATCATCATGACGTATTTCTCGATCCGTCATGAAAATCGGAAAGTCCGTTATGAAGTGTACGAATTGCATGTCTTTGATACATTTAAAATTTAATAAATATTCTGTTAAATATTTTGAAACTAGTTCGATCTGGACCTCTTGCTGCCATAGGCAGCCACAAACCCAGTCAAATTAGTTTCAAAATAGTCAACAGCTTGTGTAGGCCTAATCCCTAGGACATTGCAATTGGGATTCTGGGAATTCAGGATTCAAACTGTAAATCGATTCCAAACGAGCAATAGGTTGGCGGAGCTTAGCTAGAAATGGGCGGAGCATAGCTAAAACTTGCTTCCTCCATCGGAAGCGTGAGTGTTGGCGAGTGGGCGGGACTGGGAAACGTGATTTTGGATTTTAATTTGTTCGATTATGTTGTGGATACCTTATAAAACCTTGTCGGTAATTTTAAATATAAAGTTAACCGATCTGTCACTCAAGTATCTAACGTCATAATAAAATATACCAGGTGTTAGCTGACGTCAGTATTAAAATGACATCGATCCGTCACTAAAATCGAAAAAATCTGTCACCAAATTGTACGAATTACAGCATGTTTTTTAATATACAATTTAAATAAACACTCTGTTGAATATTTTGAAGCTAATTTGACTGGGAGCTGTTGCTGCCATATGCAGCAACAGCCCCAGTTAAATTAGCTTCAAAATATTCAACAGTTTACACGTGTAAAATGTGGGTGGAGCTTAGCAAGCAATGGGCGGAGCGTAGCTAGAAATTTCCTGTCCTTTCGTAAAGTTCGGGTGTATGGCTTAAATAAACGATAGCACCTTTTAAGACGAGCCTGATTCATTGTGGAAATCTTTCGCTAATAAACGTGCTTCATCAGTTCAATGGACCGTTCCAGTTTTAGCTATGCCCCTCCCATCTCTAGCTAAGCTCCACCCACACTTCGCTTGTTTTGGGATCGATCGATCCCTGAACTCCCTGACTATCAATTTCCAGAAAATTATACAGGTAAGTTATTGAATATTTTGAAAATATATTGACTGGGTGCTGTTGCTGCCTACTATGGCAGCAACAGTGCCCAGTCAAATTTGTTTCAAAATATTCAACAGCATCTTTATTAAATAGCAAAGACATACAATTCGGTATGGTTTCCACTTTTGGCTATGCCCCGCTCATCTTTAGCTAACCTCCACCGACACCTTGCTCGTGTTGGGATCGATCGATCCCTGAACTCCTGACTCAATTTCCAAAAAAATATATAGTTAAGATGTTGAATATTTTGAATACTTTAAAACTAATTTAACTGGGTGCTGTTGCTGCTTGTGACCGCAACAACGGCCAGTCAAATTAGTTTCGAAGTATTCAACAGCATCTTTATTAAATGGTAAAGACATACAATTTCACAACAACGCTTAGTCCGTCACCAATTATGCGTTCGTGACGTACTTATCTACTTCATTCCCGATTTAATTGATTACGACGTCATCCTACACGTCACGTGGTTGATTATGACGTCATATGATGGATGGATAAACTGGAGAGGTACATTAAGGACGTCATACATTTAGGTAATGATTATGCTTTATTAAATAAGATTTAAATCTTAAGCTTGTTTAAATCAGTAAATTTAATCATGCTCACTTTTTTAGTCACCCAGGCTTAACATCTAGCGTACAAGGGAAAATATGTGTACACTTAATATTTCGTCGGTAGATCTAAATACATATTGAATATTTGATAGAATTATAACATTATTAAGATATAATTTTGCATCGATATTTGTCATTAAAGGGGCATATTCACACGAGAATTCCTGAAAATACAAAAATTACTAAACCTGTATACTTTTAGAGGCTTAATTTGTGTGCCTAGATGTAGTGAAACGAAATAAATCCTAGCGTATGATGATTTCATTCCGTATAAATAAATATATTGTTTTAGTTGTGAATTTGAATTAGGGACTCTTGTCTCTAATTCAATTTCACAACTTAAAAAGTTATATTAATTAATATGGAATGAAATCGTCATGTGTTAGGATTTATTTTGTTTCATTACATATAGGGATACATTTTGAACCTCTAAAACTATAGAATTTTTAACAATTTTATTTTTAAGCATTCTGGTGTGAATAAGCACCTATAATTCTATAGTTCTATATAGTCATAAGCCGCCAATTCACCTTTCCAGAGTACCCACCCATCAAATGACGTCATAATGAACTGCGTGACGTGTAGAATGACATCGTAATGAATGACGTCTATAAGTACGTCACGAACGCATATTTGAAGACGGTCTATGCGTTGTTGTACACATTGTTTGTTTTTACTATTTAAAAAATATTCTGTTGGATATTTTGAAACTAATTTGACTGGGCGCTGTTGCTGCCATAGGCAGCAACAGCGCCCAGTCAAATTAGTTACAAAATATTCAACAGCTTCCCTGTATAGTTTTCAGGAAATTGATAGCTAGGGCATTCGGAGATCGATCAATCCCAACACGGCGAGGTGTGGGTGGAACTTATCTAGTGATGGGCGTGGCATAGCTAAAAATGGAAAGGCCCAGCAGCCGTAAAGAATTGGCTATTTGGCATACTATTGCATTAACACACATTAGGCTATACCAATTTATTTTTTTTGCTTTACAACCCCTCCTCCCCTCCTGACATAATTTTTTCATATCTAGAAAAAAAAGTAATGCTGGAATTTTAAGGAATTATTTTCAAGATTCCTTCCATCTAGCAATTTTTGCAGCCAAATCCTTATCACTCAGAATTATTTAGAATTTTCTGTAACTCGTTTTGTTCTCTGTAGATTGGTTAACTGTTTAATGATCAAGCCGCTCAGAATGGCTTTGTAATGGTCATGAGAAAAGTCCATTTTCTGGTCAAGACAAGACTACTTTTGAAAATTTACCACTGGAATGGCGGGCTCGTTAACGAAGTTGTTGCTTCCGGTCAAATTAGTTTCGAGATTTTCAACAGCTTACCTGTATTGATGCTTTTATACCACGTTGTCAAACTATAGATGGCACCTCGATGACTGAGGATATACACACGCTATTTTTTCTGATTGGTTGAAAAGTAAATCATGCCAGCCATCATAGGCTGTAGAAATATATCAGCATTTAGCTACTAAAACATGAATATCTTTCTTTAGCGGCATGATGACAAGCTAAATGTCAAGAATAGATTATGTGTGACAACTTCTACCACCTGAATGGTTAGTATATGATAAGGTGAGTTTTCCTGTAATTCATAATACGCCCATGTCCAATGGACATTTCGGTTCGATGCAATGATAGGGTTTTGAGAAGGGCAGCGGATATTCAAATTTTGCGCAGTGAAAAACGTAACATAATATCAATGTTTAATCATTGAATAATAATAATAATAATAATAATAATAATAATAATAATAATAATAATAATAATAATAATACAAGAAGAAGAAGAAGAAGAAGAAGAAGAAGAAGAAGAAGAAGAAGAAGAAGAAGAAGAAGAACAACAACAACAACAACAACAACAACAACAACAATAACAATAATAACAACAACAACAACAACAACAACTGTGTGCATCGAATCAACTGATATGATATATTATTGTACATACAGTATTTTTGTCATCGTCCACATTTAAGCTTCAGTGAAGTAGATATTTAAAACACAAATTTAAGCTTATTTTCATAATTAATGTCTTAAAGTCGTAGGCATATTTAATACAATTTCATGTTAAAATAAAGAATTATAGCTATTTGAATGACGCTTTAGTTTCTGTTCACCACGCAAGTTTATCGTACAGAGCTCCGAGCGTCGGTAAATCGATCCTATTTTACCACACGATAAATTGAATTATCGCGATGTCCACACGCAAATATTCATCGCGATATCGCACACCCATAGTGCAGGGTCAAGCGTGTTCGACCGTCCAACAGTTTCTCCCCGCGACCGGATGGAAATCTTTCAAGACGGTGGCTGAATCTTAAACTAATACAATACGTTTTTCTGACATGGGATGAAATAATCTATAGGGAGTTTTGCAACTAAGCAACAGCTTCTGGTCAAAGGAGGTGTAAAATTTCCAGCGACTTGCCTCCATGGTGGGTGAGGTGGGGTGAGGGTGGAGGGTGGGGAGGGGGAGGGGGTTGGAGGGGGGTGGGGGTGATTGTGATATTAGACACATGGATTTCAGGAGGCTACATTTCGAAAGCGAATACAGATTTTAGTTGCGACTCTGTAATTCTAGCATTTGTCGGTTTATCTGTCGGTCGGTCTGTCAAGATCGATGGTAATCTTGTATCAATATCGATCTGTTATCCACATGAGTCATATCGACCTACCTTCAACATATGTGTTTGATAAGGCATCTGGACATATAGCAGTAAACACCTTATTGGTCAATGTCATTGGATGCGCAGAGCTGCTTCTTCATCTACGTGGCATGGACCTTTACAATTTTTGCTATGCCCCGCCCATCTCTAGCTAAGCTCCACCACACCTCGCCCGTGTTGGGATCGATCGATCTCCGAACGCCCTGCATGTCTATGAATTTCTTGAAAAATATTCACGTAAACTGTTAAATATTTGGAACTAATTTGACTGGGTGCTGTTGCTGGCAACATTAGTTTCAAAATATCCAAGAGAATATTTACTAATTAATGAAGACATACAATTCGTACAGCAGCGCTTAGTCCGTCTTCAATTACGCCTTCGTGACGTACTTAACTACGTCATTTATGACGGCATTGATTATGCCGTCATTCTACACGTCACGCATTTGATTATGACGTCATATGGTGGATGGATAAACGGGAAAGGGCCGTTATGTTAAGCATGGGCTATTTCACATGTTATACAGGAGCAATCAGAGATTGCAGACGCTCGTCCACCCGGTTATCTCAACATTATAAAGAGGTTTCGGATTGTCCGGATTTTTCAGAGATTTTTTGGATGACGCCAAACGTTGTGGAATCACAGTGTCTGGTCACATGCGTTCTTGTGTTATAAATTGAGCTAATCAGACCATCAGTTTCTGAGACATCCATAGATCCAAATATTAATCTTATCCGGATTCGGATTCTTTTATCTGGATCAGGCGCAATGTCTGGGAATCATTTTGCACAGTAAGTTCATTCGTTGTGCTAAAATCTGAGCCACACAAGATCGGTAGACTTTGAGATACAGCTCCAGCTAGACAGACGGACATGCAGACGCATGGCCGGACGGACGGACGCATAGACGGTCGGACTGATTTACGGATGGACAGACAGACAGACGGACAGACTGGCAGCCACAGCCGAATGCATGTCATGTCAGGCTTACGGGGTCGGGGTGGGGTGGGGCGGGGGTGTTGGGGGTGGGGGGGGGCTTCATTTGTCAATATTCTTCTAAGAAGAGATCAATGCATAGATATGCCCGCTCATTTCTCGTTAAGCTACGCCCACTTTTATCCGAGTTGGAACCGATTTGAAAGCTGAATTCTGAATTATTAAATTGTAAATTCACCCAAGACATACAAGTCGTAACGGACCATTTCGATTTCGCAAGGGATTTACCTCATTCTGATTGTCGGATAACATGTCAGATACTTGAGTGACAGTCCATTGCTACGATAGGATAGGGCACTGTGACTGTGGAGTGAGATAGTAGGTATGTCCTAGTGTGGATTATTGGCCTCCATGTTTGTATGTCCTAATGTGGATTATTGGCCTCCATGTTTGTATGTCCTAATGTGGATTATTGGCCTCCATGTTTGTATGTCCTAATGTGGATTATTGGCCTCCATGTTTCGGTTGAACACGCACCATTTTATCAGCAGAAAAATCCCCGTTCGATGTCTATGAGATCATTAACATCGAACGGGGATTTTTCTGCTGATAAAATTCTGGACCATTTTATGGCTAAATTTGGTCAAGAAAAACTAAATATTTGCATCATTTTCTTGAATATATGCTTCAGTTTCCCGTTTTCTCGGCTTCCGATAATCTGACGTGAAGTGGTGAATTAATATTTTATAACTGGATTTCTCCATAATTTATCCAGGGATACTTCACATACAAAGACAGTTTTACAATATAAAATTCCTTCTGGTAGGCTGTTACAGATACCCACCATTTTGTTAGCTAGTGATTATTTTCTAGTATCTGTCTTGCTTTATTGTTATTGTCGAAATTAGAATTTTCGCCAACATAGTGATTGGTTCGGTCGGTCGGTCGGTCGGTCGGTCGGTCGGTCGGTCGGTCGGTCCGTCCGTCCGTCCGTCCGTCCGTCCGTCCGTCCGTCCGTCCGTCCGTCCGTCCGTCCGTCCGTCCGTCTGTCTGTCTGTCCGTCCGTTGGTCGGTCGGTCGGTCGGTCGGTCGGTCGGTCGGTCGGTCGGTCGGTCGGTCGGTCGGTCGGTCGGTCGGTCCGTCGGTCGGTCGGCCTGCCTGGCTGCCTACAATCTCGGTTAAGTTTTTCGTTTGGCTCAACATAGTGATTTATATCCCGTCATCGCTTCACCGAATTGATACTTACCTTGTACACATGCACCCTTACATCAATGGTATGGAGGTCAATGAGTTTAAGGTCGTGCGGTCAATGTTCAACGTCACTATGATCTTGGTATAAAACTCTATTTTTACGGTTAAGATTTTGGTTTAGATTACCGTATCGTCTTATATCGGAAGATTGATTCATCCTATTAGGACTAAATCTGGGTAACCGCTTTCGTAAATCAAGGGGACGGAGCGCAATGGAGTAATGGGCCTTTCCATTTTTAGCTATGCCCCGCCCATCACTAGCTAAGCTCCACCCACACCTCGCCGTGTTGGGATTGATCGATCCCCAAATGTCATAGCTATCAATTTCCTGAAAACTATACAGGGAAGCTGTTGAATATTTTGTAACTAATTTGACTGGGCGCCCAGTCAAATTAGTTTCAAAATATGCAACAGAATATTTATTAAATAGTAAAAGCAAACAATTTGTACAACAACGCATAGACCGTCTTCAAATATGCGTTCGTGACGTACTTACCGATGTCATTCATGACGCCATTCATTATAGTCATTTACATGCTTCCATAGCTATTTAGAATTGATTTTGGCATTTCTTTGACAAGGCTGTATGAAGAAACCGGCCTAGCACCTTTAAGCGAGCGTTGCAAGCAGAAAAATAATACCTTTTTACAAAATTTCCCGTCATGACTGCCGGATTATATCATGGATATTGTCCAGGAAAGCGTGAGGGATGCCTCAGAGTATAATCTCAGACATGCTGAAAATGTCACCATGCCTAGACACCGTCTTGAAACATTTAAGAATTCATTTATACCTAGTACTATTCAACTGTGGAATAACCTGGATAACGAAATAAAAACAGCCTCTTCCGTTGCTATTTTCAAGAGGAAACTTACCAAATCTTATCTCAACTCCTCACAGAAGATCCCAAAATGAGAAATAAATGCAGCCAATTAACCCTTTAAGGACTAAGCCGGCCAAAACCGGCCTCTGCAGTGGTCATGGAGAATGTCCATTTGCTGGCCAAGAGAAGACTATTTTTGAAAATGTTCCACTGTAATGACTGGCTCGATAACCGAGCCAGTCATTTCAGTGGTATGTTTTCAAAAATAGTTTTCTCTTGGCCTGCAAATGGACATTCAATAAGTAAATATTTTAATCTTTCTAACAAATTTAGTCATTCAAGGGTTAACTGCTGATTTATGTAGTCTCCATCTTATTGAGCAAACAACTTGTTGTTATTGCTATATACCAAACACATCTCGTCATTTTTTCTTGGAATTCCCAAACTGGCGATGCGTGCGCAACATTTTATACGGCAGATTTTGATGTCTGGCAGCCTGTCTTGCATGAGGAACACACTTGTCAGCCAGGCTAGGGTCCAAGTGCAGGGTATTGCATTTAAATGCAAATGCAAATGCAAATGTTTGTAAATGATTCAAGTGCAAATACAAGGGCAAATACAGCCTAGCACCATTGCATTTAAATGCAAATGCAAATGTTTGCAACTTATTTAAATACAAGTGCAAATGCATTTGCAAATGTATTTGAATATTTTGGCACACGTCTGGTACTGAAATTCTGGGTATGCACCTGCCATCTTCGTATCTGCTGGTAGTGACTATTTTTAATAAAACCTTTTGCAGACGAAGAGAAGACTATTTTCGAAATCGGCCAAAAGCAGCCTTTGTCGTGGTCTTGATAAATACCAATTTGCAGGCCAAGAGAAGGCAATCACCGAGTCAATTATTTCAGTCGCCTTGTATGTAAGGGCTAAAGGGCTAACGTGGTGGACAAGAGAATGGAGGCACCCATTCCTTACTATTTATAAGGTGATCATATTTATTCTCCTCTAGAGATACGTTGCTGTAGATTATCTCAGAAACAAATTAACTAAAATGTGTTGGCTTGCTAAAGATCACAACTGACTTTAAAGTCAAACTAATTTCAAAATATGCATGATTTTGCATATTTATGTATATTGAGAGCTATAGGCTAAGTAATGCATAGTGAAATGGGTTAATAAATCACAGAAAATAAACTTTCTAATTTCTAGCAACAGAAATGCCATTTTTATGATTTAACAAATAATTTGGTTTAATTTTTTGAAATTAATTTAACCGGGTGCTGTGGCTACTATTCGCAGCAGCAGCAAGTTCCAATCATTTTTGAAAGAAATGCAAAATGAGAAAAGTTGTGCTTTTGAAAAAAATCAAATGGATTTGAAAGCTCAAATGCAGATGCAACCCTTTTCACACAAATGCAAAAGCAAATGCAAATACATGAGATTCAAATGCAAGTGCAAATGCATTTGCACTTGTCCCCAAGCCTGGCTGTTACATTATCCACCTTCCAGCTATCTGCCACTACTCTGTTTCAACGATATATTGAAAATAATAGTTAGCGGGACACGTAAGCTTTCCAATAATTTGCTGAGGGCTTTCGGATGCACTCCATCTGGGCCAGATGATTTGTTTAATCCAGGTTCTGAAAGAGTTTCTTCACCCCTTGGGTGTGAAGATTCTATCCTAGAATACATACTCCACATTTACATTTTCTGTCCTTGGTAATTCTCCATCCAGCTCGATTGTGAATACAATAGAGATGAAAGCTGCCAAGACGTTTCCTTTAACTAGATCCTCACTAGCAACTTTAGTATCTACATCCGTTGAAATCTTTAGTTGTGCTATCTCTGTTTTGACTTTTTCTTTTCAGCATTTAGTGATTTACATGCTTCCATACCTATTTAGAATTGATTTTGGCATTTCTGGCAATCTTCTCCATTGGTAGGAGCAAGGATTTGTAGGTTGTGCGGTGGTTTTGTCTTGATGGGATTATTTCCACCATTTTGAGTTCTATAAACCATAGTCGCGCGCTGTATTAGTGTAATACTGTTGATATTAAACGTCCGTTAATGACTGTCTTCATGACAAATATGTATATGGACTTTCATACCTTAATTTTCTAATTCACATATGACTTGAATAACACATGACAACATAATAAGGAAAAATTAGTTACCTCTCCGGGATGTAGAAATTGTTTGAGTGTAGCTTTCGTGACCATCTCGGTCACTTCTTCAGCACTAACTAAGTTAGTGCTGAAGAAGTGGCCGAGATGGTCACGAAAGCTACACTCAAACAATTTCTACATCCCGGAGAGGTAACTAATTTTTCCTTATTATGAATCATCAGGGGATCGGGGCCAATTTTTCCCAGAAATACATGACAACATGTTTTGATTTAGGAAGTGGATAATGTAACGTCCCATATTCACATCACAATTGTTGAGGTAGGTCGTTAACCCTTTAACACTCATATCATCCAAACACGGCTTCTACAGTCGTCTTGAGAAATGTAAATTTGCAAAACAAGAGAAGACTATTTTTGAAAATTTACCCCTGGAATAACTGACTCGATAACAGAGCCAGTCATTCCTGCGGTAAATTTTCATAAATAGTCTACTCTTGGTCTGCAAATCGACATTTTATTTGAGAAAATTGAAATTTTCTTGAACAAATTTAATTCTTAAACGGTTAATGAAATCACATTAACCTATACCCCAATCTCATTGTATTCCTTTGGCAAGGCGTGTTAAAGCGATCCTAATCTCATCTCAAATGTTGTATTGCACCGATAGATTATGGTTTATATATTCCATATCATTCATATCCTGTCACATTCCCTGATCTGTATCGCGATTATCTGTTTTGTAATATCGAATAAATGTTGAACGGTGCTCGACACCATTTTGTCTCCTCAAGCTATTGTTTGTGATGTCATGTAATCTCCAATGCATCTCATTCTTTATTATGTAATGCTCATCCCATTGAATATTTTGAAACTAATTTGACTGGAACTTGTTGCTGCCTATGGCAGCAACAACTTCCAATAAAATTGGTTTCAAAATATTCAACAGCTTACCTGTAGTATTGCTTTTATACCACATTGCCAAACTATAGCTTGCGCCTCTATGACTGAGCGTATATACTAAGGCAGACACACTAGGGGTTTTCTGATTGGTTAAAAATTAAATCATGACAGCCGTCATAGGGTGTAGAAATGTACCAACATTTAACTACTAAATCCTGAATATCTTTCCTTAGCGGCGTGATAAAAAGTTTAAAATTACCTAGATAGTTTATGACCGGCGTGTTAGATCACCGGAATAGCTATCAAGAGATGGGATTAGTTATCCTTTAAGGTGGCCATTAAACACAGCTAGGCAAGTTCTCTTTATTTTAATCCAGACTATACAATAGCATATTGGACATCTTAAATGTGCATATTCACACCAAAGTTTTGAAAATAAAATATCTAAAATTGCATACTTGTAGAGGCTTAAATTGTGTGCCTAGATGCAATGAAACGAAATAGATCTTAACATATGATGAATTCATTTCGTATAAATTAATATAATTTTTTCTACTTGTGAAATTGACATAGGGACACGTGTCTATAATTCAATTTCACAACGTTAAACAAATTATATTAATTTATCCGTAATGAGATCACATTATGCGAACATTTATTTCGTCTCATGGCATCTAGGCACACAATTTAAGCCTATAAAAATATACAATTTTAAACGTTTTATTTTCAAGCATTTTTTTTTGTGAATATGCACTTTTAATACAGCTAACTTATAGTAGAGCCCCGCCCATTTTAGCTAGGCTCCACCCACTTTGTTTGAATGTTGGAATCGATTTATATACTTTGAAATCTAACTTACCGTAATTCCAATTTTTGAAACTTATTTGACTTGGGGCTGTTGCTGCCTATGGCAGCAACAGCTCCCAGTCAAATTCGTTTCAAAATAGTAAACAGATGTTCATTAAATTAGAAATCCGTCAAAGACATACAATTCGTACACGTGACACGACTTTTCTAACTTCATGACGTCATTATGATTGTGACTTCAGCTAATCTGTGACGTTTGTGATTATGACGTCATATACTTGAGTGGCAGATCGGATCCGTCTGGTGAATACACGTATTTCCTGATCAAAGTATGGCGGTCCCACAAAAAAAAACCCCGTCGTTTCGCTACATGTTGCAAAGAACCACGAATTACTGCGCAAAGATTGAGGGAGATTTTTTAATATCGTTACCCATCTCAATAACCTGCACCGAATGGTCCACAAAGCTGGTTAGATCGCAATTTGCAGTATAAAATGTCGCTATATTTAACCGTATAAGCTATAAAACCGAAAAATATACAAATATGCTTCAATAGGTTTTGTGTTTTTTTATTTACTTTCGGGTAGTATATATTTTTACGATTGTTGCTTAAATATATGTCATTGTGTGTTTAACAACATTCGACACCTGTGGGGATGGAACGCGTTTGTTTTGTCGTAAAGTCTGCCATTGTATTGTAAAGTTAAGCCGTCCTTTTGTAAGCATAGGCCGATAGATTTTGAATACCAGATGTCTGTTATGCGATTTCTTCGCGCCAGACTGTAGGGGGTCTTCTATAATGGAGGGGGTGGGTGGGTGGGGGGGGGGCGGGGTTGTTGTAGGGGGTTGATTAAGAGATTGATTTAAACATATTTTGTTTGTTCTAAGAGGCAATTGGGATTGAACCACAAGTTGTTTACAACTTAGTTACGACTCGCTCCCTACATATATTATACAGTAATAATGGTAGCAGTGTAGTATAGGGTCAGAAACATAAGTACATATGTACAATTGGCAATGCACCAGAGAGATCCACTGCCAGTAGAGGGCAATGCCAGCGCTCCTACGTAAAATGCCCTAAAGGGTATCCCATACCGGCGTAGCGCTGCAGCCGCATAGAAACTCACTAAGAGATTCAGATTCGAAAACACTGGCAAGTTTGTTGAACATCTTAAAATTGAACATTCTCATATTATTTGTTTATTTGACCTTTTAGCACCCAAACTTGTTCAAGAAAATTTAAATTTTCTAATAGGAAATGTCTATTTGCAGACCAAGAGAAGCCTATTTTTGAAAATTTACCACTGGAGTGACTGGCTCGGTTACCGAGCCAGTCACTCCAGTGGTAAATTATCAATAATCGTCTTCTCTTGGTCTACAAATGGACATTATCCAAGACCACTACAGAAGCCGTTTCTGACCGGTTTGAGTGTTTTTTCCCGGGAAATTTTTCTTTAAGCATAATTTACGCGAATATTAGCAAAATCTCCGATAATCTCGAAGCAAATTAGTCTCAGATTTCTACAGATTTTTTGTTGGTATCTGGTATAAATTATTGAAAATGATACAGTTCTGTCATAAATGAGAAATAACAGAAGCATACGTAAGTCCGAGTAGTTATATAACATAGTGATATATCGAGTCAATAATTTCTAGGTCTCATTCCGCCCAACGTGGTTTTTATTTCCAGTCTAATACGCCATTAAACCGCTAATTTTACCAATCTATATTTCAAGGTGACTATACAGGTAAGATGTTGAATATTTTGCACCTAATTTGACTGTCAAATTAGTTTCGAAAAAACATTTAACAGAAGGTTTATTAACTAATAAAGTAATCAACCACATATAAGTCGTACACTTTCGTGACAAGCTTTTCGATTTTCATGACGGAGTTATGCCATGTTGATAGCGACGTCATCTAACATGTTGTGTGTGCGTGCATGCGTGCGTGTTTGCGAGCGTACGTCTTTGTGTGTGCGCTTGTGTATGGGCTTGTGCAAAAGAGAGTGTATGTGTGCCCACGCTCACACTCCTGTCGCACGAGCATGCGTGTATGTGCGTGTGTGAGTGTATACGTAGGCTATGTGTGTTTGCGCGCGCATGCGTGTGCGTACATGCGTTTGCGTGGCTGTGTATGCACGTGCGTATGTGTGTATATACACGTGTGTATGTACACGTGCGTAGGCCTATATATGAATGTTCCGTGTCAGATTACACTATATATGCCTATTATCGCGTTATTTTGATAGATTCTTTGAAGTCGCAGGTGTTTAACCAATAAACAGACAATAATCAAACAAACAAATAGATATTTATTAACGTTACCTGCTGTGGCCTATTACAGGTATGTATTACTCCGCGGCTAAGGTGCCAGATTCAATATCTGACTTTTGACAGTTATTTGTTGAGAGAGTTATCAACATCCCGTTAATAACATGGGGTTAAAGAGATAAGCTTGACCTCGGTGTTAACAGGTGTTTGAGAAATGTGTGTAGATTACGCGTATACCGGTCCATGGTAATGCGAGTTACTGGGCCGGCACTGGCTCAATACCGGGTCGACACGTATTGTACCGGCCCAGTAAGCGGCGTCACCTGGGCTCGTGTAGACTAGTTGTGATAGATACATTCACACGAGGCCAATTTAACCATTTCTTGACGAATCAGCTAACGTTATAGTGTAACGTTATAATGTGGTCTTCTTAAAGATTTCCCTTAAACCAACTAAGAACTGACCCTATGTTACCCAATTATCTGATGTTATAATAGAAATGCGTTAGGTGTCAGCTAACGTTATAGTGTAATGTTATAATGTGGTCCTCTTAAAGATTTCCATTAAACCAACTAAGAACTGACCCGTCTGTTACCCAAGTATCTGATGTCATAAAAAACACGTCACATTTTAGCCGACGCCAAAATCACATGATGCAAACAACCACCTGCTTTAACAACCAGTTTGTTGCCCCACACTGTGGCTATCCAAGAAACAATAACAAGAAACCTAATTGTAGAAAAATTATAGAGTAACACGATGAGAGGCTGTTTTGTAGATTTAACACTGGAATGACTGGTTCGGTTATCGACCAAGTCACTCCGGTGGTGAATACCCAAAATAGTCTCTGTCGCGATATGAATGGATATAATTGTCTATTGTTGAAAATAAGGTTGTCCTGTATTTTAGTTTAAAAAATGACTACCTTATGTACAGCAATAACCCATTTCTAAGAATACCAATCTGACATTTTTTATAATCAGTTTATTATATATTTATTAAAATCTAAATTCTGATGACCCCCACAATATGACCACTATAATTTTAGTACTTTGTTATTGAGATGGCGGTACAATAACAGTAATAATTCTGTCATTACTAATTATGAAGTACGTGTAAATAATAACTGTAACTTTCCTAATAATTCTAAGTTATTACTACTACGACTACTACCACTACTACTACTACTACTACTACTACTACTACTGCTGCTGCTGCTGCTGCTACTGCTGCTACTGCTACTGCTACTGCTACTGCTATTGCTATTGCTACTGCTACTGCTACTGCTGCTACTACTACCACTACTACTACTACTACTACTACTACTACTACTACTACTACTACTACTACTACTACTACTACCACTACTACTACTACTACTACTACTACTACTACTACTACTACTACTACTGCTGCTGCTGCTGCTGCTACTGCTACTGCTACTGCTATTGCTATTGCTATTGCTACTGCTACTGCTACTGCTGCTGCTACTACTACCACTACTACTACTACTACTACTACTACTACTACTACTACTACTACTACTACTACTACTACTACTACTACTACCACTACTACTACTACTACTACTACTGCTGCTGCTGCTGCTGCTGCTACTGCTACTGCTACTGCTATTGCTATTGCTATTGCTACTGCTACTGATACTGCTGCTGCTACTACTACCACTACTACTACTACTACTACTACTACTACTACTACTACTACTACTACTACTACCACTACTACTACTACTACTACTACTACTACTACTACTACTACTACTATTACTACTACCACTACTACTACTACTACTACTACTACTACTACTACTACTACTACTACTACTACTACTACTACTATTACTACTACTACTACTACCACTACTACTACTACTACTACTACTACTACTACTACTACTACTACTACTGCTGCTGCTGCTGCTGCTGCTGCTGCTGCTACTGCTACTGCTATTGCTATTGCTATTGCTATTGCTACTGCTACTGCTACTGCTGCTGCTACTACTACCACTACTACTACTACTACCACTACTACTACTACTACTACTACTACTACTACTACTACTACTACTACTACTATTACTACTACTACTACTACCACTACTACTACTACTACTACTACTACTACTACTACTACTACTACTTTTTTTTTTTTTTTTTGAAAAACCGACGCTGACGCAGTCGGACAAACTTCACGGAGGAACTCCTTTAAAAAGGCTTGCAAACCCCCAGAAAAAAACCTGGTGAACTAGTAATCTTGATTAATATTACACCAAAACAATGATAAATAATGAGCATTAATACAATCTATAAATACATATGGCTTAAAAGGTATAGATACAAAACAATATGCTGATAAAGCTCCGATAGCAAAACAAAACTTAACAAAGGCATTACTATTCAACCGAGGTGTAGTAGTAGACCCGTGTGGCGAGTGCAACTATCCAACAAATGAAAAGTGCCTCGTCAATCTATGACAAATAAGTCAATCATTGACGCCAGTGGGCTGATTCTCTAAAGATCAGCGGGCGTAGTAGCATTTGGGTAGTATAATACATATAGTCGGCAGAAAAATTCCAGAAAAATTGATGGCCCTCTTGTTTAAATTTTCAATTTACTTTATTGTAAGGTTTTGTAAATTACCATTCAATCCATGTGTGGTAGTAGACCCGTGTGGCGAGTGCAACTATTCAACAAATGAAAAGTGACTCGTCAATCAATGACAAATAAGTCAATCATTGACGCCAGTGGGCTGAGTCTTAAAGATCAGCGGGCGTAGTAGCATTCGGGTAGCATAACATATATAGTCAGCAGGAAAATTACAGAAAAATAGATGGAAATAGATGGCGCTCTTGTTTCCATTTTTGATTTACTTTGTTGTAAGGTTTTGTAAATTACCCGGGAACAAATAACCCTATAAAACTCTGTGCAAATTCCTAAAATTACCTGGGACAATTTTATAATTCAATGGCAAATTACTTTATCGATTGATTATTAAATTACCCCAGTCTGTTTATTTCTTAACATGAATTATTAAACATAACAATATCAAAGTGCAGACTAAAATGAATTACATGACACAGATCAATTAAAAGACACAGATAAATCAGCTGTAGTAATTAAATGATTTAAGCTAGTGCAGGCTCATTTATTTTTACAGCTCCCAACTCCATTGAAACTATGTTTGTTTTGCACCATATGTCCTTGAATACTTTTTCTTTACCATGCTGCTTTAATCTAAAATATTCGCAAGGAATATGATTCAGCAGCAATGAACGAAATATTGCCTTTATTGCTCTATTGTGATTGCCCATAGATGGATTTTTCGTCTGTGCACACCGATGTTTCCAAATGGCCCAAACACCTATGGTTAGTATTGTTATTAAAATAGTCCTTTCAGACTTTATGATATTTACACCGCTTGATCCAAACTCTCTAAACAAGACTACATGCGTGTCTAGAACAATGGGCTTCGCTCCAAATTTTGCCAAGATTTGGCTGATATAGTCCCAAAATTGTGACGATATTGGACATTCCGCAAATAAATGCTCGATTGTTTCCTCGTCTGTTTGACATAAGTAACACCTATCAGAAGTCGTAATATTACACTTGTATGTCAAGTGTCCCACCCATAGCCGTCGATGTAGTAATCGCCACAATAAATCACGAGCCATATTTGGTATGGATGGAGAATGTAAGATTTTCCATACATTTTTCCAACTGGATGGTTTATAGCTTGAGTCATCCCATCTCCTAATTGCTATGGGAGGTGTTACTTGTTTTCGTCTCATAATATGGTACCATTCCTTGGATCTCATCTTGTATTTTAACATCTCATCATCAAGAACTAATGCGGGTTGTGGAGTCAAACTATTATTATTTACATTTGGTAGACGAAACCATTCAATTGGTACAGCATGTTTTATTTTATTTAGCAACCGCTGGACATCTATATGCCTCATATGTGTTTTTCTAGCTACGTCTTGCATTGAAATCCATCTACGTGTTTGAGGGTGTATCATATCCGATAAATGTTGAATGCCATATTTTGCAAAGGACGGTAGATAAAGTACTGCATTGTTATAACATATATTACTATTGCCCCACAATTGCTGTTCTAGTACTTCCTTCCAGCACGTAGGTGGAGGCATGTATCTGTCAAATATTTCTAACTCCTTAACTTGATCTTTAAACACATCTGGTATCATTTGGCTATTCGGAGGTGGCTTCTTTGAGGTAAAAACATGCTCCGCCAGAAATGGTTCTACAATTCTCTCCATGAGAGCTCGTGAAACACATGCCCACGTCTCATCTGATGTAATAAGATCATCCAAAAATTTTAACCTTAAAGAAACACATTTCACTTTAATATCAATTAAATCAAGTCCTCCTTCTAACTTAGCATTATTGAGAACACGATGGGAAACTAAATGATTCTTTTCTTCCCATATGAATGACAATATCAACTCATTAACCTCCTTTTCTACATGTTTTGGCATGTGTACAACAGATGCTGTATACCATAGCCCAGATAATGCCAAGTTGTTGACAACAAACACTCTACCAAAGATTGAAAGACGACGACGCTTCCAATTTGCTAATATTCTCTTAAGCTTAGATACTCGTTCATTCCAATTTTGTATTGTATTCGGTTTCCTGCCAAAATAGATGCCTAAAATCTTAATGGTATCATTAGACCAATTGATTTCAAGTGGCTGGTCATTCCGCTCTTTCCATGGCCCCAGAAATAATCCTTTGGATTTTCCTTTATTGATTTTCAAACCAGATGCATTTTGGAACTTTTCTAGTACGTGGTTTAAAATTGCAAAATCATTGTTTGAACTGGTAAACACAGTTGTGTCATCAGCATATTGTGACAGCTTAAGTGGTCTTTCTATGCCACGAATACATATGCCTTGAAAGTTATTATTTTGCCTCAATGCTATGCCAAGTGATTCCATCACAATAACAAATAATAATGGCGATAGGGAACACCCCTGTCTAACCCCACGTTCTAAGACAATTTCTCTGGATAATTGATTGTTCACTAAATAGCTACTCTTGATATCCGTATATAAAATCTTTACCCATTTAATAAAGTTTGAGCCTAACCCAAACGATTGCAAAGAATTAAAAAGAAAATCCCATTCCACACGGTCAAATGCCTTTTCATTGTCCAAGGCAATCACAGCTGAAGGGATGCTATCCTTCTCAACCAATTGTATAAGGTCTCTTATTACCATGGTATTGGTTAGAATTGTCCTCCTGGGTACAGCACATGTCTGCTCTGTTCCAATGATTTCTCCTAAAACACTACCTAGTTTCAATGTTAGTGCTCTGGATATTATTTTGTAGTCTACACATAGTAGAGAAATTGGTCTATAGTTCTGAATTAGACGTCTGTCATTTCCTTTATATATTAGCCTTACGTATGCCCTAGCCATAGTTGGTGGTAAATGGCCTTTCTCAAAGATTTCAGTGCCTAATTCTTCCATTATTGGACCTACAAGGTGCCAAAACGTTTGGTAAAATTCAACTGGAAGGCCATCACACCCCGGTGATTTTTCTAGTTTCATACCTTTAAGGGATTTAGTTAAATCTTCTAGTGTTAAGGGTTGATCACAAAATTCACTGCCTGTGTCTGACACCTTTTTGTCTATATTTGCTAACAAATCCAATTTTGCATCTTCATCAATTCCCCCTGACTTGTACAATGACTCATAGTAATTGCATACAATAGTACTCATTTCATTGTTGGTAAAGACGGTTGAACCATCCGGCATGTTTAATGAGCACATCACCTTATCTATTGCCCGTGCTTTTTCTAATGCGCAAAAATATCGGGTTGGCTTTTCCCCTTCTGCATGCATCTGGGCTCTTGCTCTAATTTTTGCACCCTCAAACTCATATTGTTCTATATCTCTTATTTTACTTTTAATTTTAACCAGTAATTCATAATAATTCTCTTCACCATTATTTACTTTAGCATTAATTTTCATCAGTGATCGATGAAGTGTTTTCTTGCGTTTGCGTATTTCCTGTGCTTTTCTAATAGCATACTTTCGGGAAACATACTTTAAATCCAGTTTAACATCCTCCCACCATTGCAATGTGCTCTTATATGATGCTTTCCTATTAATCCAATGTTGCCAACAACTCTCTATATTATTCTTATAAAATTCTTCTCCCAACAGTGTTGTGTTTAATTTCCAAAACCCGACCCCTTTTGTTACCCAGTCAGCATTGGCAAAGGTTACACAAACCATGTTATGATCGGAGAATGCAACTGGCTTAATATTAACATCTCTCCAGTACCCTGTTAACAAACTATTCACATAAATTCTGTCGATCCTTGAACCAACTTTACCATCTACCGAAAAACATGTAAGATCTTTACCATGAGGTTTTGATATTCTATAGGTGTCCACTAAATTTTCATTATCACATATTTCTTTTAAGAGTCTATGTGATGTATCAGTATAAGTTGAAGTTGCATTCCTGTCATTTTCTTTGTCTAAGACACAATTAAAGTCACCACCCATTACTAAGTTTTCAGTGATGTTATCTAGTGCTGTTTTAGACATCTCCTTAAAAAAATTACGACGTAGTTGATGAGATGTAGGTGCATATATACACAGCAACGTGATACGTGTTTGTTGTATATCTAGCGTGACTCTCACCCAGCGACCATTTGCACCTGATACTGAAGAGATAATATTTACATAGGCTGAACATCGAGGGAGTATAACAATTGCTACGCCTGCACTATTATCTTGAGATAACGAATAAAATATTCTGGATCCAGAAATCTTTTCTAAATTATCGTATAATTCTGACTTCTGAATTTTTGTTTCCTGTATCAAAGCAATGTCAATCTGCTCATTTTTAAGAGTCTCTAGTAAGTGACGTTGCTTTATGTCACTATTTAAGCCTCTACAATTGAGTGTGCAAATTAGCATAAAAGGTAATAAAATGCTGTGTAAAACCGCCATTATTAAGCTAACTAGATTTTGTTTTTTTCGACCCTCTCTTAGACCATTTACCTATTTTACTCACAAACGCTGCATTACTTAGCTCAACTTTTTCCAAATGCTTATATTTTAATATATCTGAATCATGACGCAGATGCCTATATTTAACACCATTTGCTGTCACATATGGAACTAACACCTCTCCTGCCTCTGACCTGTACATGACCATTTCATCAGGTGATTTAGAACTCTGTGTTTGAATGGATATATCAGATTCAGCGACTGACATATTATCGTCTTCTATATCACTTTCCTCTATTTCTGATTCAGAACTCTCTCCATCTTTCTGTCGCTTTGTTCCACTCAATCGATCCGAGACACCAATTACTTTCTCTATATTATTTAAATCGTCTAGATTGAGTGTACTCAGTGGAAAATCAAAGTTAGTTTCAGTATCTTGCGACCTGAATTTTACTTGTCCTAAATTAAAACTCTCTTCCAGAGGGTATTTATCATCATCTTCAACTTGTGTGGAACTAGCCTCTCTCTCATCAAACTTGGATTGACTTGTTACTGGAGTAAGACTTAGCCCCTCATCTAGAACCTCTATTTCATCGCCTGCAACTACAGCGATTGGATTCTTAGTTTTTTCCCCATGCTTCTCATTAACATGGACTTTAGCTACAATCTCAGCAACTACTGGTTCGATGACATTTTCCTTAGCAACGTGCTTCCCATTAGTATGGATTTCAGCTACAATCTCAGAAGCTACCGGTTCTATGACATTCTCTTTAGAGACAACTTGCTCTGCACTTTTATCAGCACCCTTTTTGACATATTTGTTCTGCGGGCATCGCCACTTAAAATGATCAGATGATCCACAAACTAGACATTTGTTTTTGTTAGGGCAATCTGTTGCAAGATGTTCTGTGCTTAAGCAGATTCTACACTCCTTGATTTGCCCCCTGTACCATAATGGCAAGATAAATCGACCATCTATGGTGACCTTGCTTGGGAGAGGTTGTTCTACCTTTTCAAACCAAATTCTTCTGATGCCATTTTCTAAGGTTCGATCAAATGGATAGGTCTCGTGTTCTACTTTGTCCACTTTGCCATACTTGGTCAATTCAATGATAACCCGTTCATCTGGGATCTCTAATGGAACCTTCATCTTGACTAATAGACGATCAGAATCTATTTCCTCCACATTACACACCTCACCCTTCACGACAAGGACCTCGTCAAGCAACTTTTCCTTCACACTTTCATTAACTACGGTGACATTCCATACAGATTTGGAAACATTAACAAGACCTTGAAGGACCCGTGGCCCTGCCCCAACTACATCCTTCAACCCATGATACACCTCAATTGCCGAAACACCCCACGCCTTTGTCGTGATTTTAAGACTCAGGGTACGCTTATATGAGGTGGCCATGGTGTTTTATAAAAAGCAGTACCCCATACTACTACAATATATAATACAAATATATAACACCAAGACGTCGGGGAAAGAGCTAAACACTAAATAAATAGTGTCCCCTTTTGAAACCCTGACGTCTACCAACAAGTATACGAATAGAGAGTACAGTCGTATACTTGTTAGTTTGAACCACTTTCTAAGTGGTTCACTAACACCTAGCCGATTAAAGTATGCTAACAAATATATGATTAAATAGTCAAGTCATATATTTGTTAGTCTGTTCGAGTTGACCGGGGACAGCCAACTGACTATAAGGATTTATATAGTTAAAGAACTAGGCTTGTGCTTACAAATGACAAAGGAATTAAATCCACTCACTCAAGCGATCTTGCCAAATATAATGCGCTAGCCTACGAACTATAGGAATAGCAGACTGGGCAGCGAGAAATGTATTGCATTGACCACAGTAAGAGGAGCCCTATTAAATGGCGGAAACCGCCAGCTAAGAGGAATGCCTTGAGAAAATGGAGACACAAAATGCGCTCCAACCAAGACAAGAATTTACAAATTAAATATAAAGTTTGAAAGGAAATACTAATACGAAATATATGTATAAAATTTATCTACAAAATCGCGCTAGAAACTAGCAAATTCGGGCAGCAATTGCAGAGCTAAATAAACGCGTGCGTTCACTTCGACTACTACTACTACTACTACTACTACTACTATTACTACTACTACTACTACTACTACTACTACTACTACTACTACTACTACTACTACTACTACTACTATTACTACTACTACTACTACTACTACTACTACTATTACTACAACTGCTGCTACTACTACCACCGAAAGCACAAACAGTGGTTATATAACTAGATAAATACCAAAATATGTAATTATGAATTGATATATAATGTCTGATCGCCATAACATTTATAATTTCTGTAAATTCATATTCCCCATATGCCATTATGTGGCCTGGGTGTAAATAAAAAATCTGAAAAAAAATCTGAAATCTGAATCAGCCCAAAACCGGCCTCTGCAGTGGTCTTGTGGAATGTCCATTTGCAGGTCAAGAGAAAAGTATTGTTGAAAATTGACCACTGAAATGACTGGCTTGATAACCTGTCTTTCTGCCCGCCCGCCTGCCCGCCCGCCCGCTGTCCGCCTGCCCGCCCGCTCGCACACCCGCCAGCCTGACCGACCGATCGCCCGCCCGCTCGCCCGCCCGCCCGCCCGCCCGCCCGCCCGCCCGCCCGCCCGCCCGACTGACTGACTGACTGACTGACTTCTGCTTGACTATCTGCTTGCCTGTCCGTCGCTGTATCTCCAAAATTACTGATCCAGTTTGACTCCAATTTTAACATACCGAGCCGGATAAAAGTACGTATATGCTGATTGGATAGAATACCAGAGCTATGAATATGAGGGAAACGATTTGTCCGAATTATTGGTCCGGAACTACTGGCCCGAGTTTAACTCAAGAAATGGTATGACAACCCACGGAGGACGCCCAAACTTGTGGACTCCTGATTTCACATCTTTGGGCGAGATCCGAAAAAAACCCGTTTCGGTGTATGTTATTCCAATGTGTCCTTTGTTAGTGCAATTGTCCATTAACTCTTTGAACCTGAATTCCCTGAATTTTAACTTCAAGAAAAGCATTGCGGTTAGCTGTTGAGTAGTTTGAACCTCATTTGACAGGAACCAGTTGCTGTCACGGGTAGCAGCAGCTTCGAATCAAATTAGCATCAAAATATTCAACAAAATACTTTTCGTATTTTAAATGACCTTTTTTTGTGCATTTTGACCTTTCTTGTTCAAAGAGTTATAACACAGATTAATTCCTCCTGGATCACTGGATAACCTAATGGAGTTCATATTCATCTTTCAGAACAATTGATGAAGCCAGTTTCTCAGTCAATCGTATGACGTTATAATCAATTACGTAACGTGTAGGCTGGCGTCATAATCAACCACTCCGTATTAAACGGGCATATTCCAGCCAAAATGTTTGAAAATAAATTTGTTAAAATTAAATACATTTAGAGGATTAAAATGGACCTTTCCATTTTAGCTATACCCCGCCCATCACTAGCTAAGCTCCACCCACACATCGCCGTGTTGGGATTGATCGATCCCCAAATGCCCTAGCTACCAATTTCCTGAAAACTATACAGGGAAGCTGTTGAATATTTTGTAACTAATTTGACTGCAACAGCGCCCAGTCAAATTAGTTTCAAAATATTGAACAGAATATTTATTAAATAGTAAAAGCAATAATTTTTGCACAATAACGCATAGACCGTCTTCAAATATGCGTTCGTGACGTACTTATCGACGTTATTCATGACGTCATTCATTATGATGTCATTGTACACATCACGCAGTTCATTATGACGTCATATGATGGGTGGGTACTCTGGAAAGGTGAATTGTGTGCCTCGATGTAATGAAACGAAATAAATCTTAATATTCCTATAATAATTACATTCCCTATAAATTAATATAATTCTTTAAGTTGTGATATTGAATCAGAGACGCGAGTATCTAATTCAACTTCACAAAGAAAAAAATTCTATTAATTTATACGAAATAAAACCATCATATGCTAAGATCGTTCCATTACATTTAGCTAATTAATATAAGTATCTAAAAGTATACAATTTTAACAATTTTATTTTCAAGAATTTTGGTGTGAATATGCACCTTTAAACGTGTAATAGTCCGTCAAGTTGTACGAATTGTATGTCTTTACTATTTAATAAATATTATGTTGAATATTTTGAAGCTAATTTGACCGGGCACTGTTGCTGCCATAGGCAGCAACAGCGCCCGGTCAAATTAGCTTCAAAATATTCAACAGCTTACCTGTATAGTTTTCTGGAAATTGAGGTGCAGAGTTTAGGGACCGATCGATCCAAACACTTGCAACGCGTGAGCTGAGCTTAGCTAGAGGGGCGCGACATAGGTAGATTCCCCAATTTACGGGCCTATTGGATCAAAAAATCGGGAACGAGATATGTCTCTTTCAGGTTAGACTCACGGTATTATGTTACATGGATCAGAATTATTTGCGACAAACCTCTGTTGAACATTCTGAAGATAATTTGATCGCACACTTTTGCTAACTAATTAGCAAAAAAAACATTCAGTCAAATTTGAGTCAACATTCTAAACAGACGCTTTAAATAGACACAGGGAAAACATGTTTAAGGAAAACAATGGCTAATTATTTTAAAATTATCCTGCCAACCTTCACCAACGCGGTCCTCCCTCTGTTTTCATCAAAGACCACTGAATCGGAAAATATTAAAAAAAATAACACACAAAACATCTGATTCAAACAAAACATGATTCGCAGCAGACGAGGACATTAACAAGCTTCCACCACCCCTGGAGAATAAAAACAAAATTAAGCAATTTAGATTTTTGCTCGTTTCACCCAAAACAACTCTTAATATTTCCCGATGATCTCCCGGATAAAAATGTTTTACAATAACATTAGGTGGCTTGACGCATCGTTACCTGTTTGGCTGCTGCTAGCCACCGGACAATAATTTCAAGGGCCAATAACTTTGGACCTGCATAATATTTTGAAAACAAATTGACTGAAAGTTGTTGGTGGTTTAGCCACCAACAACTTTCAGTCAAATTGTTTTCAAAATATTCAGCATATCCAGAGTTAAACCCAGTGGAAAATGTCGTCTGCAAAAATTCAGCAGACAGACAGTTAACCCGTATCATGTTAATGTTCTCGCAGACGATATCCATTTACTAAGCGATATTATTAAAATTCGGCTGATTATTTTTGAAATATTTTGACTGAAAGTTGTTGTTGATAATGGCATAAACTATTTTCAGTCAAATTATTTTCAAGGTAATATACAGATGCTGTATTAGCTCACTGGAATCAAGCGATCAGAAAATTCAGAACGAAATTGACACGGAGGATGAATCCTTTTTAAAACTCATATTAGCTCTCCGGATTGTCTCATGTTTGAGATCGGCTGGTTATGCTCATATTCCGATGATATCTGTTTTGATAATAGGCGCGAAATATTGCCAGTTCGAGGGCGGTTTCGCGTGACGCGATCGTCGTCTGTGAGTCAGGTCTCGGTGAACCATCCGCGGTCGTCTGCCCAAAGATGACCAATCAATCTGATAAAGTTATTAATCTAAAAGGGACGCAGGCGACAGACTGCTTTAAGTTTTGGCAAACTCTCAACCGTGGATGACACTGGATAATTCACTGCCACGTCCCGTTAGGGGCAGCAACAACGCTTAAATAAAATTAGTTTCACACAAATTCGAAAAAATATTGCAATTTATCGCCACAATGAGCATATCTTCTCCATTGAGTTAGGATTAGCGTCTGTAAAGTGAATAGAAAATGGAGGCAGCACCAAACATCATAGCCCTGTAACGCTTTCCCCATATCAACGCCGCAGCACAAAAAGTCCTACTTTGCTGGTGAGAATTTCACGATGTGGGTTTCTGACACACACTGGAATTCTGTGGTTGTTGATTCTGACCGTCATGGACCGTTCCAGTTTTAGCTATGCCCCGCCCATATCTATCTAAGCTCCACTCACACTTCGCCGTGCTGGGATTGATCGATTCCTGACTGCCATAACTATCAATTTTCTGAAAACTATACAGGTAAGCTGTTGAATATTTTGTAACTAATTTGACTGGGCGTTGTTGCCGCCAATGGCAGCGTCCAGTCAAATTAGTTTCAAAATATTCAACAAACGATTTATTAAATAGTAAGACATACAATTTGTACAACAACGCATAGTCCGTCTTCAAATATGCGTTCGTGACGTACTTATCTACGTCTTTCATGACGTCATTCATTGTGATGTCATTCTACACGTTACGTGGTTTATTATGACGTCATATGATGGATGGATAACGGGGAAAGGCCCATTGTAACTGGCTATAGGCAGGTAGTGACTAGTGTACAAATGGTCGCGCAGTACCTCTCCCGTGCACATATCACAGACATAACGGATTTTACAACCATTATACTTAGATATACAAGTAATCGTGACACTACGGTATTTTGGGTTATGGGATCAATTCCTGGTCAATGCCAAATACCTCAATGTCACGAATACGTGCATAACAGAAAATCGAAGACACCTTTCACGAGAAGAAACATATATATGCTTGTTGTATGGATGGCTATTGAAACAGTATTTGAGAAGTGGTAGAAGAATGGTGTACACATAGAGCTACAGAAAATGTGTAAAAAAGTAACAACTGGATCTGTGTTTCTACAATAGAAAAGTCAGGGCTCCAGTTCAAGGACAATAAAGCAGAAAGAAGGCATTCGTGTGTTCGATTCCCGGTCATTGCCAAATATAGAGTGGCTGTAAAATGGATGGTCTCTGTAATGTATGCACAGGCGAGGTGCACCGACACTCTGTTCACATAATCACTACATACATGGCTATAGCCAGTTACAATTACGGTCAATATCAGCCACCACAGAATTCCACTGCATGTCAGAACCCCACCACGTGAAAACCTTACCAGCAAAGTAGGATTTTTTCTGCCAGTTGGAGAAAGCATTTGTGGCTTGGCGCTCGATTCCCTGTCAATGTTGTAGCTCCGGCGTCGCGCTGCTCCCACAGGAGTTCCTCCTCGCAGTCCGATGACTGCTCATCAGCCCGACGAGACTGGTCAGCTCACCTTGGAGAGAGGAGCGTGCGCGGTACCGGCGACCACAAAGACCAAGCTCTAGGGTCAGTGGAACGTTAACGTTCCAGCGAGGCCGGGCAACCATTGCTGTCTTTGGCGAATGCCACTGTGCCATCCCGACTGTTGTTGTAGCCGATGTGTCTGCATTTCTAGTTAAGTCTTAAATTTAGAGTTGTATTGGCCGGCGAGTTGTGAGCCAGCTTTAAGCTGAAAAGATGCTGAATTAACAATTTAAAACCGTTATCGGCAATATAGAGAAAGTGACATATTGGCCGTCTGTGCTATATTTCGCCAAACATACCTGGCCTATCCTTATATATGCGGAAGGTACCCATCTAAGGGAGGAGTCCTTGTGCAGCTAATTAATTTAATATAAATCCATGCCTCATGTGGGCCAATAAACTGGTTTGCGAGAGAAAAGTGGTTCGCGCGGGCCTCCTTTACAGGAAAATGCCGAAACGGAGGAGAGGAGCGGCCGAAACCGTTCCCCTATCTAGATCAATGCCTAAGTGTGCTAAATTATCAAATATTTTAATTATTTAGAGAGAGGTGCACGCAGTTTTACGTGATGGCATGGCGTCGGTTTCAACAGAATCATGTACCCTCGCCAATTGAATTAGCTGCTTGTTTAGTCGACGCCGCATTATTTTAGCGGACTTCCTGAGGAGATAAGCCAACAGTTAGTTATTGAGTCCAAACACATATGATGTACACCTCTTACGGCTTAGTGCTTACTTAACTTTAATAACAGGTTGCCCTCCTCATTTGACCACTCCTTCAGCATGACAGTGTGTACAAGCTGCCGGTCGATGAGCCCGAAGCCGATGAGTGACTTCTTGCCACGTGTCAGCACAACCACAAATAACAAGACAAAGACAGGATAACACACAAAAACATTAGAATGCAATGTATCTAGTTACGGCGCAGGCTAAAGAATCAGGTGGAAGACATTGGCGACCTTCCAGGAAGGTGTGGAGAGCTGATTGGCTTCTCCCAGTCACCATAGAGTTGGTCTGCAAAACGCGTTTTCAGCCCATGCCAAGCGTGTCGAGAGCGAACCTATATAATATAACATATAACTTCGCTAGGGTTATGTAATTGCCCCGAGGTCCACTGCTTGGACGTACCTACTATATAATTATGTTTGCGCAGTGAATCCTACTTTGGCTTAAAGACTAGCTAATGGTACCGGTGAGGGCATAGGGGGGAGTGTGTGAAATGTCACCGTTTTGATTGCCACCATCAGAAACCTCTGCGATTTCCAGGGTCGGCGCTAACCAAGCTGGCAGAGGGGACTACCAGACAATTAGTTGGCCAGAGGCTGGAGAGGCGTAGAAAGATACAGTTGCTCTAAGAATTTAGCTCTAGGAATTTAGAAAGACCGTACAGTTGGTGGTCAATTATGGAAATTCGGCATGCTATGTTTACGACAGCAGTGCCGGGAGGGAGGCTTTACAATAAACAGCACTCCTTCATTCGGGCAGTCGTCCCGATCTACTCTATCCTAACAAAATATTTGAGCTTAATATTAGTTAGGATTAGTCCCCGTATCTCGAGCCGCATTGGCGAGGCATGAGAGATGACTCTAGATGTATAGTGTAGTTTAGCGGTTGCGCAGTTTTTAGAACATATATATATATATATATATATATATATATATATATATATATATATATATATATATATATATATATATATATATATATATATATATATATATATATATATATATATATATATATATACGTATTTAACTTAAGAAAAAGTAATGATAAAGAATAATCATAACAGCCAAAAACGGCGCTCGCCGTATTACAGTTTCTATGCGGTATAATAAGGTCCAGCTGATCTACTGCGCTTACTTGTACTCAGCACTCCAGAAAATAATATAACTATAGTACAATAATACAGTGCCTATTAGTCATCAGCGCAAGTTCGTGTTTACAGCACATAATCGTTGCTGTCGTCTGTTAGTCGTCAGCGCATGTTGGCGTACGTTGGCGTATATATGGCGAAGCTCGATGTTGGCGTCTGTTGGCGAAGTTCTTTGAAACAAATGTGGTATTCAAGGTTATTGGCGCTTCATAGTCATTGACACTAGCTAAAGCATACGTAGAAGAGCAGTCCAATTTACTGCAAGGTGGATGCACATCAAACTTGGTGAGGAAGCGAAGTTTGCCCCCATTGGCTTAGGGAGGCTGAATATATTTTTACGACACAAAACGAGCTGCGTCGCTTAGCTCATGGCGACGCTGAAGGCATTGATCGCAGGCAGAACGGTCTGACTGAGGAATACTTGTGTGTGTGTTGTAATATTTGAGGCGTTTATATGCTAGTTCCCAATGCTAGGGTCTAGACTCACGCCTGGCCTTTATGGTTTCTGTTGAATTCTTGTGAATTCTTGTGACGTCGGTTTGTGCATTAGCTTGTGTCTCTGTGTGTGTGTGTGTGCGTGCGTGCGTGCGTGCGTGCGTGCGTGCGTGCGTGCGTGCGTGCGTGCGTGCGTGCGTGCGTGCGTGCGTGCGTGCGTGCGTGCGTGCGTGCGTGCGTGCGTGCGTGCGTGCGTGCGTGCGTGCGTGCGTGCGTGCGTGCGTGCGTGCGTGCGTGCGTGCGTGCGTGCGTGCGTGCGTGCGTGCGTGCGTGCGTGTTGATCGTTGTCTCTCGATTTTGTCTCATGTTGCTGTTCTTTTCCATGGCTTTTTTTTTTGTTCCTCCTCATGCTTGGGCGTGTGTAATGGGGATGGCCTAACCTGGACCTAACAGGGGTGGGGAAGGGATGGGGTAGGTGTTGGGTCGGGGGAGGTGCGTACGGTCTTATGACCTGATGCACCCAAGGGGGGGGGGGCTTTAGGTCAGAGACCTCCCGGCCCCTTTGGGGGGAGTGGGGAGGTTGGGGTGTGGGGTCTTTCGGGTCCTGGGACCCATTTGGTCTTCTGGCCATCATCCGAGCAGGCACAAGCGCGCACTTGTTTGATTTTGATTGGTTAGGTAGCCCGTATGGTGACTGTGTCCGTCCGAGGACGAACTCGATCAGTCATCCGGGTTACATCCCTCCATAGTCCCCTCGAAAATTCCGAAAGATTCTAATTCTAGCAATTTGGTTTTGGTTTTGTAATCCGTATGTTGCGTGGTTCCATCCGAGGAGGGATCCATTCAGCATCCGGTTTACTTTGACTATGCCGAAATTTCTTGCCTACCTAACCCTAGCTCACGTTCACACAGTGATGGGCACTGTATGACGGGACCTCAGTTTAAAGTCCCATCCGAGAAGACTGATCTCTCTGAGGAATACTGCTAGAGCAATTCCTTTTATACTGCGTGGTGGCCAATCAACAGTCACCATAGCAGAGCTCAACCAACTCGCACTTCATAGGGATGACATGACTACATGACGAACACGTGTTTATGACGTCACGCTACCAGCACATGCTCGATGGCTATGTAAACCAACATTAGAGAATTATGCAGGCCTATTTCTTTTTACTGATATCTCCGCCAATACTGAACCAATTTTAAATCTGTAGAGATTCCTATTTCCCAACGCATACTGGTATTGATTCATACCAAAATGGTTGGAAAGGGTCCTGTATTAAGGATTCCCTAAATTACTGATAATTATATCATAGGAATACCATTTTCCATGCTCTCAGCACAGCGTGGGTGAGCTATCACTTATTGGCGCGCATGCGCAGTAAGCGTTCTCGCAGACTAATTATCTGAGTTCTCTCTTGCGTGGCTACACGTACCAATTTATGGAACCAGCAGGGTGAGGCTGGAGCATTCCATAGCGGGTCGTTCTGTACTCGACTATCCAGGGCCGGTTTGTACCCGACTGAACAAGGCTCCCTCCCGTAGGTGCTGGCCCATGGAACCAACGGAGGTGAGCATGGAGCATCTCGGACCGGGTCGTTCTGTACCCAGGCAATCCTGGCCGGCTCTTACCAGGCTGAGCGATCCGCGCTACGCCTTTAAATACTGCAATGTCACGAATAAGTGTATAACAGAAAATGGAAGACTCATTTCACAAGAAAAAGCATATATATGCTTGTTGTATGGATGGATATTGAAACAGTATTTGAGAAGTGGTGGAAGAATGCTGTGTGGTGTAGCACGGATCGACAAGACGGGCACCTGCTGTCTCATCTAGGCTGGGTATGGAACGGCCATTCTGGATTCGCTCCAAGCACGCCCCCCGGAGTAGGATAGTATGCGTATATAAGCCCTATGAGAGAGGTTTTCGTTAAAAAAGTCCGTTAAGACGCGTGTTACTCATACGCGCACGTCAGAGCTTCCCTGACAACATGTCTCGGAATTGGAGGCGAGTGCATGCCTATAGTGTACCGAGTCGGTACTTGTAATTATCTTAAACCATATCATTCTCATTGTTCTTGGTACTGATCAGAACCGGAATAAAACGAGGATTACAGAACCTTTTACTATTTTAAAATCGGACCAGAAATGGCTGAGTTATTGGCGAAACTCCCGTTAAATTATTTTCAAAATATTGCTTTTGACGTAATCGCGTGCATGCATAAATAGATAAAGAATGTGCTGCGCGCGTGATAGCTAAGTCACAACTTCTGGCTGCACGCTGATTGGTTACCGCTCGGCGGCTGATTGGCTGAGGCACCTGCCTCTGACGTCACGAATAGTATAAAAGGGGTAAAAAATCGAGAATCAGGAGCATGACCGGCGTGCAAGCCGGCCCGTGCAGGACTGCTGGACCATCGGCATCGACGTGTGTAACTGCTAACCTATGGTGATTCCAGCATCATCTGGTGCCATTCAGATTCAGTTCATCCGTGGTGGTAAGGAGTCCTCGGCTTCCGTGAGTTTTTGGAAATAATTAAAGTAATAACTCCCGCATCCAGACTTTCCTAGGGGAGTTGTTCCGCGGAAGGGCCATGTGGGCCCATATGTAATTCTACAGAATGTAGAGCTGAAGGTGATTCTTGGTGGATGACTCGCCAAATCTGCCGACCATGCTGAAAAGTGGATTCCAAGTTCCGCACTGCATGTCATGTGTGATTAATTAACTTTTTGACCACAGTTTGGTGGGACTTTCTGGGTGCGCCGCAAGAGCTATGTGACGCATCCCACACCGTGTCCCAGTTATTGTACATGCATAAATAATATATATTAGCCCTCTCTGTTAAAGGGCAACTTCAAACTTTCATACCACCGTCGTTGGACGGAAAACTACTGTTTAAATTATGTATCAGCTAAGAGACTATCTAATGGATATCTCCTGAACTGTTCTATTTCACTGTCCTGAGAACATGCCGTATCCGACCTGCCTAGAGAAGCCAGCTTGCGGAGACCTGCCTGCGGATGCCTGCTTTCGGAAATCTTTCCAGCCTTAGAGAACGTGCCATCTCGCGCTATCCGTACGTTAGCGTCTCAATTTCAGTAACTCTTGAACCTGTTCCATGCCGATGACCAATAGGTACTCAAGTAGCTATACTATTGAACATTTAATTATTATTTCCGTGGATGTCACTGATGACTAATAGGTGCATTACCGGTCTTAAGACCACATTCTTATAATTTCTGTTTTACTGTGAATATTATCCTTGTTTACTATAGGTGCTTTCAACTAACAGCACCGTTAGGTCCAATGACCTGTGATACTCATTCTAATCATACATTTATTCTAACCGTATTTATCATGTGCATTCGTTAGTTGTATATATGGCAAATGGCCATCTAGTTAACATGTTTTGTTTATTCATAAAAACTCTAGACCGCAGTATGCTAGGAAATACTATACAGCAGCACATATATCCGCATCACTATATCCCCACCAGCATCAACTTTACACTGAGGTCGCTGATAATGCTCTGATTGCTCGAGCCTGATATGTTACCGACTATACCTGGCTATTTAGCTCGATTGGATAGGTTTAAAGTGGTTATGGACAATTTCTCCGTGAGAGATGCATACTGTATGCCTCTTTTCCGGTTGTTGTGGTAATGTATCCCCACGCACAGGCAAGGTTGTGTAAAATTGGCCAGTTACCTTTACGGCCGCTTAGATATATCGAGTTATTGCCTCTTTCTGCGATCCACCAGCCGCAAGACTTATTAATTGTCTAGATTCCCTATCAACACATTGACCAGATCCGACCCTGGGAAACTATCGGAGGTTTCTGAGTGGTGATAGTTAAAGTGTTGATTTACATACATCTCCCCCATATCTTCGGATACTTGCTAGTTAGATAATCCCGCTAATGTAGGAAGCACTGTGAAAACAATAGTTTTATAATTGGGTTATATACCGGCCCGCAGTGCAATTCTGGGCATTCTAGAACTTAACCCTAATGACAGGTCAAATGTTAGATCTGTAGGACGCGGTGACGGACGAGATGCGGACCTCCATCCAACTCGTTGGAGTGTCTGGGTGAGATCTTGGAATCCACCACGCCCTCACGGGAAGGACACTCACGATGGATATCCGTCTCTCTATCCCCACCATAATGACATGGCAGTATTTAAAACTTGTTTGTGTAAACTGTAACCATTGTCCTAGTGATGTTATATGTGGTTGGAGGGCAAGGTAACCAGATTTTTATCTGATTCGGGAGCCTTGCATCGTAACATGTACGCACACTATCCTTTTGGGGTAGATGCTAGGCAAGACGACCTGCGGGAAGCTGAGCATCTGCGCCCATTGGATAACTGTATCTAAAGTTAGGTAGGAATCCCTGCCACTTGTGGCCAAAGCTTGTATTCGTAATAGTAGGTTAAGATTGTAGCTGAAGTCCTGCATAAATAAAGCAGCAACTACCAATGCAGTAACTTTGGAACTACATAAGACGGTGACCTGGGAATTCTTCAGAAATCGTTCGTTCCGTCTTCACGTAATCCAGTGTGCATCACATTAATTATGGCTTCACTAGGATTTTCAGCACTTAGCATTTTCTGTTGAACAAAAGAGTGGCCCTTTTTGCCAGCTCTTTTCCTCCGCTTCGGCGTTGAAGGCATTTTCCTGTGACGGAGGCCCGCATGAGCCACTTTCCTCTCGCAACAACAATATTTTCTTGGTGTGTGTGTGTTAGGGGTATATTACTTTATTTTAAACTACTTAGTGATTTGGTTGCGGTGCTATCTTGTGGGGATACCTCTGCGGATTCAAGGATCTGTGTGGCACCTTCGGTGAAACCACGTGGAAAGAACACCGGATGGCTTTATGTTTTGTATTATTGTGCTCATTCACTGTCAAATAAGTGATATTGTTTGTATAGTATTTAAAATTGTGACTGTTTAATTAATAACATTTTATCCATTACTCTAAATTAGAATGGACAGACATACCGGTGACTGAAATAGTTGGGATGATACCGTGTGGTTAAATCTCAGCGGCAATGGTCGCACAGCCCCACTGGAACATCAGTGTTCCACCGGCTCTAGAAGTCGTTCTTTGTACTTTCCGGAGTGATGCGATACGGGATCCGCAAGCCTGAGATCCGCAGCTAACCAGCCTTCCCACACACCGTGCACTTGCAGTGCGAGGGAACGGAACGACATAGCGGACCAGCATGTACACCCGCGAGCTACAGCACCTAGAGCCACAGAAATGGTGTAAAGGACAAAGTGTTCCACACGTGCTGCTCTTAATTACTAATTTTCTGATTTTATCGATGACATCATATAGCTGATCTCCCAAGAAGGAGTTATATGTACGGACAACCGTGTTTTTTCTTGAGGAAACACCGCGATGATTGAAGACATGATACTACATGCAAGAGGCTTTGAACAATGCCAATGAGTACAACACAACATACGTGGTCGCTACTCTCCATCTCTCTCTCTCTCTCTCTCTCTCTCTCTCTCTCTCTCTTGGTCTCTCTCGCTCTCTCTCTCTCTCTCACTCTCTCGCTCTCTCCCTCCACCAGCTTCTCCACTCCAACCAACCCCCACACTCTATCCTCTCTCTCTCTCTCTTCTCTCTCTCTCTCTCTCTCTCTCTCTCTCTCTCTCTCTCTCTCTCTCTCTCTCTCTCTCTCTCTCTCTCTCTCTCTCTCCTCTCTCTCTCTCTCTCTCTCTCTCTCTCTCTCTCTCTCTCTCGAGAGAGAGAGAGAGAGAGAGAGAGAGAGAGAGAGAGAGAGAGAGAGAGAGAGAGAGAGAGAGAGAGAGAGAGACGACCTGGACAGATAGCAGGAGCGGCATCTTGGTCAGTTGACAAAATCCTTTCTAATTACATCAAGAACCAACATTGGAAAGAGGCAGATGATTCCAAGTACAACGAGTGCCTTTCTGAGCCGTAGCAATAGCAGGCTCACCGGGTTCAATGCATCATTGTCCCTGGTCATTAGGGGCCCCGCCGGTGATCCAATAATTGTTTTATCTAGAAGTTGAGAAATTTTTTGTCGATAATAATGTGACCCACTGAAATAAACATGTATATTCATACAGAATGTAAGAGATGGCTTCTCAGAGAATCTAACATTCAACATTTTCCGAGGGAAGGCCAATCGCCCACTCTGCATTGCGTAAGTGTGACAGCCCCTCCTTCTGAACCTGGATCTCACAACCAACTTGCTATGCCACTGAACTGACTCTGTCCCAAAAATCATAGAGACGAATACGCAGCTGGATGTACTGAGAAGCTCATTCGATTACACGCATCAAAGGTTGCCCCAAAGAGCCATATATGCATGTGTTATCAGAGATGGATCTATTGACGTCAGAAGATTAAAGGAACGATAGCAGAGCAAGACGACTGATAAAAATATGTTGATAGGGAAGATAAACACATCCCTGATACCTCAGATTACACAGTGCCGGTGCTGGGCCAACACCGGGCCGCATTGGCACGGTATGGTTCTAGTATCGGCTCAATAAGCTAGGTTATCAGGCATGTCGTTACATACGGGGATATACTCCCGAATTACGTCAACGAATGCGTGGTCATTTAAACGACAGAAACAATAATGATAAACAATACTAAAACAACAATCTATAGGGTTGTTATTTACACACGTGCTTTGTCAGTGATTCATGACCTGAGGTATAAACCAAAAACCCGCAACCAAATTGCTGAATGCAGACTCCAATTAAGTTGTCATTAGCCCGCATCTCTCTAACGAATATATTTTTCCTATGCGAAGAAGAGATTATAATTATCATTATATTCATTTACTTTTCAAATCTTCGAAGCAATAGAAGCACAATCTCATGATGTTGAACCCCTTGGGAAGAATGTTTGCTGTATTTAAATTCTCCGGTGTATATTCGCCTATTGCTTAATACAAATGCTAAGATGATAACTAACTGATCTATCTTCGACTTTACGTAAAACAGGAGAGAATAAAACGTGAAGATGAATATATGACAGGCAATATAAAGTCCATGTTTAATGCTATACAAGTAGTCGTGGTATTACGGTATTTGGGCATTGACAGGGAATCTAACCCACAACCGACGAAAGCGCTAAGCATCATAGCCAGGTCCGGATTAAGCTGTCGCGAGGCCCTAGGCTGGATACCCAAAGGTGGGGGAGAGAGAGCATAGGACATGTCCCCTCTCGTCGGGGAAGTACGGGAGGGCCCCTGGAAAAAGTGTAAATCTAGATGCTATGAGGTGCATTAAGACGCGTAATTTGGCATAATATTAGTAATTATTATTGAGGACAAAATGTGGTTTAACACGCTTGCCGTTACGTAGTATATAGAAAAAAGCCTAAAATGCCTTTTGGTTTAACCCTTTAATGTCTAGATGTGTCAAAAAAACTAAACAAATTTCTTATAAGCATGTCCATTTGCAGATCAAGAGATTATTTTTGGAAATTTACCACAGGAATGACTGGCTCGGTTACCGAGCCAGTTATTCCAGTGGTAAATTTTCAAAAATGGTCTTCTCGTGGTCTGCAGATGGACATTTCTCAAGACAAATATAAAGGCTGTTCTTGGCTGGCTTAGGCAGCAAATGGTTAAAGAGCGAGGCCCCCTTAGGAGCGAGGCCCTAGGCTGCAGCCTAGTTAGCCTAGTGGTTAATCCGGCCCTGAATTCATAGCGCACAAACGCTTCCACCACGCAATCACGTTGGTGTGGTTGGTGTGGTGGAAGCGTTTGTGGGCTATGATGCTTGGCCTTTTTGTCAGTTGTGAGTTTGATTACCTGTGCATGTTCAATGTGAGACATTTGGAAATGAAACAGCCTCGGAAAACATGCATCAAACAGATAGTCATGTATCGCCATCAGTAGTTAAAACTATCATGAAAATGAGGTCAAGTAGAAATAACTATAACACAACATCTTGAAGCCAGCACTGCTGCTGCGACAATAATGACGGAAATGGCGATAGTGATGATGGCGACAACGAGGATTGTGAATATCACAGTGCTGATGCTGAAGGCGGTGACAGTGTCAGAAATTGTGACACGACGACGAAGGTGCTGGTGGTCGTGGTGGTGGTTGTGGTGGTGGGGGTGGTGGTTGTGATGATGATGAGGATGGTGGTTGTGGGGATTGTGGTGGTGGCGGCGGCGGTGCTGCGGCTGCTGCTGTAGCTGCTGCTGCTGCTGCTAATGATGTTGTTGCTGCTGCTGTTGCTGCTGCTGCGGATGGTGATGATGATGATAATAATGATGACATTAGTGGTGATGTGGTGTATGTGTGTGGGGGGGGGGGTGTGGTGGTGTGTGTGCGTGCGTGCGTGCGTGCGTGTGCTGTGGTGGCGTTGGCGTTGGTGTTGATGTTGGTGCTGCTGATGCTGCTGGTGGCGCTAGTGGTGGTGGTGCTGCTGTTGCTGTTGCTGTTGCCGCTCCTGCTGCAGCTGCTGCTGCTGCTGCTGCTGCTGCTGCTGCTGCTGATGATGATGATGATGATCTTAGACTAATAAATATACCAGTGAAGACGCTAAGGAGTGCAATGCATGCGGCGTTGACAAGTGGGCCTATTACCATTCACTCCATAAATATTTAATGAATTCTTTAATATTTGCATAAGCTTTAAAATACACCAACGAACACCAATTCTTCATCCGAATATAACAATACACAAGAGTGACGTCATTGTAACTTCGCGCATTCACAGTCGCGTCACGAATGCATGCCACAAATTCTCGGACACGCGCATGCGTGCATCCCATTAGCATTCTATATCCCACTGGCTTTAACCCTTCACCAGTCAAGACGGCCTAAAAAGCGGTCTTAATAAATGTCTATTTGCAGCCCAAGAGAAGGCTATTTTTGAAGATTTACCACTGTAATGACTGGCGCGGAAACAGAGTCAGTCATTTCAGTGGTAAATTTTCAAAAATAATCTCTAGGTCTGCACAAAATAGACATTTTCTATCAGAAAATTTTTTATTTTCTTGGACACATTTGAGTGTTAACTGTCTCCCCGGTGCAAATCAACAGACTATAATTTCAGTAAGCAAAAACTCTTGACTTGCTGAATATTTTGAAACAATCTGACTGAAAGTTGTTAGTGGCATAGCCACCAGCAAATTTCAGTCAAATTGTTTTCAAAATAATTAGCAGATCCAAAGATATAACCCTCGAAATATGTCTTCTGCAGAAACTCAGCAGTCGGGCGGTTAAAGGGTTTTAATAGATTATCATGCTGTGATCCTGGAGTATTAACGGATTACCGTGCAGAGATGGGGTTTCTTAGGAAACTCTCGCTGTCAATGTCAAATTCCCCGGGTACACCGCCCAATCCGCGGATGAATAATGATAAAAAGATAGGTGTCTAACTCGCATCTTTTGTACGAAGCTTTCGTTGACACGAGGCTAGATCGCTTCATCTTCGTCAACTAACCACGATATTCTGAAGCTTTGTTGAATAGCCAGTGACTGGTAGTAGAGGGGGTGGTGTGTAATGGACGCGATAAACGCGTCACAGTTTATTTAAATCCGTTATTACTCTATTATTTTGACAGTTATCACAATGAGGGCTGTTCTTAGCGAGTGTATTAATAATCTAGTCCGCCATACATATGGCTTTATTATTTCTTATTTTATCTGATTTATAACGTCTCTGTAGGAGGGATTTACGTGACAAGATTAATAAGGAGTATGAATGTTCGAATGTCTGTAAAACTATTTTTACATAGAAAGAGATACCATCATATTGTTGGTTAAATAGAATTTATTTTTGTTCAAAAGCGAATAAGATACGAGTCTTACACCCGTGGCTCCCATACACATACAGATATAATACAGTAAATAGGCCTACATCAAGATGGCGGGTTGTAAAGAAATAATTAGCCTAATAACATTTGATAATATTGCTATATTAATAATAATATTATTAACGTTGTTTGCTGGTCGTTTGCGTCCATTTTTTGTGTGGTTCAAAATCATCAACAGCTTACCTGAACAGTTTTCTCGATATTGAGATTCAGGGAGTTCGATGTTCATTCAATATCAACACGAGCAACGCGTGGGCGGGGCTTAGCTAGTGATGACCGGGACATAGCAAAAACATGACTCATCCACCTGCGTCAATTAATCTCCGATTACAGTCGAAATCGGTCAAATAAATTCATAAATTCAGCGTGGTCATACGGTTTCGTGAATGTTTGACGTCACGACGAACCTTTCCAAACGAACCATTTAATACTTAAAATTCACGTGTCTGGATTTCAAGACAACTAGGCTACGAATGAATGCTGTTAAATATTTAGTTTTAAAATATTCAACAAAATATCCCGGGCATCATAAAGAATTTTGCCATTTCTGACATACAATCTTTAAAGCAGGTGTTGAATATAAGAATAAATTAATTGATTTTTACTGATGCGAAGAATATGGGATTTTCATAGCTACATGATATCAGACGATAGTTTCAATGGGCAATAACCCTGGATCTGTTGAATATTTTAAAAACTAATTTGACTGAAAGTTGTTGGTGGCAAAGCCACCAACAACTTTCAGTCAAATAGTTTTCAAAATATTTAGCAGATTCAGAGTTAAACCGCATGGAAAATGTAGTCTGCAGAAATTCAACAGACAGGCAGTTAATAATTAATATACTTCCTATTGTGTACTATACCTGGACGCTTTTACCCCGTGGAGAAATCTCGACAGGGGCACCCATATCAGGGGGTATAATTAATAATTCGTGTCTTATTGAAGTTAATTTTTTGACACATATTTCAATAAAGTATCAAATTGAAAATATTTGGAGTTAATTTAATTAATGTCGAACGACGCCGCATACTGTATTGTATTCAACGTCTTGGCTCGTTGTACAATTGTCATGTAAATATGTTCAACAGGGGGAAACGATAATGGAAGATTATCTTTTGTGAAATAAAAGATTATATTAAAATACTCGATTCACCTGAAGCAGATTTTAAGTATTTTGTCTGGCTTTAGACACGCCTACGTTTTACTCTCAACCACCCCACCCCCACCTCCACACCACAACCCCCCACCCCACCCCAGCCCCGCACATCAAATCATAAAATTTTAAAGCTTTTTGTATGGCTCTATATACGCCTGTTTTTGAAAAGGAAACTAACTAATTTCAACCCTACATACAAGTCAGTTTATCAATGGCGCGACATGTAGCGTTGAATATTCTAAGAACAACAAGTGTCAAAATTCTGAATCTACAGCGCGAAAACTCTCATAAACGCGTGCGAAGAACAAATTCGGTCACAAGCCGCCGGACAATACCTAAAAATTAAATTACCAGATATATTTTCCAATTCAATTCGCTTTTCTAAATAGGCAAACATTATACCAGTGACTGAATTCACAAAGTCTCGCTTGTATATACGAGCAACTAAATCGTTTAGTCAAATGCGTGTATAGAAGTAAACATCGGTATTATTAAACAGTTCGTTCTACGAAAAGAATCTTGAAAATGAAATGATGCGTTAAGAAGAGTTATGCCCCCTACTTATAACTCATGTAAAACATCCGTTCTAACGTTCTTACCTAACCCTTTAAACGCGAAATACCAAAAACACCTAAATCTTGTTCGTTTTAATATAAATTCTGTTGAATATTTTGAAACTTGTTTGACTGGAAGATGTTGCTGTTAATGGGAGCAACAGCCTCCAGTCAAATTAGTTTCAAAATATTTAACAGCCTACCCGTGAACTTGCCATACAATTGATTCTGGAAATTCAGCGTTGCAGGGGTTAAACAAATGCAATCTGAAACCGAAGATTCCTATTCTTTTAAATTTACATAATTCTGGATGTTGTTAAATATACTGAAAAAAGATTTCGACGGGAAATTGTTAGCAACGAACTACAGTCAAATTGGTTTGGAAATATTCAGCGGCTTGACAATACAGTTAATAATTCATCCAGAACGATTTATAATATGCAGAATAAGATTGGTTAAAGAAGGTATTGCCTTACCCGCTTAACCCTTGCAGAACAGAAAAGACAAATTCCTTTTTGATGTAAAGAATATGCTGTTGAATGTTTTGATACTAATTTGACTGGGAACTGTTGCTGCCATAGGCAGCAACAGTTCCCAGTCAAATTAGTTTCAAAATATTCAACAGCGTATCTGTATTATTATAGTCCTTTTGACACGGGAATTTCAGGATGAAAAGGTTACGGTTGTAATTTGTAAGGTCTATTAAATAGGCTATAGACGAGCGATTTGTTTGCACCCTGCTACAGAAATTCAAGTGGATTTCGAAGCAAAATTTCGTGATCCAATTTAAAACTTTTGTGGGCATTAAGAAAAAAAAAATCTCGTAATGTTAGCTATAGGCTGTTAACTACGTCGGCGTTTCTGTCAATGCGACTTACGTTGGTAATGTTGGCATTTAAAAATTAGTTTAATTGCCTGAGAGTTCAATTATTTAAACTCCCAATACTTCATTCTACGTAGCTGGGTATTTGGTAATGACAACTACGATATACAATGCTATACACGCACGAACCATTCGATAATACATGCGTGTAACCAAGCAGGTAGCCATGTACACCCACCCGACCGCTCGACCACACGCCCGGCCACCGACCAGGCTACCCAGCGACCTGGTCGCACACTCGACCAACTGGCTGACTGTCCAACCGCCCGACTGACCGAGAGAGAGAGAGAGAGAGAGAGAGAGAGAGAGAGAGAGAGAGAGAGAGAGAGAGAGAGAGAGGGTGGGGGAGGGAGGGAGGGAGGAAGGGAGGGGGAGGGAGGGAGAGAGAGAGAGACAGAAAGAGAGGGGGAGGAGGGGAGGGAGGGTGGGGAGGGAGGGAGAGAGAGGGGGAGGGAGGGAGGGAGAGAGAGAGGGAGACAGGGCCAGAGAGGGTGGGGGAGGAGGGAGGGAGGGGGAGGGAGGAAGAGAGAGGAAGGAATGGAGGGAGGGAGGGTCGGGAAGGGAAGGAGAGAGGGAGGGGGGAGAGTGAGAGAGAGGGAGAGGGGGGGGGGCCGAGGGAGGGAGGGAGGGTGGTGAGGGAGGGAGGGAGAGAGAGAGGGAGAGAGGGCGACTGAGTCTAACAGCCAAATGTGAATTCGGCACCATGGCACAAGTGGTCGTGTGGTCACTAAATGCCAATAGTACCAGCTGTTGGGGGGGATCTATAGTGGTCATAATAGATGGTCATCACCAGAGTGGATGTAGGGTCTGAAAGTGGTGCAATTATTATTTGCAGAACCGTTTCCATGGTAACCATAATCAATTACCGCAAACAAATATACTTCGTTTTAACTATCATAACCTACTTATTTTTGTGGTTAGAAAGACAATTCTGGTGTTAAATTAAAGGTCTCATAGTCATCTAGCTAGCGGTAACATTTATTCTTATTTTGTGAATAATTTGCATATAATTATGACGTCACAAACAAAAAATCTTTTTCTCATATTTTCACGTTTATCATAATAATTGTGTAGAAATTTGTGTTCTGGTTCGTATTCTGATAGCTCAATATTGTCCCATTTATTGGTACATTGAATTGAATGTGTGATTTGGAAAATATATAATACATCAGCCTAAATGTAAGCATGAATTTTGATGCCGCCCCAACCTCGGTAAATGCTATGTCTTAGCAGAATGAATCATTCTATGAATGCAAGGACGATGTGTAGGTCAGTAGTGTAGGTCAGTTCATGTTCCATATCATTAACCTGTATCTGATTCAGAGGACGGGTCATCTATATTCAATTCACGGTTACTGCAGCTGTCAGTACAACATTTACATACATCAGAACACACAATACCATCTTTGCGACACGTGCATCTCCTTGTTGAACAATCCGCTTGGCACATACATTGTGTAAATGCGAGTATTGCCTCAGGTGCTGGAGGGAGCATCATCATACATGGCACAAAGTGCCCATCTTCATCAAACACCCATCCATTATCAACAGGTGATACATTGAGTTACGGAACTGTTGCATGATTCCATATAAATGACTGATAATTTGCTCGTTTGAGATGCAAACGGAGGCTATCCATTGTTGGTGGTAATTTCTAAATTTTTCATTGTTTTTTGCAAATAATTCGTAACGAACTACATCAAGTGATACATGTTTCTTTCCGCAATACAGTAGGTACACTGTGTTACCATGACATCCTCGCCTTCACGGTTGATGTCAGAAGGACTGTCTCCGAAATGTTGTAGCCCACTGTGTAATTCTTGGTACTTTTCAATAAGATTCAGCCATTTTTGTTTGCCTATCCCACTGAACGCCGAGGTTAAATCGCATCCACTGGATCGCTGGTACCATATAGCTCATACTTTTTCCAAGTTGGGTCGCTATGGTATGCATTGGAATGAATCTCTTCTTTTGTCGTACCCTGTCTATAGATACAGCTCTTTCAAGTCAAGTACCCAGCAGTATCATGGACACATTGCTGCAACATCTGAGTCAAGACACCAAAGAAGTACGCGGTTGATGCCTAATTTATATCTTACGTGTGAAATATGTAGAAACATTCGAGAATCGGCTTCCTCATGATGACCCAAGATCTGATACTTCATCGTGCCCACCAAACACGACCTTCACTACTCGATTAATGGCATGGAATCCACCAGCAAGATACACCTCACAACCAGCTTTTAACCTACGTTCCAACTTAATGATCCAATCATGAGAAAGGATGTTGGCAAGATTTGCCTTGTTCTTTGCATTTGACAACATCTTCAGCCGCTGTTTTGGAAGTGGTGTTAGAACAGTTGGATTCCTTATCCCCTGCATCTGGATATTACCACGGTGGACCAGTTCACCTGATTTTATTGATTCCTCATTCGTATAATTGTCACCAACCACAACAATATACTGACAGTTTAAACTCAAGACTGCGTCCAAGAGCTGATCTGATAGCTCACCAAAGGCAGTACACGTGGCCGTGTCAGTACAAACCATTCTTATCAACATCATGAGATCAATGACACCCATTGTTGGCTCACTAGATGCTGGAAGCTCAACAGTGGCATGGTCCTTCTCAAGCCAAGGGAGTATACTACTTTGTCTTTCTAAGAGAACCATCAAGAGAGTGGAACTGGCGCTAATTCATACTGAAGCAATTCCTTTATGTTCACATCACGCGCCTGTCTAATAATTGCCAACTTGATGAAAATTTGGCGATCAATATTTAATGACTTTATCACCTGTTTCTTTTTTAGTAACAACTTCTTTGTTCAGTGTAGTAAATGTGCAAAGATTATGCTTACTAATAGGATGATGAAAGTCTGTCTCACCTGTTATCAATCTATTAGTTACAAATTCCTTCATTTGTTTAGACCATTTTCACGCACATTACACAGTGCCTCGCTTGCCTCAGGTGAAGATACAAATGATGTGGCAATATTTATAAGAGGCTGCCTATTTTCTCGGGTAATGCCGATGTTAATCATGAAAGGGTTCACCATTTTTTCATTAATAACACTGATGATTTTCTGGATTGCAGCTTCATCAGCAGAAATGCGTCTCCTTGTAGCCTCTTTGTCGAGGTCACCACTCTTTGTGTTAGCGATAACTGCTGCTTTTAGATGAGCAGTCAAATAGCAAAGCAAGCTCTTCATCTTTAGCATACAGTTGTCTGTGCTTGCCGCAGTCTTTGTTTAGAGATTGTCCGATGGCCATGTCATGCCAAACTCCACTGAATGGTCGCCCAACCATGTAAACGGCACTTTGGCCTACGACTAGAACTTGATACGCTTCCGGCTTCTCCTCCCTCAGAAGTCTTGCTTCAGCAACGTCAACGCAACCCCAGCGCGCACAGTTTTCATGCCTGCACTGAAAGTCAATTGGAATGATCTCCCCAAAAGTTTCTATTTCCAAAGACTTGTTATCATCACGTTTTGCGCAATGTAATCCAAAAGCAGCTGTGACAAATCTGAAACATAGTTTTCCCAGAAGACAAATGTATCTGAACATTTTTTACCTTTCTTCACAAATTTCTCCATTAGAGAATGCGAGAAATCTTCTAGTGCCTTGTAGCCGCATCTCTGCCTTCGCCGCGTGCATGCTGGAGATCCTAAAAAATGCTGTGGTGCAATGTTCCACTTTCTCCATGAACCTATTCCTTTCAAGTTGAGAAACTTCTGTTGCTTCAATGGCATCAGCAAAGGCCATCCATTTAAGCCGACTCAGTGCTTCATTCATTAGCTTATGAATTCTAACACCTCGATTGTATGCTTTGCCCTTCATAGCATGGCTAATTGTTGCTGATCCATACACGTTCGCTTCCACAAGAATGTCCTCAAAACCACTTTCCTGCAGAACACGACCTATGTCACTCATAAAATTCAACACACGCTGCATGCCTCCCATTTCAATATGATCACTCTCAAATTCATCTGGGTGTCTCCACTTAATCATCTGAGCCTTGCAATATATAGCTTCATCACACACTGTGTATGTACAATTCTGACCGAGTGAGCGAAATGCAGACTGCAGATACTTCATCATGGTATACACAGTGTTGAACTCAGCTTCTGAGGTATGGACCATTCGTTATTTTTCAAAATCGCGATAAGGGCTATCATAGAAATTAAGGTTTAATCACTATTTTACAGAGACTGTATCACGTACTACGTATATTTTCAATAAGCTAGATAGCATTGCTACTAAAATACATAATATTGAGGTGCTAGTACATACCCGGACATTAGAGGGAAAATGGAAAACGTTCGAACACCTAGACAAACATCTAGTCCATGTTTGTGACGTCATATTTGTAGAATAAGTGATCCCACAAATGAGTAACTGGCAGGACCGATTAGAGGGGAATTATACATTTCATTAACCACCATAAGTATGATTCTAGCTGTCGTGTGAAGAAAGTTATTCTCGTTAGAACAAACTTATATATGTGTGATAATTTCTCTTGGTTACCATGGAAACGGGCCTGTAAAAAAATTTTGCACCACTTTCAGACCCTACATCTACCCTGGTGATAACCCACATAGACCACCCTAATAGCTGGTGTCATTGACATTTTTCTACCAGACGACTTGTGCTAACTCCTTAATTAGGCCTCTTTACATATTTGGCTGGTATACTATGAAATGTAAGCTCACTCATTCAGGCATGAGATGAATATTTCTGGAACTAATTTGTCTGTGTTGCTGGCATATGCACCATCAAATAAACTTGTTAAACACGTTACATTACTTTCAAAACATATGTAGGCATATACAGCATAATGACGATTTAATGGAGGAATCCAGTTTATCGATGAATCACATGACGTCATAATCATCTACGTCACCACTGCGCGACTTAGTCCATCATAAACGGTTACTAGTCCGTCAAGTTGTACGAATTGCATGTCTGTACTATTTAATAAACATTCTGTTGAATATTTCGAAATTAATTTGCCTGGGCGCGGTTGCTGCCATGTAAATTTATATATATATATATATATATATCTTTATCAGAAATAAAACTCCATTGCCTGTATTAATCTGACACTTTATTCAACTACGTAATAGAATTAGCAACAAAAACCATATTATTTTGGAGATTATAGATCGACCGAGAAAATACTGACTTCTGAAAACACTCTACGGTTATACTAACTCCATGGGCTAGGCAGTTGGATATTTTCCTAATCATTTGCACCCGGAAGTGGCAGAATCGTAATTTTAAAACTAACATACATGTAGGCTGTTGAGTATTTTGAAACTAATTTGACAGGAATCTGTTGCTGCCAAAGGCAGCAACAGTTCCCAGTCAAATTAGTCTCAAAATACCTAAGAGAATATTTATAAAATCGTCAAGGATTTTGGTGTTTTGGCCTTTCGGGTTCAAAGGGATAATTTGCAGTTTATTGACAAATTGGCTGGACTTAAATATTAAACTCATAAACAGGTCAATCAGAATGGCTAGAATTTCTTGAAATGACTGCCTTTTGTGTCGCGTGTCCCTCTCCTTAGCTACAAATGCGAGAGAAATACAAAGTCGCTTCATCATGTATTCACGCCCATTGAGAAATACAGTGGCCAAGGCTTCCGTATCCTGAAGGATTCCTCTTTGTAACGCATCATTAAAAGAAACAATGTTAAGTGGGCCCCACTTTAGAAACTCCGACCCTTTTCATTCTTAAACACCCAGTAATCTTAATTTGATGGAAATAATTAGAAATTCTTCTGATTTTTTTTAATGAATTTGACTGGGAGTTGTTGTAAGCCACTAACGGCTCCCAGTTTAATTCTTTTCAAAATTGTTAAGACGATTTTAATAATAGTGATTCAATGTACATGAATTATAAACCACATGATAGAACCGGTTGGTAGAGTGCTCGATTGAGTGCTCTGGGAAACACCGAATTTGTTTCAACATTGATTTTTCACGCATTGACGCACGAGCGAACAACGAATAGCAATCGCATTAGCTCCATTTCCGGCTAGCGATCAAACTTCCGGTTAGGAATATAATTATAACGGGTGATGGTGGTGAGTGGCGGGTGCGTGTGGGCTGTAGTATTTGGTTAGACAATCTCAATCCGATCTCGTGCTTGGCAAATATTTATTGACCATTGATTGAAATGCGTACAATTAAATTACTGATAAAAGGCTTTTTTGTTTCGTTTTTGTTTATATAATTAACAGTATTAAGCCATATAGAACGTATTCCTTATTTCAACAGTAGGGGCACGCCACGTATATATATATATATATATATATATATATATATATATATATATATATATATAGTCGCCGCAGTGTGGAAGTTAGAAGCGCTTAAACGACGACGATGGCGACAACAACAACAACAACAACAACGGAGACTATGATGACGACAACAATAGGAACAGCAACATCAACAACAACACAACGACAACAACGAGGAGAACGACGACGTCGACGACGACGACAACAATAACAACCACAACACCAACATAAACATTAAAGGGATGCTAACCTAATCTGAAATGTTATCTTGCACCGGTAGATTAGGTTTTATCAGTCATATTCCGCCACATTCCCTTATCTGTATCACAATTATCTGCTTTGCAATATCGCGTAAATGTTGAACAGTGATCGCCACCATTTTGTCTCCTCCAGCGATAGTGTGTGATTTCACGTAAGTACCAATGAATTACATTCGTTATTACGTAACACTCATCTCGTTGAATATTTTGAAACTAATTTGACTGGAAGTTGATGCTGCCTATGCAACAACTTCCAGCCAAATTAGTTTCAAAATATTCAACAGTTTACCTGTATGATTGCCTTTATACCACATTGCCAAACTATAGATGGCACCTCGATGAATGAGCATATATACCGCGGCAGACACGCTAGGGTTTTTTCTGATTGGTTAAAAAGTAAACCGCGACAGCAATCATAAGCTGTACTACTTGATAACAGATACTGAATGCGCAGCAAAATATAGTGACAAACACAAAATCTGGCGATGTCAGCCGTAAACTACACTATTCTTCTAAGACTATCGCAGAGCCACGGCCATCAATCGTTACTGTAATCGTAAACTGTCAAACGATGACATTTTGCGATGACGTTTCATGAATGACAACTCGTAGTAAACAAATCGTAGTAAAACAATACCGCGTAGTAATCCCTACGCGACACGCTCACATCAATCGATGTTTTAATTGGTCGATTTAAATGGGTTGCGCACCAAACAGCCAATGAAAATACTCCGTTGAATATGGCACGTGTGCTCATATCGAAAAATATGGAACGGGCTAGAAGGCTTGTTTATATGATATTGATAATTTTCAACTTGGTCCATAAGAGTGATATGAAAAGTGACTTCGTTCCAGATTCTCTATATTTTGAACCAAATCGAATTAAATTAAATCCCCTTGTACTTAGTAGGCCTATATAATATTAACGTAAACTGCTCCATGTAAATATTATGCAAATTCCCCATACACCATTGTAAATGGACCTTTCCTGTTTTAGCTATTCCCCGCCCATCACTAGCTAAGCTCAACCCACACTTCGCCGTGTTGGGATTTATCGATCCCTGAATGCCTTGACTATCAATTTCCTGAAAACTATACGGCTAAGCTGTTGAATATGTTGTAACTAATCTGACGTCAGCTGCCTATGGCAGCAACAGCGCTCAGTCAAATTAGTTTCAAAATATTCAACATGATATTTATTAAATAGTAAAGACATACAATTCGTACAACAACGCATAGCACTATGCGTTCGTGACGCACTTATCTACGCCATTCATGACGTCATATTTTGTGATGTCATTCTATACGTCGCATTGTTGATTATGACGTCATATGATGGGTGGATAAAGTGTAAATGTCCATTAGTCTGGGTGTAAAACTGTAAATACATCATCTCATTTCATTGAAATACATGTAGACGGTGTTTTACTCGCACGCTTAGCCAATTTAGCCCGTGGAGGGAGCGTACCATTGGTCAATGACGCAGAACCCAACAGCCAATTGGTTATTGGTACACCTGATGGTCTATGACGTTGACACATTGGTCAATTGGTTATCGGCGCACCCGTTGACAAACGAAAATCAAATTATAATTTGATTAGTATTCAGTTGAATATTTTGAAACTAGTTTGACAGGTTCCAGTTAAGTTACTTTCAAAATATTTCGGCACTGAACAGATACCGGGCCGTATCTATGTGGAAATTGGGCCAAAACGTACGGCTGATCAACGGACACACCACTAATAAATTGTACCGTATATTTATATGCGCAAACTTAGCCAATGGGTGTCTCGATATTCAATATTATACTGAGCTTCCTTCGACTACCACACGCCATCTGATGCGAATTGATGAATCCAATATGTCGATCAAGTATATGACGTCATAATATATTACGGCACATGTAGGCTGACGTCACAATCATAATTGAGAGAAGAAGCTGGAATAGTCTGTCAAGTGGATGGATTGTATGTCTTTGACAATTTTGAAACTAGTTTGACTGGGTGATGTTGCTGCCATAGTAAAATTAGTTTCAAAATATTCAACAGCTTACCTGTATAATTACCTTGAAATTGAAACTATATGAATTCTGGGGTCAAAGTATATAACTCAATCCCATCACGCGCAACGGATGGGCGGAGCTTAGCCAGAAATGGGTGAGGCACAGCTAGAAATGTACGGGGCATATCTAGAAATTGCCAGGACCTAGCTAGAAATGGGCGGGACATACGTAGAAATAGGCGGGACATAGCTAGAAATGGGTGGGGCATATCTAGAAAATGGCCGGACATGGGCTAGAAATGAGCTAGAAATTGGCGCGACATAAGTAGAAATGGGAAGGGAGTATCTATAAATTGGCTTGACCTAGCTAGAAAATGGCGGGACACAGCTAGACATTGGCGGGGCATAGCTAGAAATGGGCGGGGCATAGCTAGAAATTGGTCGGACCTAGCTAGAAATGGGTGGGAGATAGGTAGACATTGGCGGGGCATAGATAGAAATGGGTGGGGCATATCTAGAAATTTGCCGGACCTAGCTAGTATTGGGTGGGAGATAGGTAGAAATGGGCGGGACATAGGTAGAAATGGGCGGGACATAGGTAGAAATGGGTGGGACATAGGTAGAAATGGGCGGGACATAGGTAGAAATGGGCGGGACATAGGTAGAAATGGGCGGGACATAGGTAGAAATGGGCGGGACATAGGTAGAAATGGGCGGGACCTAGCTAGAAATGTCCCGCCCACTTTTTGCGTGTGTTGGAAGCGATTTGAAACTTTGAAACTTGAATACTCAGCATCAAAAGTTTCAAGTTAACTACACAGGTAAGCTGTTGAATATTTTGAAACTAATTTAACTGGAGAATGTATGGCAGAAAAAGCGCCTGGAAAAATTAGTTTCAAAATATTCAGCAAAATTTTTATTAAATTGAAAATCTATCCAAGACATACAATCTGCACATTTGACCATCTTGACGGTCTTTTATGATTGTGACGTCAGCGTTATGCCCATCTCTAGCTAAGCTCCACCACGCTTCGCCCGTGTTGGGATCGATCGATCTCGGAACTCCATGACTATCAATTTCCAGAAAATTATACAGGCAAGCTGTTGACTATTTTGAAACTGTTGCTGCCATTCAACGGTGAAACTAATTTGATTGGGGGCTGTTGCTGCCTATAGCAGCAATGGCGCCAAGTAAAATTAGTTACAAAATATTCAACAGCTTCCCTGTAGTTTTCAGGAAATTGATAACTAGGGCATTTGGGGATCGATCAATCCCAACACGGCTAGGTGTGGGTGGAGCTCAGCTAGTGATAGGCGGGGCATAGCTAAAATGGAAAGGTCAAATATTCAACTGACAACACCGTGTTTATTAAATAGTAGACATACAATTTGTACAACAACGCCTCTAAGTCCGCCATCAATTAGGCGTTCGTGACGAACTTATCTACGTTATTCATGACGTACTTGATTATGACGTCATCCTATACGTCAAGTAGTTGACCATGACGTAATATGATTGATGGAAAAACTGGATAGGTTCATTGTCTAATACCGGCGTGTTGTGCGTGCACTACGCGACATAATATAACCACATGCATTCGAAACATTAACGTCCCCCCCCCCCCCATGACATCAATCAATATCCCGCAAACAACGCACACAACAACATGCCATGTTTATTCCAGAAATGTCCCATCGTGCAATACAGGTGTTAGACATCGCTAGAAATGAAAACAACAAAAGCTCATCAATTTTTGTAGCAAAACTGCATCTGCTAAAAGTCAAATTACCATCTTGATTGAAACGAACATTTATTTTCGTGTCAGCATGCATTAGACAAACGTGAACGCAGACATGCCACTATATACATGTGTCATTCGCTACGCGATATCATGCGATCCGAGCCTATTGAAACCCGTTATACGCAACGCATTAATAAATGAATAATCTGACCTCATCTGACAAGAACCTGTCCCTGCCGTGACGGCAACGGGTATTAAATGGATCTGACTTGCCACTCAAGTATCTGACGTCATAATCATAATATGTCACGTGTTAGCTGACTTCGTAATCAAAGTGACACTCCGTCACGAAAATCGAAAAGTCTGCCACGAAGGCGCACGAATTGTATAGCCTTAATGAATTTACAATTCAATAAGCATTCAGTTAAGTATTTTGAAACTAAGTTGACTTGGAGTTGTTGCAGCTTACCTTATAGTTAACTTTAAATTTCGCTTCTGGGAATTCATGTCTCAATGTCTCAAATCGATTCCAACACGTGAGAAAAGTGGGCGGAGCTTAGGTAAGGGGCGTGACCAACAATAGAACCATCTTTTTATTTGTTAAAGAACATAAAAATATTTGCTCATTGAATGCCTATTTGCAGACCAAGAGAAGACTATTTTTGAAAATGTTACCACAGGAATGACTGGCTCCATTACCGAACCAGTCATTCCTGTAGTAAAGTTTTCAAAAATAGTCTTCTCTTGGAAAATTGACATTCCTCGAGACCACTGCCAATGCCGGTAAAGAATGGCTTCGCCATGAAATGGTTAAAAAAAATATTCAACACTTTTGATAAGTTGGATTTACGATATTGGGATTTTAGAGTAAGGCCGTCTTCTCATACAGCCACTATTTCGGTAAATAGCAGGTATATCGGCTAGCGTTCTCAATGAACTGGCTCTTGTACCGGAATAAATACGTCATTTATTTCGAAATTTAGTCCCACAAAATCGGCTGTTTATCTTCCAATGTATCGCTGATGCTTCCATATATGAACGCAGCCTATTTCGTCAACATCTACCAGGTAGCGTTAAAATCAGCCTTTTCTCGCACTGTCTGCCAGGTAGCGCTACGAACATCGTGTTATCTCGGTGTCCACCAGGTAGCACCACCGTCCAGTCCGGGACTATCTCCCAGCAGTGTGAATGCAAACCGATATATCGGCTAATTATTAACCTACATAGTACACAAAATAGTTAAACAGGATTAGGCAATGAGAAAGAGGCCTAAAGCCGTGTTCTCACTGGAGAGTTAATCGGGAATAATGCCATACTTCCGGCCTAAGAGTCAGATTAGTATCATTTTGCCAAACAATCGGTTATTGCTATCGTAATCAGCAACATCAACATTGAAGATAACGATACCGAAGAATCCCCAACAATAATTTACCAATGCAACCAACATTGGCGATGACGACGAGGATGATGACAATGACGACCACGTGGCAAAGTGACAATGGTATTTAGTACATAGTGGCGAACTGCTTGATCATGATGATGTGGTTAATTATGTGATAAGACGTCATTTCGATAGCTCTCTAATCAATGCTGTTTTTCATCGTACAGCGACTATAAGAGTTACATATTAGAGGAATTGTGCACTTCGTGACACAAGTACGAAATTTGGCACAATATGTATGCAAGGATATGGAGATTGACTTAAGTGGACATACTCATCCGCATTGACATGTTATTTGGCCGCCATTTTAAAATTTCAAAATGTCCGCCATTAAAAGCTATTTTCACTAATATCTCAGTTCCTAGACGGCATAGAAACACGAGCTCGATATCAATCGGTGTTCGTAATAGTCAAACATGTATTTCATTTTCAGCCCTCGCCACGTATTCTTCCAATCCTCTCTCTCTGAGCGAGATACCTTGAAGGTGCATATTCACACCAAAATGATTGAAAATAAAATTGTTAAAATTGTATACCTTTAGAAGCTTAATTGACCGTTCCAAAGTAATGATGTCACATGACGTCATATTCAGCTAAGCGGCGTGTAGGATGACGTCATAATCATTACGTCATAAATGATTCATTAAGAACCGTCATGGAAAGGTCCATTGATGTACCAGCGATTCCAGCACTTGGAGTACGCAGTAGAATAAAAAAAGTCGAAACGTGAACATTTGGAGAATATAGGTTTAAGAATGCTAACGGGAGTCGCTAAATGCACATCCATTGAAGACATGGAAGTGACAGTGGGTATCGAACCATTAACGGAACACATATTTCATCTCATTGTTCTTACCATAGCCCGCTTAAAGGGATGCTAATCTCATTTCAAATGTTGAATTGCACCGATAAATCCTGTTGTATATCTATATCATTCATATCGTGTCACATTCCCTTATCTGCATCACAATTATCTGCTTTGTAATATCGCGTAAATGTTGAACAGCGATCGCCACCATTTTATCTCCTCAAGCAATGGTGTGCGATTTCATGTAAGTGTCAATGTATTACATTCTTTATTTTGTAATAATCATCTTGCTGAATATATTGAAACTAATTTGACTGGAAGTTCTCGTTGCCTATACGCATTGTGAAATAGAAGCTGGTACTAACTCCAGCTCCCTGAGTAATTGGACTCATTTAGGAAAGATAATATTTCGGCAAAACGTAACAGGTGGTAGGCTATGCTCTGAAGCTTAGACACAGCGCTCTGTAGGGGACCTAGAGTGATGTTAGCATGACACCCGATAGCACCACCATACTTGAAGAATAAACGCAAAACATGGAACGAAGAGGAAGAAGAAGAAAAAAGAAGAAAAAGAAGAAGAAAAAGAGGACGAGTCTGCAGAGTTTGATCCCTCCAATCGTTCTCTACGGGGAGATGGCTGCTCTTAGGTACTGTTTAAATGCTACCTTGCCGCATCCCTCTTATCTGCGCAAGAGCACTTCACAAAACCAAACCAAACCCACCAGTATCTACACTGGGCCTTTCACTAGAGCTGAAGTATGTAGACCATGTAGTCTGCATAGATATGGAAAACAAGTCACTAGATAACCTTCTCCCCATAGCTGCAGAGCAACTCAAGAGCGTGAATCTCTCCAAGAACGACGCCAAGGCCGGATTTACCCATGTGCATCTCTCTAAAACTAAATTCTTGTATTAATTTATTTAATATTTATTTCTGACAACAATTCACTCATGATTTTGTATAGATATAGGCTAGAATAGTATGCTTGACAGAAAACACTATAACACGCCGCGAGAAAGAATAGCTCTTCCTACTACATGACAACTCATGAATAAGTTACGAGGCTTCCAAAAATAAAAAGAACGGGAATACGCTTGTTATTTCAAGTTTGAACACGATGTAAGAAATTATCTGTTGAATATTTTGAACATAATTGGATTGGACGACATTGTTGCCTAAGACTGCAATGTTTTCCACTCAAATTACGTTCAAAATATTCAACGGTACGCTTTTATTTTGTTTTGGGAAGAATTTACGGTATTTCTAAGCCATACTGTATATTTCCAATTATTACCAGCTGAAAGACAAATCGTTGCTTTACATGCCTTGTGCGCGTGATCGATAAAGAGATCTCATTAACATTGACACCTATGCGTATATTCTCCACCAGATACCGTATCAAATATTGAATAAATGTAATATTTACTGATACGCGTGATGATGGAATCGGATTAACACTTTGCGCGCTGGAATCCCGGAAATCCGGTTCTAGTGGCGATAATTTTTATATGGAACCTGTTTGAATACTCGTCGGTCCTTGAAAAATGGTCACTAAAACAGATAGTACGTAGCTCATTACCCCCTTACCTGTAACATGTATGTATCTCTGCCTGCCTGCCTGCCTGCCTGCCTGCCTGCCCGCCCGCCCGCCCGCCCGCCCGCCCGCCCGCCCGCCCGCCCGCCCGCCCACCCGCCTGGCTGGCTGGCTGGCTGGCTGGCTGGCTGGCTGGCTGGCTGGCTGGCTGGCTGGCTGGCTGGCTGGCTGGCTGGCTGCCTGCCTGCCTGCCTGCCTGCCTGCCTGCCTGCATGCCTGCCTGCCTGCCTGCCAGCCCGCTCGACCGCCCGCCCGCCCGTCCGTCCGTCTGTCTATCACTAATGTCAAGCATTAGGTCTATGCACCCTCTCATTGACAACGCGCTGGCACTAGGATTCAGTCAGTCACTCAGTCAGTCATATGTTTTCGACCTGAGCGTGGTTGCCCTGATGTACGATGCCAGTACAGTTGGCATATGGTTTATAGCCTGTGACACAGCGATGGCGCTTATAGCCGCTATAAAGAATAAATTATTAACACGTCTATTTGTATCGTGATTGTTTCTCGCTATCGATTGCTTAGTCCGTGTTTTCGTTAGCTGATTCTCATTAATTACTATTGCAAACAAAATATCATTTGGTATTTTCCTACCGATTTTGTGCAAACGACTTTTTCCATTGGGTTTTAATTCTGGATAATATGGTGAATATTTTGAAAACAATTTGACTGAAAGTTCTTGGTGGCTTAGTCACCAACAACTTTCAGTCAAATTGTTTTCAAATTATTTAACAGGCTCAAAGTTATTACACATTACAATTATTGTCTGGTGACATTCCGTTCCACATAGATAATTCAGAGAGCCGTAAACTCAGGGGACTAAGGCCGTGTTCTCATACAGCCACTATCTCGGTAAATACCAGGTATATCGGCTAGCGTTCTCAGTGGACCGGTTCTTGTGCCGGAATAAATACGTCATTTATTTCGAAATTTAATCCCACAAATTCGGCGGTTTATCTTCCGATAGATATATCGCTATTGCTTCCCAATGTGAACGCGGCCTATTCCGTTAAATTTGCCAGGTAGCGTTACCGTCAGCTTTGTCTCTCACTGTCTTGCAGGGAGCGCTACGACCGGCATTGTCACCGTCCAGTCCGGGCCTATCGTCTCGCAGTGTGAATGCAAACCTATATAACGGCTAATTATTAACCGGCATAGTTCGCGAAATAGTTAAACAAGATTAGGCAATGAGAAAGAGGACTAAATGTCTTTCATTCCAACCATGCCAGACCACTCCTGGGCGTCCGAGGGGGTGGTGACAAGGGCGTGGTACATTCGTCACAGCCACTGCATGCGGATATATTCGTAACGTGAAACTGAAACTTAAACTGTAGTTAGCGTATTTGGGCTGTCGGTAAAAACAATTAAAAAATGTGTCTAGTTATGGTTTTACTAAATATATGTTAAAAATAAATTCATTAATTATGTTATTAATTGATATAGTTTAGCGTATTTGGGCTGTCTGTCTGTCGGTAAAACAATTAAAAAATGTGTCTAGTTATGGTTTTACTAAATATATGTTAAAAATAAATTCATTAATTATGTTATTAATTGATATAGTTTATTTGATATGCTACGGAGGGGAACATGCATAAACAAAAAACAAAAATTTTAATTTTCGTAACTCGTGTGCACGAGTTATTAACTGGCGCGCACGAGTTACGAAAATAAAATATTTTGTTTTTGCATGTTCGTTACGGGGCTCCCTAATGTTCAGTTAGGGATTGTAATTGATCACAAATTTATGGGTTGCTTTTTAAATGTTTGATCATGACGCCATTATAGTAGTACCGCAATATTTTAAAGATGTTAGCATTAAAACATGTAAGAAGCCAGGCGATTTGACGAAAGTTTCTTGTTCATATTGCCAATTTCACGATGAATGCCATGAAAATATAATATAGGCTATAATTTCAGATTGTAAAAAAACAAGATGACCTGTATAAAAGATAAAATAATCATATTTTCTAACAATACTGTAACCCCAACCTGTAATTTTAGAGCATACTCTACACGTCACGTAGTTGATTATGACGTCATATGATTGACTGAGAAACTGGAATCATCCTTTTAAATACAATAATAAAATGTAGGCCTATATGTTATACAGTGACTAGAAGCATATTAAGACATGATGAAAATCTGCGCGACAAATGCCAAAGTCGGTCAATCTCCGAGTTTAAAAACAACCGGGTAAACTATCTCTACCAATCAGTTGTCGTCGGGGTCCGACGACAACTGATTGGTAGAGGTGGTTTCTCCGGTGGTTTGTTAATCGACCATGGTCAGCCGACATTCAGCAATTTTATGCCGCATTAAAAATAATCTTCATTACATTCACGCAAAGATTTCATAAAATTATGTTATTAACAAAAGCATTTATAATGGATGGACTAATTGCTAGCTATGCCCCACACATTTCTAGCTATGCCCCGCACATTTCTAGCTATGCCCACACATTTCTAGCTATTCCCCACACATTTCTAGCTATGCCCCGCACATTTCTAGCTATGTGTCGCACATTTCTAGCTATGCCCCACACATTTCTAGCTATACCCCGTACATTTCTAGCTATGCCCCACACATTTCTAGCTATGCCCCGCACATTTCTAGCTATGCCCCACACATTTTAGCTATGCCCCGCACATTTCTAGCTATGCCCCACACATTTAGCTATGCCCCGCACATTTCTAGCTATGCCCCACACATTTTAGCCATTCCCCACACATTTCTAGTTATGCCCCGCACATTTCTAGCTATGCTCCACATATTTTAGCTATGCCCCACACATTTCTAGCTATGCCCCGCACATTTTAGCCATGTCCCATACCTTTTAGCTATGCCCACACATTTCTAGCTATGCCCCGTACAGTTTAGCTATGCCCCACACATTTCTAGCTATACCCCGCACATTTCTAGCTCTGCACCGCTCATTTCTAGCTACACACCGCCCATTTCTAGCTATGCCCCGCACATTTCTAGCTATGCCCAATACATTTCTAGCTATGCCCCGCATATTTCTAGCGATGCCCCGCACATTTCTAGCTATGCCCGCTCATTTCTAGCTATGCCCCGCTCATATTTGGCTATGACCCGCTCATTTCTAGCTATGCCCCGCACATTTCTAGCGATGCCCCGATCAGTTCTAGCTATGCCCCGCACATTTCTAGCGATGCCACGCTCATTCCTAGCTATGCCACACTCATTTCTAGCTATGCCCACGTTTCGCGTGTATCAGATTTTAAACATTGAAACTTGAATTCCCAGAATCTACATTTCAATGTAGGGCCTAACTATCCAGGCAAGCTGTTGACTATAATGGGATAGAATATGACAGGCAGAATTGCGTTTGACATTTACCATGTAGGAAATGCTGGTTATGGATGGCGTGGCGTGGCGTGGCGTGACAGCGGCTGGTCGGGCGAGGCCGACCATATAGGGCGGGACAGGCCAGGGTAGGGCACACACATTGATTGGCCAATCTCTCGCTGGCTTAATTAAAGAAAGTTACACATCACTCAGTCACTTCAGAAAGGTCTGAAATCATGTACCAGAACAGAAACAATTACGTCTATTGCTGATTACCTTAACTGGTTTACCGAGGTTTGGGATTCTTCCGGAAGAACGCGATTTTATCGTGTATTCGTCCGAAAACAAACTGGAAGATCTTGGTGTCTTGCGCGTGTCTCTATGGTATTATTAAATCAATTAGGCCTACGCTTTGTTAAATAGTAGGCTACGGTACAAAAAACAACAGGGATTTAGCCAGATGCTGTAGAAAACAAGTTGATCAAGGATACGAGAGGATAATTGTGTATTTGGATCGGGTCTCTTCTTAAACAGATTCAGCAATGGGCACAGCACATATGCTATGCCTTTTATTTCTTGATTTAGATTTGTTTTCAACATGCTAAACAGTTACCTATTTAGAAAGGCAAAGCTTGAATCATGACTGAACATCATCTATTCTAATCTAACATGGACATCACATCACAGCAGTTAATACTTGTTGAGACTGCCATTGCCTTATTGACACCCACGCTATAACATATGCTACACGAGCGCGGAATTGTGCATGTATGAGATACAAAATACGATGTTATTTGAGTACGGCACTCAAGATAATGTTAAACTCAAAATGACACTCAAAGTTAAATGGCATAAAATGGCTTCCACTCCAGGAATCGACATTACCCTCGCTCAGCAGTCCCGCCCACTCAAAGTCATTCAATACACTCACAAGCGTAGCTTTACCATATACCGTAGTCTGACCATTGAAATCAACAGGGACCGCATCCCGGTACTACAGCAAATAACACGGCAGGGGAAAGAGTCAATTTTATGTGCGCGAATAGCACGTGCTATTGTGTCGTCTGCTCGCGTAACGCCCAGATAAAGTTGTCACACGGCCATTTCTCTTTATAATCCGACTCTAGAAACTGCTTTTCCGTGACAACCAGTCGTCTATTAATCTTTTATTATTTTGCAATTAAGCGCGTGGAACGACGTGGATTGTTTGTCATTTTCGTGGACAGAGTTATCGCCAGATCACGATTGCCAGATCGTGGTTATCGGTTTTCAATAGAAACGGCCAATCAGAAACCCAGGCACATCTCAGGACGTATCAATCAAACGGCGTGCGGACTTCAGTGGAAGAACAGTGAAGTGTTTGCAAATGTATGTAATAATCCGGATTAGCTCAAAACTGTTTTCTTGCAAGCCAACGAATGCCAATATATGGGTCGGGGTCAGTGTAGATTGAGATGAGAGCATAAAATCCGGGATATATGCCTATTCCAAATGGAAATGCATTGGAATTGGACATATTATGGCTAAATCTTAAGACTATCGAATTGGAGTTGATAGGTTGAATTGACTGAAATTGATTATTCTCATTCTATATCTTCTTACCATGCAATGAATGTATCCGGGCTCAAGGTTGGCCAACATTACACTAAGCAGACTTCGCAATGGATGCAATGACTTACAAAGCCAACTCGACAACTTTCTGTATGACTCCAGTCGCTGTAGCGTTTGCCATGCTGACGAATCTGTCGAGCAATATTTGCTACACTGTCAGCTATATGTTGACCAAAGACATCAAAGACACAAACGTTGTTTGGTAAATATCTTGCTATGTGGAATCTAAGGGTCCTATGTCCCGGGTGAGCGTTAGGCCATTTGTTTTATCTTAGATATGATATGATATGATATTTATTTGTATTTTTGCCTGCTTAGGCAAATCATCATAAATAACGCGAGACAATCAATACAACTTACAGTAATTAAAGGTGCATGCTCGCGCCAGAGTGCTTGAGAATAGAATTGTTGAGATTATGTGCTTTTTGGGGCTTGAATTGTGTACCTCGATGTAGTGGGGCGGGGTGAGTCATGGCGCATGATGATTTCATTCCATATAAATAAATTTCGTAAGGTTAGTTGTGCATTTGAATGGGAGACTCGTGCCTCTAATTCAATTTGGCAGCTTAAAGAAATTATATTAATTAATATGCGTAGTCTAATCATCGTGTGCTGGGATTTATTTCGTTTCATTGCATCTGGGTGCACAGTTTAGGCCTCTAGGAGCATGTGGTTTTAGCAGTTTTGTTTTCGGGAATTCTGCTGTGGATATGCATCTTTAAGATCTATACATATATACATGATAAAATGGACCCGTCCAAGTATATCCCTTGATCATATGACGTCATAATCAACTACGTGATCTGCAAGATGACGTCACAATCATGACGCCTTAAACGATTAATAGTCTGACACGTACGAATTCACCTTTCCAAAGTATCCATTCATCATCTGACCTAGTATGACGTCATAATCAGTTCAGCGTGTGTATGATGACGTCACAATCATTACGTCACAAAGGGTTCCATATAGACAGTCATCAAATCGGAAAGAGTCTGACACGTTGTATAAATTGTATGTATGTCTTTGTAATTCTTTGCTATTTAATATATATATATATATATATATATATATATATATATATATATATATATATATATATATATATATATATATATATATATATATATATATATATATATATATATATATATAAATATATATATATATGTGTGTTTTAAATGTACACTCAAGGGCCTATGGCTTATTGTGGAATAAATCAATCAATCATTAACGCCTTCAGAAATCAACTCACTATGCTCAATGTCACCCCGTGCATCTAGCCGTCCGACATTTCTTTTCAACAACACCAAATCAAGCCTGGGACCTAGTGCGCCATAAAAGGGAAAATATTCAGAGTGATTCGTAATATGCATTTTGGCATAAAATCAAGGGTGTGTATGAATGATGAATTATCAGAGCCTTTTACGTGTAACTGGGGGGGGGGGGGCTGCGGCAGGGAGAAAATCTTTCTCCTATATTATTCAATATCTATCTCAATGACCTTCAAGAATACCTGGAATACTCAAATTGTGACAGTCTTATAATTAATGATAATATAGACGTCTATCTTAAATTGCTGGTGCTCCTATACGCAGATGGCACAGTGTTGATAGCAGAAGATGGTATTACTCTACAGCTGAGTCTGAATGCATACAGCAGTTACTGTAAATTGTGGAATCTCAAAATTAATAAGGATAAAACAAAAGTGGTAATATTCGGAAGCAATTTTACTTTAGATGATCAAAATATTGAAATAGTCGATAAATATAGGTATTTAGGTATACATTTCTTTTACAACTCCCGGTATATAACAGCACTAAAACACCTAGCAGAGCAAGCTACTAAAGCGCTATATTCACTATACCAGGGATGCGGGGTGTGAAATTTGGACTACGGAAAACACAACACTAGTTGAAAAAATACAAATAGGCTTCTATCGACGGTTACTAAAACTAAACATGCATACACCAAAATTCATGATATACGGTGAATTAGGTAGATACCCGCTTGATATAACTATAAAACATAGAACAATCCTATACTGGGAAAAACTGATAAATGGCAAAGAAACAAAGCTATCATGTCTACTTTATAAATATATGTACACTGACTATACCAATAATAACGTACAATACAGATGGATTGGAGTAGTAAAGGCAATATTAGATAATGTGGGAATGGGATATCTATGGGAAAGACAGAGCATCACAAGTAACGCAACGAAACATATAAAACAAATACTTATAGACCAAAACACACAATCATGGAGAGGACAGATGAAAGCATCTTCAAAGGGAAAAATCTATAATATCTATAAGACGAACTTTGAAATAGAACAATACCTTACTAAATTAAATAATACTAATAAACTAACCTTAGCGCGATTCCGAACAGCCAACCACAAATTGCCAATTGAAACTGGGAGGTGGGAGGGCTTAATCAAAGAAGATCGGATATGTAAATTGTGTGACCAACATTACACAGGTGATGAATATCATTACCTATTTCTCTGTAAGTTTTTTGAAAAGGACAGAATGACACTACTACCAAAATACTTTCGGGTGAAACCAAACTACTACAAATTTTGTGAACTTTTATCAAGTAATAAAATTTCAATTTTAAGTAAGCTATGTACATTTATAAGAAGAGTATTGAAACATTTTAAATAGCAAGACAACGACAACAGTGATGATGACAACAACGACTACAACTAGGAGGAGGACCATGGCGACGACGACGAAAACGACGACTACGACATCGACGACGACGACGACAACGACGATGTTGATGACAATAGCAGCAGCAGCAGCAGCTGCAACTACTACTGCTACCTCTACTGCTACTACCGCTGCCGCTACCGCTGCTATTATCACTACCACAGCCTGCTTACAGCACATCATTTCTGTCGAAAATCAATGTTCCTATAATAATACCTATGTACAAGGTGTATACATCTATTACCTTTAAAATTGTACATCTTGCAAATTAGAAATATGTTCTGGGAGTGGTGACCTCCGAATTCCTCCATACTTTTTCGAATTTCGTCTGGAGGAATTGGAGCACTTCACTCCTGGTCTGTCCGGCCCGTCGTTGCACTTATCATTCTGTCCCAAACCAACAACAACAGTAAATGACAGTGGCAGCAGCAGCAACTACTACTACTGCCTCTACTCTTACATCTACTGCTACTGTTACTGTTGCTGCTCCTGCCATTGCCACTGCCACTGCGACTACTACTGCTGCCACTACTACTACCACAGTCTGTCCTGCAGCCCATTGCTACTGTCGTAAACCAAATTTACTGGAATTTACTACGTTTAACGTGTACAGACTACAAATTCTAAATATGTTCTGGGAGTGGAGACCTCCAATTTCCTCCATACCTTTCGAATTTCGTCTGGAGGAATTTGAGCGCTTCGCTACTGGACTGACCGCCCGCTCGCACTCATCATATTTGCCATAAACAAACTTTTCTTTTCATAACACCTATATGTACATCACGGGTATATGCGAATCACTATTTAATTGCATTACTCAGATTGGCTAACGGGAGGGAGTTTTGATTACCTAGGTACTTATATTATGTATAATAATAATAATAATAATAATAATAATAATAATAATAATAATAATAATAATAATAATAGTAATAATAATAATAATAATAACAATAAATAATAATAATAATAATAATAATAATAGTAATAATAATAATAATAATAATAATAATAATAATAATAATAGTAACGACGACGACGACGAGGATGATAATAATAATAATAATAATAATAATAATAATAATAATAATAATAAAAATAATAATAATAATAATACATGTAATAATAATATTAATAATAATAATAATAATAATAATAATAATAATAATAATAATAATAATAATAATAATAATTAACAACATTCCATGTAATCGCCATTGACCGTGTAAATGTATGTATTAATGGACCCCATATGCCACATTGTGGCCTGGGTGTAAATAAATTGAATTGAATTGAATTGAATTGTTAGTTGCTCGGTCATAAAACCAGCCATCTACGGCCACCTAATAAATATATTCTATATTAGCCCTGCATTTAGAATCTGAAATACAAAATACGAAAATTGATTCTTAATGTAACAAATTAAACTATTCAATATTTTGAAAGCAATTTGACGGTAAAATACTGCTATGTATAACAACAATGGAACCCAGTCAATTTCAAACAATATTTTGAAACAAATTTGACTGGGGGCTATTGCTGCCTATAGCATTGTTTCACAATATTCACAGAGACGCGTGTTGCATAATAAAGAATCTAATGCGTTGGCACTTACATGACATCGCACACTATCGCTTGAGAGTAATCAGAGTGCCGAATCAAAAGTTATGTTTATGAATCGGTTGCACTGGCAGATTTGTTGGCAAAATTCGTCAGAGTAAATGTGCAAATTCACTACAATCCAAAACACTGTTGTATGCAACACATGTAAGACAACAATTGTCAACCAATCGGATGCGAAAGCGGCTAGAGGAAGCTAGGTCTTTGTCTCTCTTGTGTCAACCCAACCCTATATAATGGTCATGCGCCTGAGAAAACGGTATCTGAAATGGTCTTACGACGATTTGCATGCATGGAGGGGGCTATTTTCTGGAAGCTTGTAACTGGAATGACCGGTAAGGTAACCGAACCCGCCATTCCAGTGGAGAGATTTCGGAAGTGGTCTCCTCTTTACGTGTAAATGTACACAGGCTCAGCACAAATTCCCAAATTCTTGATAATAATAATAATAATAATAATAATAATAATAATAATAATAATAATAATAATAATAATCTTATGTAGGTCTAACCGCCATTTAGACAAGTAAAATATTGTACTTCTGTTTCGCCTTGTGCCACGCTGTGGCTTGGGTGTAAATAAAGAAATGAAATGAAATGAGAAGACAAAATGGTGGCCATCGCTGTTCGACATTTACGCGATATTACAAAGCAGATAATTGTGATACAGAAACGGGAATGTGATATGATATGAATGAAATGGAATCTATAAACCATAATCTATCGATGCAGTATAACATTTGAGAAGAGATTAGCATCCCTTTAATCCGGAATAACGCCACACTTCAGTATGGCGTTATTCCGGATTAAGTTTCTAGTGGGAACACGGCCTAATACATCCGCATTAACGTATATGTAAAACATGTTCGCCTCCATCTGAACACGAAGTACCAAAGTACGAAAAGTCATTTACAGCGCAAGAACTATTCTGGTGAATATTTTGACGCTAATTTGACTGGAAGCTGTTGATGCATATGGCAGCGACAGTTCCATGCCAAATTAGTTTCAAAATATTTAAAAGCATACATGTACAGTTACCGTGAAGCTGAGATTCTTGGAATTCGGTGTCCAAGACTTAACTATCAGATAATGCGCGTGATTTAAGGCCATCAGTATGTCGTTATTCCTGAAGTCTCTAGCGCTACACAGCCTTAGTAACACGAATTTCTATCGAACCCATTTATTCCCCCCTTTTTATTCGACTATGGTTGCACAATACTATCCACTTATATTTATGCGGATTATTTTGAAATTAAACTTAACTAAAAACCTATGGTAGCAAAGATTTACAGTAAAATTTACTTCTAAATAGTTAACATCCATCCAGTTTCTGTATAATTCCTCTTATGATAATTCAGAATGAATAGGTTTGTTAATTAACGTGTTAGGGTAGAGTGGGTGGGTGGGTAGTTTTAGCTGACATGCGCTAACAAAAGATCAAAAGATCAAAGGTGTCTCCGCGAGCTAGACGCATTGATGGGTGAGGTGGATATTTCAGGGGCTGGGTGACCGATTTGGTGGTAAATCTAAGTCAGACATTAGATGCAGTAGAGGTAATTATCCATTACATGGGTGATTTTGATGTCCCTATTAATTCATTTCATCACCACCACTACGTTATCAATTGTAATGCACGCTTGTAACAGAAACTGATGCCTGTTGTTATTATGTAAATTGGGCTGACTGTCCGGGTGAATGCTAAGCGTTATACTCAGACGCCATCACCCACTCATATACCCATTCGGTCCATTTTGGGGTCATAGAGGCAATGCCAGAGGGATTTGATTTATACAAAGAGGAACAACTTTGGCAAATATTCACTGGTTTCTATTGACAATGGCCGTTAGAGGAGACAGGGATTTACACACGTAATGAGATTGTACATAGTTGACAAATTTATTAGACTCAGCATCACCCCAAAATAATCCTTTAAGGGTGTATGTTCACACCAAAATGCTTGAAAATAAAAGTGTTAAAATTGTATACTTTTAGCGGCTTAAATTGTGTCCCTAGATGCAATGAAACGAAATAAATCTTAACATGTGATAATTTAATTCCATATAAATTAATATAATTTTTTAAATTGTGAAATTGAATTAGAAACACGAGTCCCTTAATCAAATTCACAACTAAAAATTCTATTAATTTATACGCATTGGAATTATCATATGTTAAGATTTATCTCGTTTCATTACATTTAGGCACACGATTTAAGCCTCTAAAAGTACGGTATACAATTTTAACAACTTTATTTTCAAGCATTTTAGTGTGAATACGCACCTTTAACACTTAAACCGGCCAAAACAGCTTCTGCAGTGGTCTTGAGAAAAGTTCATTAACAGATCACAGAAGACTATTTTTGAAAGTTTACCGCTGGAATGACTGGCTCGATAACCGAGCTATCCAGTGATACAATTTCAAAAATAATGTCTCTGGACATTTTATGATGATTGTCGACGCCAACGACAACGACGACAACGACGACGATGATGATGATGATGACGATGACGATGATGATGATGACGATGATGACGATGATGACGATGATGATGATGATGCACCAATATTGTTTGGATATTGCTCACAACTCTACAGCGATATGGTTACTCGATATATCGCGATTTTCTCAACTATATCGAAAAACAGAACCGCTAAGCCCTAGTTCAGCTGTAAATTGTATGCAGTAGGTGGGAATGGTTAAGATGAGCACGAGAGAGAGCAGGTGTGGACCGCGATAACACCTTTTAACCAACAAATTACCAGTGCGGTCGTTACACGCGTCTCCAATTGTAGTCTAATTCGGTTCCATTTTGAAGATGAAGTTTCTAGAAGCAGGTGTTGCCATAGACAGCAAGGGCTTCCAGACATTTCGTTTTCAAAATGAACACACACGACCTATTTTAACACAGTGCATGGGGCATCTTTTGTCAGTAATCTTGTAGTAGCATAGGCGTGGTAAGAAGAGGAATTGCCCCTTGTCTTCCTTACAAACAACTGAATGTAATTTTGAACGCTAGAGCGCACACTCAAGCGCAACTAAGCGGTAGTTTTCAAAAGATTTTAAAACGCCATCTTATTTTACGGCGCAGTAGTCAAGTGGCCATTTTAACTTTAGTTTATTCAACAAAAACCCTCGTAACATTACTGAGTTTAGAAATTGAGAATTTCTAGCATTATTTTGTGGTTTTGAGGTTTTAATCTATCTTTCCTTGTCCGGTAAAGGCAAATATTTATCTAGGATGGGTTTTGGGGAAAGAAATAAAATCTAACAATGAATTATACAGCCATGTAGAGTAGTTTAATTAAAAAACAAACTAACCCCGGTGACACGGGTTACTGGGCCAGTATTGGGCCATTACCGGTCCAATACGGCCCTGTATTGGCCCAATGCCGGCCCACTAATCTGTGTTTTTAGGAACAACAGTTGAAAGACTAACATACCGACTAACGGATCGACACGACAATCGACGGAACCGATGGAAGTACCAACCGAAGGCATGCGGCTAATATACAAATATAATATATAAAATTCTAATTAGCAAAAATCTGTATGCAATTAATTGTCTTGAGAGATTCGTAGCTATAAAAATATGTTTAACCTAAATCTAATTTGATTACCGCATAATGTGGGTGGGTGGGTGGTGGGTCGGGTGGAGGGGGATCTATCTATCACTCAAGTATCTGAATGAAATACGTCATATTTTACCTGACGTCACAATCAAAATGACGTATAGCTCCGGCTGGAAAATAAAAAAGCGGATCAAGAAGTGTACGAATACAGGCCTACGTACAATGACTATAACAGCCTCCAGTCAAATTATTTCAAAATATAAGACAATGAAAATTCGTTAAAGCTATATGTGACTGGAAGCTTCTGTCACCATTGACAACAATCCCCAGTCAAATTAGTTGCAGTTTAGACAGAGTATCCATCTCTCTCAGCAAGCAATACAGAATTGAGGCTATGTATAGGCTAGCTTCAGCTTACCGTGAAGTTTAGATTTAGGTTCAAAATTCTCAAATCGATTCCAATACACCAACAAATGGCAACAATGTCGGCGTACGCTCGCTAGAATTAGGCGGGGCATAGCTAGAAATGGATCTGTCCATTTTCAGCCCCGTCCATCGCCAGCTAAGCTCCACCCACACATCGCTCGTGTTGAGATCGATCGATCTCTGAACTACCTGAATATAAATTTCCAGAAAACTATACATGTAAGCTGTTTGAATATTTTGAAACTAATTTGACTGGGTGCTGTTGTTGCCTATGGCAGCGACAGCGCCCAGTCAAATTAGTTTCAAAATATTCAACAGCATGTTTATTAAATAGTAGAGACAAATAATTCGTACAACGCGTCGGACTATTAAGAGTTAAAAACGGGCCCATATAGAATCATTTATGACGTAATGATTATGACGTCACCCTACACGGTGTTTAGCTGATTATGACGTCATATGACGTCATGGCTCTGGAAAGGTCCATTAGCGGGGTATTGCTAGAAATAGGCGGGGCATTGATAGAAACGGATACTTCTAGTATCTGTACCCTTAAAGGTGTCCGTTATAGACAGGTTTTCATGGAAATTCGTTATTCTCTCACCGGCACTTCATATTTCCCCTTTTTGCATAAACGAAACGAACAATTAGCCAACCAATCAATCACTCGCGGCGAGGTGACTGACAGCGCAGCTCCCCTCTGTCATGTAACGCTACTGTCTAACACTGTAATACACAGATGTCAGGATCTGGCCAGTCGTTAAACAGTGTTGCCAGATGGTGATGACATCGACAATGGCATTAAGATATCGTCTTCTTGTGACTTTCGTCCAGAAGTTGTATTACTCGTATAACCTCGTTTAGGATAATACTCATTACGAAGTCAGAATTGACGTTCAAAATTTAAGCAGACCAATATACATTAAAACCTGTCTATAGCGGGCACTATATGGGCCATTATCATGATACCGCATATTAGTGGACCGGTACTGGGTCAATAATGGGATGTATTGTTCCAGTACCGGCCCAGTAACATGCAGTGTCTGGTTAAACTTTTGACCCTTACATACCAAAACCACACATTCTATATGATGTGCTGCCTAAGGCAGCAACAACTCTCAGGTAAATTAGTTTCAACATATTCAACAGCCTTCATGTTGAAGATTTTCGGGTCTTCAATGACGTCACAAATTCATCAGAAAAATCATCGATTCTGATGGTGTCAGAGTTTTTAATGTTCGAACGTTACCAGGGATGAGCTTGTGTGTAGCTGCATCTAGACTCGCCTATATGGTAATGGATGATGGGATGATGGCTCGTCATGTTCGTCAGATGGGGGTCGAAGAATATTTGTAATAACTTCCGAGGCCTGCCTAAATTATCTGACCATATGTCCAGGTAGTAGTTAGTAGTAGTTAGTAGTTTAGTTGTTTTCGTTAACTTCTTCTAGAGTACACGAAGAACATATATACATTCGATCCCCCGACCGGGAGATGGTGATCAACAAATTAAACTAATGGGTGCATGACTGTCGGCTAAGTTAGCACATAGAAATTGAAGCCGCACGTTGCCAGTGCGTCAATAAAATAAAAATACATATACTGCCAGAGCCGTGCTGGAGTCAGAGTACAATAGGTGTAAAAAGCCTAGGATTGAATCGTTGCAGGTGCATCCACAGATAGTCCCATCCATATGAATCGTCAGTGTGTCAGTATATCAGACATGTGAAAGCTGGTCGGCCAAACCTTGACTCCTTAGTCTTGGCGCGATGGTTCAGTGGAAAGATGTCTGGTTGCTGATGCTATACGGAGTTGCAGAATGGCGGTTCGATCCTCCAACAGGGAGATGGTGATCAACATATTAAACTAATTGGTGCATGACTGTCGGCTAAGTTCGCACATAGCGATTGAAGCCGCCCGTTGCCAGTGCGTCAATGGAATAAAAATACATATACTGCCAGAGCCATGCTGGAGTCAGAGTACAATAGGCATAAAAAGCCTGGGATTGAATCATGGCAGGTGCATCCACAGATAGTCCCATATGAATCGTCAGTGTGTCAGTATATCAGACATGTGAAAGCTGGTCGGCCAAACCTTGACTCCTTAGTCTTGGAGCGGTGGTCCAGTGGAAAGATGTCTGGTTGCTGATGGTATGCGGAGTTGCAGAATGGCGGTTCGATCCCCAACAGGGAGATGGTGATCAACAAATTAAACTAATTGGTGCATGACTGTCGGCTAAGTTCGCACATAAAAATTGAAGCCGCACGTTGCCAGTGCGTCAATGAAATAAAAATACATATACTACCACAGCCGTGCTGGAGTCAGAGTACAATATGCATAAAAAGCCTAGGATTGAATCATGGCAGTTGCATCCACAGATAGTCCCATATGAATCATCAATGTGTCAGTATATCAGACATGTGAAAGCTGGTCGGCCAAACCGTGACTCCTTAGTCTTGGAGCGGTAGTCCAGTGGAAAGAGGTCTGGTTGCTGATGGTATGCGGAGTTGCAGAATGGCGGTTCGATCCCACAACAGGGAGATGGTGATCAACAAATTAAAGTAATGGGTGCATGACTGTCGGCTACGTTAGCACATAGAGATTGAAGCCGCACGTTGCCAGTGCGTCAATAAAATAAAAAAACATATACTGCCGGAGCCGTGCTGGAGTCAGAGTACAATAGGCGTAAAAGGCCTAGGATTGAATCGTGGCAGGTGCATCCACAGATAGTCCCATATGAATCGTCAGTGTGTCAGTATATCAGACATGTGAAAGCTGGTCGGCCAAACCTTGAATCCTTAGTCTTGGAGCGGTGATCCAGTGGAAAGATGTCTGGTTGCTGATGCTATGCAGAGTTGCAGAAAGGCGGTTCGATCCCCCAACAGGGAGATGGTGATCAACAAATTAAACTAATGGGTGCATGACTGTCGGCTACGTTAGCACAGAGAGATCGAAGCCGCACGTTGTCAGTGTGTCAATAAAATAAAATACATATACTGCCAGAGCCGTGATGGAGTCAGAGTACAATAGGCTTAAATGCCAAGGATTGAATCGTGGCAGGTGCATTCACAGATAGTCCCATATGAATCGTCAGTGTGTCAGTATATCAGACATGTGAAAGCTGGTCGACCAAACCTTGACTCCTTAGTCTTGGCGCGGTGGTCCAGCGGAAAGATGTCTGGTTGCTGATGCAATGCAGAGTTGCAGAATGGCAGTTCGATCCCCAAACAAGGAGATGGTGATCAACAAATTAAACTAATGGGTGCATGACTGTCGGCTAAGTTAGCACATAGAGATTGAAGCCGCACATTGCCAGTGCGTCAATAAAATAAAATACATATACTGCCAGAGCCGTGATGGAGTTAGAGTACAATAGGCTTAAATGCCAAGGATTGAGTCATGGCAGGTGCATCCACAGATAGTCCCATATGAATCGTCAGTGTGTCAGTATATCAGACATGTGAAAGCTGCTCGACCAAACCTTGACTCCTTAGTCTTGGCGCGGTGGTCCAGTGGAAAGATGTCTGGTTGCTGATGCAATGCAGAGTTGCAGAATGGCGGTTCGATCCCAAAACAAGGAGATGGTGATCAACAAATTAAACTAATGGGTGCATGACTGTCGGCTAAGTTAGCACATAGAGATTGAAGCCGCACATTGCCAGTGCGTCAATAAAATAAAATACATATACTGCCAGAGCCATGATGGAGTCAGAGTACAATAGGCTTAAATGCCAAGGATTGAATCGTGGCAGGTGCATTCACAGATAGTCCCATATGAATCGTCAGTGTGTCAGTATATCAGACATGTGAAAGCTGGTCGACCAAACCTTGACTCCTTAGTCTTGGCGCGGTGGTCCAGTGGAAAGATGTCTGGTTGCTGATGCAATGCAGAGTTGCAGAATGGCGGTTCGATCCCCAAACAAGGAGATGGTGATCAACAAATTAAACTAATGGGTGCATGACTGTCGGCTAAGTTAGCACATAGAGATTGAAGCCGCACATTGCCAGTGCGTCAATAAAATAAAATACATATACTGCCAGAGCCGTGATGGAGTCAGCGTACAATAGGCTTAAATGCCAAGGATTGAATCGTGGCAGGTGCATCCACAGATAGTCCCATATGAATCGTCAGTTCGTCAGTATATCAGATATGTGAAAGCTGGTTGGCCAAACCTAGACGTTTAAGTCTTGGTGCGGTGGTCCAGTGGAAAGATGTCTGGTTGCTGATGCTATGCGGAGTTGCAGTATGGTGGTTCGATCCCCCGACCGGGAGATGGTGATCAACAAATTAAACTAATGGGTGCATGACTGTTGGCTGGATAGCATGTGGAAATTGAAGCCGCACGTTGCCAGTGCGTCAATAAAATAAAATACATACATACAATGGTGGCTACATGAATATACATACACGGTTGGTATCTAATATACCTTTCCCTCATTGACGTCATTACGCCGGGATTCCCCTAAATCAACTCTCAGAGCAAAACTGCTGGCTGGTACCGCCGCCAACAAGCCTCTGACCCGCGTTGAGTTACTTTTGCACTAAAATACACCGCAATCGAAACCGTTCCTATGATAAACTAAAATCATTATATTATTTAAATCATATATCATTGGAAAGCGGATTCAATTGCCGAACCAATTTTTTTTTTGTAACGTTTTCACTGAGTTATTTGCATATAAAATACACTGTTCGACTTAGATTCATTAAATCAAGTGGACAATAGGGGATATTTTAAAATTTCAATCAACTGTATTAAATTTTATAAAACTATACAAACTAATGCAGAAATGTATAGAAAATTGGCTCGGCTTTCCAATGATGTATGACTTCAAAAATATTATGAACATAGTTTTCCATATGCACTGCCTAAAGTGCACTGTATCTGATTCCCATAGTAAAGTAATGCTGTTTGGACGTCGGCTATCGCGGTTACCAGCCGGAAGTGGTACGCGCGGTGTATTCCGGGAAGGCATTTTCCCAAAATACGCTAATGTGGGAATGGGCTATTACAATGTTGGTGCTGGCGGTGTTGATGATGATAATGATGATGATGATGATGATGTGCTGTTGGATAATTTGGATATTATTGTAATTTAAATGTGAATTTGATTCAATATTTTCAGATTTTCCAGATTTTCCAAATGCTAACATATACATTGTTTTCAAAACAAAATAAAAACAAATTACCATCCATCCATTATGATTATGACGATGATGAGGGTGATGGTGGTGACACTATGCTGTCGAATATTTTGGATGTAATTCACCTTTCCAGAGTACCCACCCATCATATGACATCATAGTGAGCTGCGTGATGTGTACAATGACATCATAATGAATGACGTCATGAATGACGTCGATAAGTACGTCACGAACGCATATTTGAAGACGGTCTATACGTTGTTGTACAAATTGTGTGCTTTTACTATTTAATAAATATTCTGTTGAATATTTTGAAACTAATTTGACTGGACGCTGTTTCTGCCATAGGCAGCAACAGCACCCCGTCAAATTAGTTTCAAAATATTCAACAGCTTCCCTGTATAGTTTTCAGGAAATTGATAGCTAGGGCATTCGGGGATCGATCAATTCCAACACTGCGAGGTGTGGGTGGAGCTTAGCTAGTGATGCTCGGGGCATAGCTAAAAATGGAAAGGTCCATTGTCTTAATAATATCAATATTAATTTAAAAGCTGCTTACAGATATTGTTTTCAAAATAAAATAAAAACAAATTAACCACTCATCCATTAAGAAGTTCTGCAAAGAGACCAATTGAATGCTCTTCGTTGTTGAAACCAGTTTACAACAATCCAATAGAATATAAAAAATCCATCAAATAACGAACAACTAGCCACAAATGGCAGACAAATTTAGAATCTAATTTCTAAATTGCGAGTATCAAGAGAATAGAGTCGTTCATTTCAGGCCAAGCCCCGCCCACATTGTAGACGTATTACGGTATTAGTATCGATTTAACGCTCTGAGCCACGAATTCCCAGAGTTCAAATTTCAAGGTGACCGTTGAGGCAAGTTGTTGAATATTTTGGAGCGGACCCGACTGTGTGGCGTTGCTGCCTCATTCTCCCGCCGGCAGAGGGTTAATCCTCCCTGACGTCGTAACTCCGCACAGTCGATGAATTACGACGTAATTAGTACGGTCCGATGGTGTTGCGAGAATGTTGCTGCCTATGGTGGCAACAGCTCCCTGTCAAACCAGACACAAAACACCCAACAGAATTGCTATCAAATTGGAGATTCACTAGATACCTATAATTCGTGCATGAAATACCAGACTGCCCGATGTATGGTGGAGTATTTATGTCATTTTGCTTATGATGTCATCAAACATGTGACGTAATTGATATGGCGTCATTCATTCATCTTTATTCCGATACTATATATATTATGCTCATGTATCTATATGTGTTATTGGACTCTAAATAGTGTTATTGGACTCTGTCTTCAAACTGAAGCGCTACTCTGTAGTTATACACCTAAATATTAAATATATAGCTGTATAATGAATAGGTCATTTAACACCTCCGAACACAACACGGATCCTCACCGCACTCGTACACTTTGTCTTCAACAAGAGGTAGCAGAAGATACACATATCTCGCATTTTAAGCTACCGCAGGATTCGGCTGCCGCAGGACCTGGTCTGCCCAGGACTAAATATTCTGCTTCAAAATGATCTGTGACATGACCACATTTGATAAAATTTATTTTCTGCCCAACATTTCCCACCCCCAGGGCCCTGGGATCACACCAAAATTCCACAAGAGCTATCAGACGATAGCAAATAGCTAACCTGCACTGTATATTAATTGTACATCACAGGATATGATGGCCCACCAGATAGTCTCATTTTGAAATTTGACAATCAACATGCCGATTCAAAATACCCATGGTACTACCCATCGGGCAAGCATAGCTTGGAGACTGAAACATAAAAGGCTTTCTGCGCATGAGTAACCTGAGGTCATTGTAATGACAACTGGCACCCTGGGCTAACCGAAATGCAAATAGTCCAAACATAAGCAAAGTTCATAGTCTGAAAAAAGAACAAACATTTTCAAAAACAATCAGCAAAATACATATTTGGATGTGAAATTGTCATGGAGGGGTTACATTACAATCAATTGGTGCCCATTTTTGACCCCGCCTCCTACACTCAGTTTGACCCAAGATCAGAATAATTCCTTGTACTGTAGTGTAGTCTACTCATGATTGGCTTGAAAATGATACGTAACATGACCACCTTTGGATAAATTAAATTTTTTACCCACAGTCCTCAACCCCAGATGGTACCCCTGGGGGGGGGGGGGGGGGTGGTCATATCAAAATTCCAAAAGCCTCATGCACATCCCTGTCCATATGTGCAATCATCCCCAAAGTTTCAAGTTTCTATCTGAACTGGTCTAGGAGGAGTTGCATTACAATCGATAATTACTGGCCACCTTTGACCTTTTGACCCCTGGGCCCAGTCCCGGTGTGTCAGAACAAAATTCCAAAAGTGTCATGCACATCGTTGCCCATATGTATAATCATCCCCAAGGTTTCAAGTTTCAAAAGCAAGTCTTTGCTGATTAAATTCTCATTTGAAAAACCTTAACCACAGCATAATACAAATATAACATGGATGCAAATCAGCCATACAATTATCAAAGTTCAAATGCCGAAAAAATATAGAAAGATTTTGAAGATCAATTTATTTTTTATGTGGACAGGTCCTAAGCATGGTATAGAACAAATCTGCGAAGTTTTATTCAAATCACATAACCCCTTGTGGGTGTAAATATCGTTTAAAAAACTTATACCTGGATATATAACCTGCGTACAAATCAGGTAATAAAGAAATCAGGGTTCAAACGGTGAAAAAAATCTAGTAAAAATGTCAAAGTCGATTTCCTTTTGATGTGGACTAGTCCTACGCATCGTATAGAACAAATCTGTGAAGTTTTATTCAAATTTCCCGACCCCTTGTGGGTGTAAATGTCATTTGAAAAGTTTAACACAGCCAAGAACCATAATCAGGATATAATGTATCCGGGAATGTCAAATAACCTAATAAGATATACATAATATAAAAATAGCATGGTGGCTACAAAACAGTACTATGCAAGTTATATAAATTTGTATACTGTTGTTGCATGCTTGCTTGCTTGCTTGCTTGCTTGCTTGTCGTCGTCGTCGTCGTCGTCGTCGCTATTGTTGTTTTCGACGTTTATCTAGGCATAGTGCCGAAGACGAAAACAGAGATAGTATACAGAAATGGAGATCGTAAGGTAAGTGAAGCGGAATGCTTCAAAGATGACGACCACGAAGTTTGCCATAAATAGCACACTTTGTTATGCAACTTTTATTAAACTTATATACAAGATTAAATTGTATGATTATGGGCCAGATCTCCACAACTATAAACTGTACATTTTGAAACTACCGGCAAAATAGCCACTTCTAGGGTACTTTATACATTAAAACAACAAGTAAGATCGTCACAGCTAAATTAACTACTCATCCTCCTGCTCCTCCTCCTCTTCCTCTCCCTCCTCCTCCGCCTTCTATTTCTTCTAGCTCTTCTTCTTTTTCTTCGCCGTCGTTGTCGTCGTCGTCGTCGGCGGCGGCGGCGGCGGCGGCGGCGGCTTAGGTGGCGGCGGCGGCGTCATCACCATCGCCGTCGAAATGAAATACCTACAATTTCCGATGTTGCTATGGGTGTATGCATTGCCTGTTGTTGGATCTGTTGTTGGCAGGTGTTGGATGCTGTGCAAGGAGGGGTGGGATGGGGTATACCTTATTTATTTTGGCGGTTGGATGGGCAGTCTGTAAACAAATGATTAAATTAGTGTTGTTTCCAATTAATCGATTTCATCGATGATTGATTGGTTTGCATGTCCAACCAACAGATCAATCGTGATTTCAGAAATCGAGTTTGACAGCTTATAAATTTACGATATTAAAACTGCAGAAGATGATTCTTTTTTTTTTGACAATACCGTTTTAATTTCATTTTTACAACTATATAACACACATGTAGTATTACTCCATACAAGTCCATAGTCAAAGACATTAACCCTATCAATACTGAAATAGTATGCTAATGTCAAAACCACCATATCAATAACCTCTTGAATATTTTGAAACATAATGCAGCAACAGTTTCCAATTAAATTGGTTTCAAAATACTCAACGGATAATTTCTTAAATTATTAGAGTTAAACATCCATGAACATGCAATAATTATTGCATTCAAAATTTCAGAATGGGTAAAAATGAGAAAATGTTATGATCGATCATTAATTGATCATTGGTTATTATGTAAACCCAATCATCGATCACAATAATAGTACCAATTCCCAACACTAACAAAAATAATGAAACCAAAACTTAATTAACATAAAGGTAATAAATAAAATAATGTCATGTGATAAATAAACAATAAATTTGAAAACTGAAAACTGAACATCGATAGTGTTTGTAAAAATACAATCTTAAGTTTATAACTTATAGATTTATAGCCGGTTGTGTTTTGAAAAAAATAAGTTGGGTACGGTATTGCTGGTTATGGATTGAAGGGCCTAGTCATTGTCATCATTAGTCATATACTCATGCCAAGTGGTTGAACAGGTGAGCATCAACGTCCAAATGTCTATTCTGCGAAATCATTATCCTTACACCTTTTGAAAATTGGAGGGAATCTTGCTATTGCCTCTGCCCATCCATCCATGTAATTCTGTCAAATTTGTTATGTGCACTACACATATGATTGCAGATTGTGAGACAATGTTGGGAGCCCCACCCCCACCCCATCCCCACTCCAGAGCGCTCTGAGCGTGCAAAATCGGCGTTTCTTGCTTTGTATATTATTACGTGGCCGCTCACGGCTACGATTATATTCGGGTTCTGTCTAGAATTGCGCATAGGCGCGGCCATTTTGCGCAAAGAATTGTGGTCTCCAACAGCTAACTTGAGAGATAGATAGAGCGTGCCTCTATTTTTAGTTGGAACCATAGATTTAGGATATATATTGGCTTGATCGCTCATACGCATACGCTCACTATGGGGGAATGGGATAGATGTCTCGACCGCTGGATCTTCACTGACTGACTGACATCTGACGCAGATGATCAGATATGCATATAGCCTTCAAAACTCAAGTAAATTATTTTTTTGCTAATTGGAATAGAAATTCTGCTTAAATAGCATGCAAAATAGGGAACTACAAATCTACGGTAAAAATAAATAGGGGAAATACAATAATACTGAGAGGCGGTAAGAATGATAGAAATGCGTTAAAACCTAACGCACACATCGTTGAAATTACAAACATTTATCTACATATAATAACTATATGATAACTTGTATTCATTTTGGAAACTGCTGCCGTAAACTGTTGCTGCACACATGTAGACAATTGTCAGCATTATTGTTTACATAATCTACAAATCTTTCCTGTACTGACCGTGAAACAACTAGGCCTAGCCTTTGAAAGCAGAAAGATAATGGTTAGAGTTTTTTATCTTCCAGTTTCCGTGAAACCTGACACCGTTTGGTATGGAAGAACTCAAAAATAAATTAACACGTTTTCAAAGCAAGGTAGAATTTCTGTTTTTCTTTGCAAATATAGTGCCTTGTTTACATGTATGAGTTGTACTGTAAAACCGCCTACTCGATGATATAGAACAGCTAAAGAATAAATTAACAATGTTTGCAAAACAAGACAAAATTCCTGTTTATGTTTTGTAAGTAAATTAACTTATTTATGAGCTATATAACGTAGCCTAATCAGTCGAATCATAAGTGAGCACATATTTTCGCAAAGCGGTCAGATATTGTAGAGCCTTGCCGTTGCGATCAATTAGTTCCCCCCACACCCCCACCCACCCCGCCACCAACCCCTCCCCAATAGGGTGACGTCACAGTCAAAATACGTAATGACTGGCGTAGCTATGTCCAACAGGAACATTGAAAAGTCTTTCAGCTGAACGAATTAAAGAGCTTTACTATTTAATAAGCAGCAGCACCCAGTCAAATTAGTCAAAAGCTCACCCACATAGCTACCGTGAAAATGGAATTCTGGGAAGTCATGGTTCAAAGTATGTATATAAATCACGACGACAATGCCGGATGTGCGTGTAGGCCTATCATCTCTTTCCGTGGCCGCTCAGCACTACGCATTCACTTGATTGTGTCTAGAATGGACCATTCCACATTATCCATCCATCACATGAGGTCATAATCAACTATGTGACGTGTAAAATGACATCATAATCAATGACGTCATCATGACATCATGAATGACTTAGACAAGTACGTCATGGACGCATAATGAGCATTTCCAGTTTCGGCTAGTCCCCGCCCACATCTAGATAAGCTCCACCAACACCTCGCTCGTGGTGGGATCGATCGATCCCTGAAATACATGACTATCAATTTCCAGAAAACTATACAGGTAATCTGTTAAATATTTTGTAACTAATTTGACCCAGTGCTGTTGCTGCTGTAAGGGTGCTGTTGCTGATTACGGCAGCAACAGCCCCTAGTTAAATTAGTTTCAAAATTTTAAACAGCAGGTTTATTAAATATGAGACATACAATTCTTACAACGTTAAAGACGGGCCAAATAGAATCATTTGTGACGTAATGATTATGATGTCAGCATGCACATCACTTAGTTGGCTATGATGTCATATGACGTCATATAATCAGAGGATAAAATTGGAAAGGTCCATTGAAGATGGACTATGCGTTGTTGTAAGAATTGCATGTCTACTATTTAATACATATTCAGTTGAATATTTTGAAACTAATTTGACTGGATGCTGTTGCTGCCATAGACAGCAACAGCACCCAGTCAAATCAGTTACAAAATATTCAACGCCTTACCTGTATAGATTTTAGGAAATTGATAGTCAGGGCATTTGCGAGGATCGATCGATCCCAACACTGCGAAATGTGGGTTGAGCTTAGCTAGCGGGGCATAGCTAAGACTGGAAAGGTCCATTTCCGGCGCTGCCATGTTTCACTACGGATTGTGGTAATTCACGTTCTCGCCAGATCTCCTAACACTAACGAGAGCGATATATATCTGGAAATATATTTATTAACGATAGCGTCTCTATTTAGATTGGAATCGTAGATTTAAGATATATTTTCTAGATTTCTCGTGCGCATTAAACGCATACCCGCACTATCGGGGATAGTTGCACTACTCGCTGGTGACCTGGGCTAATTGCTGACTACATTTGCATCAGAAATAAAATAGTATTGTGATCTGTCCCACTGTACCCACGCACATCTCTTAACCTCCACTTCAACAAACTGGCCAAAATGGCTTCTATAGTAATCTTGAGAAACTACCATTTACATCTAACAGGTAGACATTTTTGAAAATTTACCACTGGAATGACTGGCTCGATAACTGAGCCTATCAGTCCAATGGTAAAGTGCCAAAAACAACGGTCTCTTGGTCTGCAAATGGGTATAGGATATCTCTATGATAATGGATGGATCTGATCTGTCACCCAAGCATATGGCGTCATACTTATTTACGTAATATGTAGGATGACGTCACAATCAAAATACATGATGAATGATGTAAATATCTTCATCAGGAACATTGAATAATCCATCAAGTGTACGAATTTTATGTCTACGATTTAAGCTCCGGGATTTAATCAATCAATCAATCAATCGATCAATCGATCGATCGATCAACTACTGCCAGTCTCGTGATGGAGAATGGGTGAGGGCATAGAATACACCATACGGTGTGCATTCAAAAGATAGTCTCATATGAATTCGGCAGTGTATCAGTATATCCGATTCTTGTCTTGGTGCGGTGGTCCAGCGGAAAAATGTCTGGGTTGCTGATGCTATGTGGAATTGCAGGATGACGGTTCGATCCCTGACTGAGGAAATCATGATCAACAAAGTAAACTAACGGGTGCACTCTGTAGGGGAGGTTAGCGCAGAAATTGAAGTCATCGCGTTGCCAGTGTGTTAAAAACTAGGCAAGCAAACAATCTTTATTGACAGATCCAACATGTGGACATAGAGACAATATTCAACATTCTGTTGAATATGTTGATACTAATTTGACTGGGCGTTGTATGGGTTTTTTACCATTATCAATTGCGTCCTATAAAAGCTTCACAGTCAATAGTCAAAATGCTTAGTGAATGACGTCTCTATCTCCATCGTGAATATTGAATATTTCGTCAAGTGTACACATTTTATGTCTTTACTTATTAATCAACATTCTGTTGAATATTTTGAAAATAATTTGACCAGGCACTTTGACCGGGCACTGTTACGACGATAGGCAGCAAAAGCACCCAGTCAACTTAGTTTCAGGATATTCAACACCTTATCTGTATAGTTACCTTGAAATTGTGATTCTGGGAAGTCGTGAATCAAAGTATATAAATTGATTCCAACACGCCAAACGAACGGACAGAGCTTACTAGAAATGGCCCGCACTTTTGAAATTGTCATGAACAAATTTGATCATTAAACGGCCATTACCACTTAGTAATGTGTAGTCCATCCACTTACAATAAGTGACCACATATTTTAGCAAGAGCATTCAGATAGTTAGCACTACCCTGCCAGACCCGTGTAGACCCAATCGCAATGGACCGATTCTCTTATGGAAAGAAGGCATAAGTTATCCAACCTGTCACGCATGTCGCGACCTGAGAATTACAGGGTTCTAACTGACATTTTCGCTGAAATTGAGTTTGATACTGCATATTGTTGGTATTACAGAGTTCTATCGAATCACTAAGTTAGAATACTGAAAAAATAGTGGTGTAAAATCTAGAACAGAATTACAAAGTTCCAACTACCTATGTATACACTGTTTGAAAATAACATGGTTCTATCTGCTACTTTCAGCCAATGAGGCCTCGGCTTAGCATGGAAGGTTGTTTTAGATGAACCAATCAGATTTCAGTTTCTATTATGGTTAGGTGAAAATCACTTCAGGCAGCATGGCTTCCAGAAATAGATCCTTGATGAGCTTTTCTGAAGTTTTAGCTCAACTTGCTGATAGTGGAAGTGAGGGCACCAGTGACAATGAAGATGGTTACAGCATCAGCGTTCAGGGAAGGTAAGAACAATGTTGAACAGTGTTGTAATGATGAAATAACCAACTTATTTTAACTTTCACTTCAGTATTCTTCGCACTGACTAAAGGGAAGGAACTCTTTAGCCAGTGCAAATTTATGAAATCCGGCCGCGACTTTCCTGTCAGATAGAACTGTGTAATTCTGAACATATATAAAACCTGTCTCTGTCGAAATTCTTTGCCAACATAATAATTACGCAGTGAAGACTAGCATAATGTACAGTATCGTCACTGAGTAGCTTTCACATATTGCCCAAGCAATACTGATGAATTTCTATGAGGGGGACAAAGGGGTGTGTGTAGTAATATCCCCTGCCTAAATCTTGCTCACTAGCACACGCCATGTAAGCCCCCGCCCCTTCAGATGATTTAACACACAGCCCTGTGGAAAAAGTGTCCAAACTGCCCCCACCCCCCGATTTTTCGTCATTACCACACAAAGATGTGAAAAACATCACAACTTGGAGTGATAGCTGTGTCCCACAAAACAGAAACAGTGTAATGGCCTTTGCTGTGGCAGGGTTTCTCAGCCGACACCCAAATATTGAAAGTGTGACCATGAAATATTGTACTCCTGGTCATTCTGCAGTGCAGGAGATTGACAACATCCATAGTGTCTTGGAGAGGTCAATGTCCGTAGCTGAGTTCTATTCCCCCGTGTCTCTACTTCGAATCATGCTGAAATCAAACAGAAAAAACCCGTACACTGTCATTCAAATGAGGGCCACTGATTTTAATGACTACCAAACGTGTGCCAAACCCCTTAATTACAAGGTAGTTCCCTTCTCCAAGGTTACCTTACTGAAATTTAACTCTGCCAATCTATGTGAGGTTCAGTATAAAACTTCCCATCAGACTGAGCATGTTGAAGTTAAAAGCATAAACCCCATGAGGAGAGGAAGACAGGACAGGGAATTGAGTTTTGAAACATTGCAGGCTAAGGTGCAAACCGGAGCTAATTTTAATAAAATTCCCCAGAACAAAGTGGCTGACCTGAAGGCAATGTTGAAATTTATGCCTTTGGTTGATCTAGAGTATTATAAGGTGACCTTTAATGTGAATGAGTGAAGCAGGTATACAGTGAATGAGCTCAAACTGCTCTATTTGGGCTGGCAGAAGGCTGTTTGTAATACTCGACTTCATTTTTCTGTGTTCTGTGTTTTTATTGTAAAGGAATACAGATTAAACAGTGCAACACTTTGTTCTTTATCTGCATTGCATCCACAAGTTTGAATTTGGAAAAAGGGCTGTCACAGACGTAGACTTAGTATTTGTTATGGTTATGTCTGTTGTAATTTGTTAAGTTCAAAAACAAAGTTGAAAACAGATGGTCTCATATGTAATATTTTGAACAGTAAAATTAATGTACTACTGTAAGTAAAAAATAATGCAACAATTACAATATAACTAAAATACTTTCACTTGTTATCATTGCTAACACATTTTATTAACAATTATAACAATTGAAAGCGTTTTAGTATTGTAATTGTTGCATTATTTTTTTTTAAACTCCAAAAAATCAGATAGAACCTTGTAAACATCATTGGGTCCTTAGTCATTAACGTAACAAGGTTCCATTTGTTACTTAGGGCTAAATAGTCCAATGAAATTTGATCAAAATATTAAAATGTCCAAATGCCGTGAAACAACTAAAATTAATGAAAACTTCCAATGATTTAGTTAGAAGAATAAATATTAGGGTCTACAGACTGAGCAGTCAAACTTTGCAAGCCATTTTCTCAAAACTGTCAAAATGTCAGTTAGAACCCTGTAATTCTCAGGTCGCGATGTGTTGACGTCATAATCAATTATGTCACATGTAGGCTGACGTCACAGTCAAAATACGTAATGAATGACGTAGCTATGGCTATCAGGAACGTTGAAAAGTCTGTAAGCTGTGCGAATTGTAACTCTTTACTATTTAATAAAAATTTAGTTGAATATTTTGAAACTAATTTAACTGTGATGCTGCTATAAGCACCGACAGCAACTAGACAAATTATTTTTACATTTTATTCGGTCTATCATCATCTCTTATTGTATTTTAACCAGCTCGTGGCATAGCTGGTCAAACCGACCCCTACAGTGATCTTGAGCCATGCCAAATTGCATGCCTTGAGATGACAGTTCTTGATAATGTACCACTGGAATGACTCTCGAGACATTCATTCCAGATTCCAGTGGCAAATCCGCAAAAACAGTCTTCTCTTGGCCAGCAAATGGCCATTCAATATCTAAATATCTTAACATTCTTCACCAAATTTAGACAGTAATGGTTTAATTATATTATGACGACAATACCAGGTACTGTGTCTGTTTCATTTCCATTATGTATTATAGCATAAAACACTGTGCTGAACATTCTAGATAGTGTATAAATTTTAGCCTATTCACAGTCTGCTGCCCTATTGTCTGTAGGTTATGGTCGGCTCCAGATTTTCACGCACATAAATGTGTGTTTAAAAAGTATAATTTAGCCTAAATTACTTTCAGCTGTAAACAATATGATATCATATCATTGCTAGCTATAGTCATAATTAAAACAAATTCTACAATGAAATAATTCCATAGTCTGCAATTCGATACCGAAAATTGGCTTAAATCTTGGTAAATCAGTGATTTTCAGTACCATGCTGTCTGCAATAAATTTGGCCCATATTCGGTTCGAAATTCATACATATGGTCAGATCGGTATATGAATACGCTAATAAAGTATCAAGCTTAAAAATGTCTACCATGAAGTAATTTCGTAGCACACAATTACATGTAAAAAATGTTCACAAATTTTGGCAGATCCATGGTTTTCGGTAGCCTACTGTCTGTAATAAGTTTGACCACAAAATGTCAGGTAGATATATAAATACGTTAATATAATATCGATTTCACCGTAAAGTATGTCCATGTAGTTACTTATTCACAATATGTCCCCATTCAACGAGAGTTGGTTCACATTAGCCGCAATAGGATAGATGACAATAGGTCCCGGCATATTGCTTGTGATAGGTTTGGCTCCAGAATTTCACCGATATGTTTACATAGATATATATGAATACGCTAATAAAGTATAGAGTTTAAAAAGTTCTACTATGAAGTAATTTATAAATACGCAATTTAGTCACGACTTGCAATTTTCAAATACTAATAATTTACTATATATTCAGTATCAGAATCTCTGTACTCGGTTTGTAACCAGGATTTCGAACATAATACCATCTAGAACTCACTTGATATTGCACAATTATATCATTAAATATTTCTTGCAATAATGTGAACATCTTTCTACATATCCTATAATTTAGCTCCAGATAGAATCTGAATTATTTTAAAAAAACACCCCAGAATCTACGCAAATGGCCAATAAGATGGATGGAAAGATGGACGGACTGCCCCAAAATATAATCTGCTTCTCCTATAACCCATACCTAATCCTATCCAAGGTCGTTGCCATTACACCCATCTTAAAGATATGACACTACCAAGAAACTATCATTATTACAATCGCAACCACCATCAGCACTACATGGGAAAGGTAAGAAACTGTAAATGATAGTCAGAACCTATGTAATATTGAATGTTAATATAGCAAGATAAACACATTTCTCTCTGTCCTGCAAATATATTGTCAATTTATCACATGTCTAATGTCTATATCTTTATAGTACATTGAACTTAACTTGACGCTCACGTCTTCCCATATTATAATGCCGATGTCATTTTCACATGTATAATTTATTTTTTGTTCTATGTAGGGGTCCACGGTCTGGATATAGTCACTGTCTTTGGTGGACAACCTGTTGTGCTACTGCAAATTGTATATTATATATAAAAATGAATTTGAAACTCAACTTGAATTATAATAATCTCCGGCCATGCTATTTGCCTTGCATCAATATGTGTACTTGTTATATGATATAATTGGGGGTACATATTCGCGCTGGGGTGCTTGAGGTTGAAATTGTGTACCTTTGGAGGTTTAGATTGTGGGCCTAGATGGGGTGGGGCGGGGTGGATCTTGATATGTGGTTATTTTGTTACGTATAGATTAATATGATTTTTTGGACTGTGAAATTGAATTGGACGCGCGAGTCTCTCTAATTCAATTTCGCAATTGAGAGAAGTGTGTTGGTTTGTGCGGGATGAGGACATCATGTGATGGAATAATAATAATAATAATAATAATAATAATAATAATAATTGCTGTTGTTGTTATTATTATTATTATTATTATGATAATATAATGTAGTAGTTGTGGTTGTGGTACTGTATTATGCTCGTATTATACCTGTTCACATGTACATATGTTTATATGTTCCCCCACATATTTATAAAAGTCTGGGTGTAATAAATGAAATGAAATGTGTCACGTGCACATGTTTAATTGATGTATCAAGTGGTATTTTGAACGCTTTTGAGGCGCTGTTGACACAAGCGGGTCAAAGAAACGCAACATCCAATTGGAATTTGCGGAGTACAGATACAGATACAGATACAGAACGATGCCACCCGCTCCACCACCACTCGGCACTCGCGCAGACTATGTATACATGCCATTAATCTATAATTATTGAGCGCGGAAACGTCTGTGAAGACGATCTGAATCGGTTTTATTCAAGGGAGGTAACTCGTTATTGTAAATCTGTGATGATAATAATAATATTTTTCCATCAGAATTTTGGTATTCTGTCCATATCTATGCCAGCGGATCGAAGAAATAAATTGGTACAATGTGTCGTAGGTTGTTTTAAGAACTACACTGTGGGAGCATACAACGACAATATTTATTAATGAGAATTCAATATAACTCAACCATGCCATAATATAAATCGGCGTGGCTGCATATCCGTCAAATGCAACGAATCTTTGATTGTGATGTCAAGTTAGGTCTTTTAGACCTTCTTGACATGTGACGTATATAATATTTGAGATCGCAATTAATTGCGATAAAATTTGTTAATAGAATGGGAAATTGAGAAACCAGTGAAAATATCAGATATGTGTTTGAATTTTTCTCTAATAAGTCATTATATTAATGAGAATTTGTTTTACAATTGTAATTATAAATAATTAGCAAGACAATGGTTTAAAATAAGCTCGGTTTCATTACATACGATCATATATAAACAATATTATGCGATAATAAATAGTCCAGTAGTATTCTAGGGAAACCAGTGGGCAGGTCCTAATTGCTCGTATGTGGAGTGGCAAAAAGGGGCGTGTTCTAGTGGACATGCTTGTTTAAACACTCCCACTAGAACACACCTTTTGACCACTCCGTATATGAGCAATCAGGACCCCCCCCCCCCCCACCCGACCCAGCACCTACCCCATCCCTTCCCCACCCCCGTTAGGTCCAGGTTAGGCCATCCCCATCACCCACGCCCAAGCATGAGGAGCAACAGAAAAGCCATGGACAAGAACGGCAACATGAGACAAAATCGAGAGACAACAATCAACACACACACACACACAGAGAGACACAAGCTAATGCACAAACCGACGTCACAAGAATTCACAAAAATTCAACAGAAACCATAAAGGCCAGGCGTGAGTCTAGACCTTAGCATTGGGAATTAGCATATAAACGCCTTAAATATTACAACACACACACACACGTCCACTCCTAACCACGTGATTTCCAAGCCAAACACGTGACAGAGTTTGATCAATAGCAAAACCCTGCTCTACATCTATCTACATTCATTGTTTCCTGCTGCAAATAGCGTAAATGGAGAGGTATATCGGAAAAGTACCTGCCTTTGCCCATTGAGAGGCTACTAGTTGTTCTAATACTGCTGTTGCTACTACTACTACTATTACTACTGCTGCTGCTGCCGCTGCAGCTGCAGCAGCTGCTGCTGCCGCCGCCGCCGCCGCCGCCGCCGCCGCCGCCGCCGCTGCTACTACTACTACTACTACTACTGAGGAAGTGTTAAAAAATTTGTGTTCAAACGGTCAAATGTCAATTTCATCTTAGAGGTAGAAAAAAATGTCCAGCACGATAACTCAAGTTCTATTAACGGTATCGTGAGGAAACTAGTGTCTTGTTGCACTTGGGTGCCGAAGAATTGTATTGATATTGAAATCAAGAGGTCAAATGCTGAGGTCGACTTATAGCCAGTTTTAGGCCTGTTGCACGGACCCCGCACTCCCGATCTGCTCCCTTATTGAACACCGCGCTTGCTGTCTTTTGACGTGTGCGCTAAGTTCACGAAACTTAATAAATATAAACAATGCGCTGGGGTAGGTCAGCTTCCGCCAATAAATATACTCGCTAAGAAATAAAGGAAATCCGATTGGCGGACTGAAAACCGCTTATAGCAACACGCCACACAGTGGGAGATCAAACCACGGCATGTATATATACCATGGTAATAGGGCTGGATGCCGAGACTTGTAACGAATAAATTCACTTTTAACTATGCCCCTCCCACCTCTAGCTAAGCTCCGCCCATGCTTTGGGCGTGTTGGAATCGATTTATATACTTTGAATCCTGAACTCTCAGAATCTCAATTTCAGAGTGGGTATACAGCCAACCTAATGGATATTTTGAAACTAATTTGACTGGGACCGGTAGGTGCCTATATGGCGACAACGGCGCCCTGTCAAATTGGTTTCAAAATATTCAACAGAATGTTTCTTAATAATACTAAATCAGTCAACGACGGTATTCATGCAACTGACGGACTATTGACTGTTGAGATCAATTTATATACTTTGAATCCTGAATTCCCACAATCCCAATTTCACGGTAACAAGAGTTAGTTTGTTGAATAGTTTGAAATAGCTTGAAACCAATTTGACTGGCGGCTGTTGTTGCCGCACGCTCAATCAATTTACTTTCAAAATATTCAATAGCATGTTTATTAATAATCTATCAATAACATATAATTCGTACAACTGACTGACTATTCCAGGTTCATGGTGGAGTATTTCTGTCAATAAGATTGTGACGTTATCATATATGTGACTTAATGGATTCTCAGGAATGCGCCATTACAGGGTCTAAAAACAACACGATATAATGATTTTTATTGTACCCGTCAATGGCTTGACAATGGCTAACCCTAACACCTCGGAAATAACTTTTTTTCCAAAAACAAAATAAGACGTAGGGCCTACTGTTGAGTATTTTGAAGATAATTGACCGTTCCGGCTTTAGCTATGCCCCGCCCATCTCTAGCTAAGCTCCACCCACACATCGCTAGTGTTTGCCAGGATCGATCGATCTCTGAACAACATGACTATCAATTTCCAAAAAACTACACATGTAAGCTGTTGAATATTTTGAAACTAATTTGACTGGGTACTGATACTGCCTATGGCAGCAACAGAGCCCAGTCAAATTAGTTTCAATATATTCAACAGCATGTTTTTTTTTACAAAATTGCAAACAATTTCAAAGCCTCTATTTCAATTTCGCAACTTATATTAATTTATATGGAATGGAATCATCATATGTTAAGATTTATTTCGTTTCATTACACATAGGCACATAATTTAAGCTTATAAAATTATGCAATTTTAACAATTTTATTTTCAATCATTTGGGTGTGAATATGCACCTTTAAGAACTAACACGTACGTTTCTCGCTTTGTTTTTTGGAAACTTATTCCTGAGATATATTGTACGCGTCGCGGGTATAATTCGATCAGAGAGAGCTCAGATTGAATTTGCAAAACGGCTGGTTTTCTCGCGTCTAACTGTCTCTATTCACGCCAGCTTAACGACTGTCTAGGGAAGCTACATCGCTGGATTGGAATTAAATATTGCCTTTGCGCGTTTCTATCTAGCAAAACATTAGTCTAACGCATTATATGGTAATTGAAACCGATTGTGGGGAATTGTATTTTTCTACATTATCTGGAGACGAAGAAAGGTTTTATACTGGTTTTATGATTGGCGTGTGTCGTGCGAAAATCTATAGTTTTTGCGTCGAAATAAAATATTCCCGATTCCAACGCAACCATACTGAAGTGATGTGGACTATTTTGAAACTAATTTGACTTGAAGAAGTTGTGCCTAATAGGCAACAACGTCTTCTAGTCAAATTAGTTTTTCAAATATGCGAAATAATTGAAAGTTCATGCAAGCTAGAATTTCCAGTTTTATTTGCCTTTCGGGTTGGAAAGAGTGAATACAAGGAGAGGGATGAGGCGAATTATAGAATATTTATATTTGTGGGTACTGTATTGGAGTATTAAGCTACATTGGCCCTATATGTTGTTACTATTATATGCCCTTTCATGTGAGTCGGAGGGTGGAGAATGATAGACAATGAGAGATAGAGATGCGGATAGATATGTGGAGAGAGAGAGAGAGAGAGAGAGAGAGAGAGAGAGAGAGAGAGAGGGAGAGGGGGGGAGAGGAGTGAGAGAAATATGTAGTAATGGTGGGAAGGAGAGGAGAGGGAAGATGTGTGAGAGAGAGAGAGATAGAGGGGGGGACTGAGGGCGGATGGGTGTGGGGGTAGGTGGGAGCGGAGGGAGGGGAGAGAGAGAGAGAGATAGAGGGAGAGGGAGAGCGAGAGAGAGAGAGAGAGAGAGGAGAGAGAGAGAGAGAGAGAGAGAGAACTTGTTTTACCGTAATTCCGGGGACATTTTCACGTCTAGGCCCTACACTCTGGGGACATGCTTGGATTGTGGGGGAAAATGCCATGTCCCCACAATTACGGTAGCTCAAACAATCGGGATAAGCGTGAAATGTCAAAAAATGTATTTAGATTTTGTCCCCACAATTCATGTTTTTCCATATTTTTTTTTTACGTTTTTTCATTTCTCTCACCTTCTCTCACATTGAAATGTCCCCACAAAATTATCTCACACTCTCATGTAAAAAAAATATTGCACGAGGCATACCAACACGTGATATGATAAACACTCACGTGCGCGGACTAGGCGGCGGTGTAATCTCCCATCCACATACTGCTGCTACTGCATGAACTGCCAATCAGAGAGTACGTCCCCACAGCGTTTCTCACATCTGTGGGGACTCTCTCACTAGGCCCCCGCTTTGTGTGGGGACCGTACCCACAGTGTTCTCTCACTTTTTCTAGTTAATGGTAATAATCGCTATCCCTCTTAGAAGTATTTTTTATTTTGCCAACACACACAGAAACACGAAGGAAATGAAAATCAAAAAATGAGAGAAAAAGTGATGTCCCCCACAGTTACGTTAAAACCGTCCACAGAGAGAGAGAGAGAGAGAGAGAGAGAGGGGGGGAGGGGGGAGGGAGGGAGAGAGAGAGAGAGATAGAGGAAGGAGGGGGGGGGGGAGGGAGGGAGGGAGAGAGGAGATCCGGGAGATGTGGAATAAAAAGGAAGGATCGGTCAGTGAATATAAGTGACACTTACTATCACTGCCAGTCGTGTCATTGCGAGAGCAATAGCCTTATGCAGCCATTCAATAATTACAGCGATGGTAATACAATGGTACAATGGTACAATGGAAAACTTTCCCCACATATTTCTGTCCAAGCTGTCTTCGTTTTCTGACATACATAGAATCACTCTTAGTATCCAATAAAAAATATTGATTTCTATTGATAAGTGATCAACGGATGAATCATTCCCATTCCCAATGTCCAGTGGGCTTCCGGTCTGTAAATCGATAACGTGCCAGACTACCGGAAATAAAAATCAATGTTCAGCAAATATTTGCAAGTAAAACTTGTGTTAAGCGGCCAACTTATGGAACAACAACCTGTATTAACATTTTTTTGGACCATATAACCCCTGATATTCTACTGTCGTAACACAAAGACCAATATACGTGAAAGAAGTTTGAATATTTTGAAGTTAATCTGAATGGGAGCAACAGCTCCCCGTCAAATTAGTTTCAAAATATTTAACGTAATATTCCTTACATCATAAAGGATTTGTTGTTTCTGGGGGTGGGGGTATAGTGTTGCTCCAGTGTGGGGGGGGGGGACACCAGTGCTAAAGACTTACGATATTCCTTTTTATAGCGGGTCTTTAAGACAAATGATAGAGTGGTTTCAATAGATAGGTCGCATTTCGGGCAGGTTTGACAGCAATATTGATAAATGACACGTTACAAAGTACGCCACGGCAACAACAATAATGATGACGACACAAATGCTGAAGCGACGACGACGACGACGACGACGACGACGACTTTAGTGAAGAACTAAATTACGTCATTTTCATTGTGACGTCAGTCAACATGTGACGTGTTTGATTATTACGTCAATTACATGAGCAACAGATCCGATCCCTCCAGTTTAAGTTTTCATTATTCTCCCAGGACAAATTACATTGACATTTGAGGTGTAGACCGACAATGAAATTATCATATTTAATAAATGTATATGTTATGCACAATTAATGTTTTATAAATTTTTTTCATATTGTATCATTGTAATTTAAATTCATTCTTTGTAAATAGTAGTAGTAGTAGTAGTAGTAGTAGTAGTAGTAGTAGTAGTAGTAGTAGTAGTAGTAGCAGTAGCAGTAGTAGTAGTAGTAGTAGTAGTAGTAGTAGTAGTAGCCGTAGCAGCAGCAGTATCAGCAATGGTAGTAGTAGTAGTAGTAGTAGTAGTAGTAGTAGTAGTAGTAGTAGTAGTAGTAGTAGTAGTAGTAGTAGTAGTAGTAGTAGTAGTAGTGACACCGGTCAGATGTCTTTCACTTGCTCCGCATTTGCTGCTCAAATCTGCTAGTTTCTAGCGCGATTTTGTAAATAAATTATGTATGTGCTATTGCTATAGTACCTCGGCTAGATCATTAGCGTTGGCAAGATCTGATTGATTGGGTTCTTTTCAAGATTGAAATCCTTTGTTATGTCGAGTCCAGTGCGTTGACGATCTAAAGCTACTTTCAGTTGGCTGTATATCGCCAGCCAGCTCAAACCAACAACTATACGACTGTGCTATGTCGTCGTATAATTGTTGGTAGACACCACGTTCTAAAGGGGACTTTAATAATATAGTGAATTGCATTATTTTCATTACGTTATAAACCAAAATGGCATCGGCTTACAGACGTACGTTAAGTTTGAAAATCACAACCAAGGTTTAGGGCGTGACTGCCATTGCAGTCTATTATGGGCTTAAGCACATGGTTGGTGCGGGTCCGAAGGTGATGCAGGGTCTAATTAATGTCACCAAATTCGCATGGAATGTCACCGTAAGCTGCGAAGCTGTTAAGGAAAAGCTGCTTAGTGAGATTTTGATAGTGAAGGGTGAGGTCTGCAATGTGGAAGAGGTAGAATAAGACAATATATTAGTAAAAATAAACGTTCCATTAGAAATCCCCGATGAAAGAGTGATGGATGAGCTAAAAAAGTATGGGAAGGTGAAAGAAATCGAGAGGGAAACGTACCCATTTGATAGAACATTAGAAAATGGGGTAAGGCGGGTGTGGTTCGAAAAGGTGGACAAGTCGCTGCCAAGCAAACTAACGCTTGATGGTCGGTTTGTTCTCCCGCTGTGGTATAGGGGGCAGGTGAAAGAGTGCAGAATATGTCTCAGCAGTGACCACCCGGCCGCTGGTTGTCCAACCCGAAACACGTGTCTAACATGTGGTTCTCCTGATCATTTTAAATTTCGTTGTCCAAAGACCAGAGAAGAAGCGCATGTTGTGGTACCTGAAGCTGTAGAAGCCTCGGCGGCTGTCTCATGGCGAGAGACAACTGTAGCATTTGCTGATGTTCATACAACTGAACCTCTGGGCGCTATGTCAAAAGAGCCAGTGGCAGTTACTAGTACAGATGAAATTGAGGTTCTGGAGGTTGGGTTAAGCATAACACCATGAAAGAATAACAAAAGAGAACATACCGGCAGTAATGATAATAGTATAGAGCAGGATAACTATAGTTTAGAACATGAGATAAATTTGGGCGAAATCATGTTCAGGTCGCAAGAAACAGAAAAATCATTTGAATTTTCTTTAAGCCCACATGAGAAAGATAGTTCAGTGAAAGATGATACAGAAAAAGGAGGTATCAAACGTCAAATAGAGGAACATAGTTCTGATTCTGAAGTCGAAGAAAATGACATGGATGATGATGTGATGTCAATTGCTGAGTCAGATGTCTCAATACAGACACAGACGCAATAAAATTGCCTGATGAAATTGTGATGTATCGTTAAAAAAAGTACTGATACCATATGTCACCGGGAAAGGTGTCAAATACCGACACTTACGTCATGACTCTGATATTAATAGATATAAGCATTTGTCAACACTAGATTTAGGAAATACTGAATTCAACAAAAAAAATAGGCAAAAGGGCAAGGAAAGCATCGAAAAAAAAAATCAAGTTAAATTCATTATGGCGACAGTTACCATCCAGTTATTAATACTTATAATAGTAATGATCATTTGCACACTCTATTGTCGAGGTTTAAACAACCAGCTTAAACAACGTCATCTCTTGGAGGAAATAGAAAACGAAATGGTAGAAGACATTGCTTTCATTCAAGAGACAAAAATTCAAAAACCTGAAGTGTATAATTCCCTCAAAGATATTTCCAAATCATAAATGTAGTATTCCTTATCACATGATCAAAGGACTGGGGTAGCAATTATTTTCCTTCGCCGTTGTCTTCATTCAGTAAACATTATCTCCTCGATAGCAGATGCAAATGGTCGCTGGGTTTGGGTTACAATTGATGTATCAAACACCCACTTAAATATTGTCTGTGTATATGTCCCAACATCTCATCAGCAACGTAAAATTTTTTTTAATGATATTTCTTCAACCATTGACCAGAACCCGTCTGACAATTTAATTTTTGTGGGAGATTCTAATTGCGTATTAGATGATCTGTCAACGACAGATCATCCAAGTCAAAATATATGGACACGTCACACACTTTTTTGAAATAAATATGTGGAAACAAAGGCTTACTAGACATATATCAAATTGTTAATCCAGACGGCAATGACTTTACATGGCTGTCATCTGATGGTAAAATGTCATCAAGGTTGGATAGAATATATATTGGATGCTCATTGAAAGGCTACATAACTTCAATGAATACTAAGCCTGTAGATTTTTCTGATCATAATATGGTATGCGCCACATTAGACAACGCTGAGTGGATTAATAGAGGTGATGGGTTTTGGAAACTCAACACTGCTTTGCTGCGCGATATTTGCTATCATAAATGTGTAGTGAGCTGTTGGCACCATTGGGTTGAATGGAAACAAATTTATGATGACATAATGCAATGGTGGGAAGATGTAGAAATAGATCTAAAGTCTATGTCAAGAGAGTATTCGATCAGAAAAGCCAAAGAATTGCGAAAACGCGAAAAAGCATTGATTAGATCCTTGACTAAAGTTAATGAGAAAGTCAATAATGGTGAACATAATTATTAAGATTTATTGATCAAACTAAAAAGCAAAATAAATGAAATAAAGGAATAAAAATTCAATGGAGCAAAAATTAGATCAAAGGCACACATGCACGCTGAGGGTGAGAAACCTACAACAAATTTTTGTGGACTAGAAAAATCACGTGGTATTGAGAAATTAATACGCTCAATAGAGGCGGTTGATGGTACAACTGTTTCATCAAGCAGAGAGATGGGGGGGGGGGGTTGGTGGAAGCTGTGCATGACTATTATCAACAATTGTACACATCTAAAGGGAATGACGGCACAGCTACTGACCATATGTTAGCTAATATGACAGAGACGCTAATCTGTGAACAATTTTTAACACTACAGGATTTGTCCAAAGGCATGAAACCACAACAATCGCCAGGATATGACGGTCTCCCTGTAGAATTTTATCAAACATTTTGACATTTATTAGGTCCAACTACTGAAGAGCTATCATCTTGCATTTTTAAATGTGGACACCTTTTTCCATCAATGGCCAAAGCATATGTTCGAGTGATATATAAAAGAGGTGATAGAAACAAACTTCAGAATTACAGACCAATTTCATTACTCTGTGTGGATTATAAAATTATATCGAGAGCACTAGCTTTAAAACTCGGTTCAGTCTTAGAAGATGCGATTGACTCCGACCAAACATGCTTCCCAGGTAGAACAATTTTAACAAATACTCTATTTATAAGAGATATCATACAGTTAGTGGAGAAAGACTCTATACCAGTAGCGATCATGGCTTTAGACAATGAGAAAGCATTTGATCGCGTTGAATGGAAATTTTTGCTAAGGTCATTAGAATGTATTGGTTTAGGTCCATGATTCATTAAGTAGGTCACTATTTTATATGCCAACATAAAAGGCTGTTGTTTGGTTAATGATCATCTGACTGAACCAATCACCCTGGAGTGGGGTGTAAGACAAGGCTGTTCTCTTTTATTTGTAATAGCTATGGAGTCGCTGTGTCCCAATATGTCGATGATTCAACAATTTTTTGCAGGATCAAATAACGATTTCAAGATTTTGAAAGCATTATTGAAAGAATTTCAACAAGCATCAGGGCTGAAAATTAATGAAGAGAAATCAAAAGGATTATTTCTGGGTCAATGGAGTGGACGAACAGATGCAGTAATGGATATTGATTGGTCAAGTGATATAATCAAAATTTTAGGCATCTATTTTAGTAGGAAATCAAACATAGCGCTAAATTTAAATTGGGAAGAACGGTTGTCCAAGTTAAAGAACATATTAGGCAACTGGAAAAGACGACGCCTTTCTATTTTTGGCAGAGCCTTTGTTCTAAATAATTTAGCTTTATCTGGGTTTTGGTACACTGCTTCCGTCATACAGGTGCCTCAAATGAAAAAGAAATAACCCTATCTTTTCTATGGGAAGACAGAGCCCATTTAGTGTCACAGCAAGTTTTAAATAATGTAAAGTACAAAGGTGGACTTGATTTAGTTAACATTCCAGTCAAATGTGCTTCATTAAAATTGAAGTTTTTGAATCAGCTAATTCAACCCTGTGCACCATGGGCTTGCATTTCCCGAGCACTCGTAGAGAGATACATAGAGCCTTTTTCTATTGCCTGCCTATTTATGTCAAATACAGATCCACCAAATTGCAATAAAATTCCTACTGTTTATAAAGAGCAATTTGGATCTTTACTCACATTAACAAGAGGAATACCTCCACCAGAATGTTGGTAAGATGTTTTAAAGCAACAACTCTGGGGCAATGATAATATTCTTTTTAATAATTCTGTTTTATATTTACCTTCTCTAGCCAAACAGGGCATTCGGTTTCTTGGTAATTTGATAAAGCAGAATTCCAGAAAATGGATTTCTATGAATGAACTTTCACAAAAAGCATCAATGAGAAATATTAATGCACAAAGGTTGCTTGTTCGCATAACATATGATGTTCCCACTGATTGGTTTCAGTTACCAAATACACATGCTAACTGTTATAATTGTCAACCAAGACTGGTCCTGAATGGTGAACTTATTAATTGTAGACAACGATCTAAAGATTGGTATCACAACTTAAATTTAAGTCAGGTAAAGTCTGCAGTGGCAATTAATGCATTGACAAATTTGGGATGCGAGCCAAATAACTGGAAATCAACATGGAAAACCATCCATTCTCATTTTATTACACACGATGCACGGGATTTAGCATGGCGCCTGCTGCACCGACGTTTGTGGGTCGGACACTTGTCACACACATGTGGAATTACAGTGTCTGATAGATTTTGCCTATGCAACATTGAGGAAGAGACAATAGAACATTTATTCACTCAGTGTTCTACAGTTACTCCTTTTTGGGGAATTCACTAAAAGGATTCTTGCACAATCTGGCATCAAATTAACACCGGATAACTTACCAAAGGAAGCAATTTTATTTAAGGATTTATCTACTATGAAATGCACGATCGAAAAATGTGAGAAAGATTTGACCTTATGTGTTTTATCGCTAGGACTGCATGGCATCTGGAAACACAGGTATACAGTATACAGAAACGCATTAACAGGAAATTACCAAATTGCAGTAAGGAATATTTTCCGTGTCCTATTGGTGCAATGTATTCATAATGAATTGTATAGGTTGGCATGCTGTGGGAGAAAAAGGTGGTTCCAAAATGTTTGGTGCCAGAGCAATTTAGTCTCTGCCAAAATGATGTTTTAATGATATTAGAGAAGGAACTGATTTAGAGTCAATTAAGCTAAATACTTGATTCTGGAAATGATTACTGAGGGTCGCTGCATCATTTTCATATCATAATCTCATCATGCCACCAATTTTAACTCTATTTTGTGCATTGGAACTGAAATTTACGTTTTACTATAACTTTCTTTAATGTCAAAATGCTCCCAATAAATTAATAAATTAATGTTAGCTTTCCTCTTCTAATTATGTCTGTTTTAAATATGGTTATATTTCGATCAGCTTGTTGTTATTGTTAGCTGCAATGCTGATTAGTTTATTTGAGCAATCTTGTATAAAATTTCGATATTTAACTCGGTATTTTAATATTAAATTCTAACACGCTTAATAGAACAGGGTAATTTTAGAAACTGGTCTTAAAAAATAAATTGATAATGAATTTTAAAATAGGCACAGGTAATTTCACGAACTTGTAGTTAATGCACGTTATTTTTGGCTTACAATACGCCTAGGTGGTTTTAAAAACCTGTCAGAAATTAATTTGCATTGGATTTTAAGTGGTACTTACTAATTTCAGTATAAATAAGTATTGCTTGTGTGGCTGATTGCTACCATCCCATCGTACTCTAATGTAATAATTTAAACACATTTGATCCGGGGTAATTTACAAATCCCAATGGTGAAGTAAATCTAAAAGTGAATACAGAGCGCCATCTATGTCGCTCTACACATTAAACTATGTAAAATCTACTTAGCCTGCAGGTTATTAATTGGTTCAATGGCGTCAATGAGTAGTGGTAACTTACTGCTACTTATTGATGAGTCGCTTCACAACATGTTGGTGAATTATGCTCGCCATTTGGGTCTTCTACTACACTGCATGTTTCATTAAACTGCGTACAATCTACTTAGCCTGCCAGTCATGAATCGGCTCAATGGCGTCATTGAGTAACAATAATTTACCGCTACGTATTGACGAGTTGGTTAAACACTTGTTAGTGAACTATGCTCGCCATTTGGGCCTACTACCACACCGTGTGCAAATAGCAATGGCTTTGCTGAATTATGCTATGTTATTAGCTCTTTGTTAGTAGTAGTAGTAGTAGTAGTAGTAGTAGTAGTAGTAGTAGTAGTAGTAGTAGTGGTAGTGCTGGTAGTAGTAGTAGTAGTAGTAGTAGTAGTAGTAGTAGTAGTAGTAGTAGTAGTAGTAGTAGTAGTAGTAGTAGTAGTGAACGCATGCGTTTATTTAGCTCTGCAATTGCTGCCCGAATTTGGTAGTTTCTAGCGCGATTTTGTAGATAAATTTTGTACATATATTTCGTATTAGTATTTTTGTTCAAAGTTTATGTTTAATTTGTAAATTCTTGTCTTGGCTCAATGGCGTCAATGAGTAGCAGTAGCTTACTGCTAATTATTGATGAGTCCCTTTACCACTTGTTGGTTAGCTATGCTCGCCATTTGGGCCTACTACTACACGGTGTGCAAATAGTAATGGTTTTGTTGAATTATATTATGTTATCAGCTCTTTATTAATTATGTTTTCTATGTAGTTATGCCACGGTTGTGGTATATGATAATAGAGTATTTTAGCTTGCACTGTTTTGACATGTTAGGTTTGTATTGTTATTCTATTAATAAAGCCTGCTATTTCAACCGATTTTTTTATGGGGGTTTGCAAGCCTTCTTAAAGGAGTTCCTCCGGGAAGTGTATCCGACTGCGTCAGCGTCGGATTTAAAAAAAGAAAAGAAAAAAGTAGTAGTAGTAGTAGTCAATATTGTCAACGCACTGGCTCAGAATCTTCAAAAATTGAAAACATTCAAAAATTTTAGGATTTTTGGTTTATCTTACTGCCTGAGATTTGTCATTTTGTTTGGGGAAAGCCATATGGCATTAACGTTAACCCTTTACTGGTTCAATTTGTTCAGTAGAATCCAAATATTCGCTTACTTATTTAATGTACATTTGCAGGCACAGACAAGGCCATTCCCGAGAATATGCCATGGAACGACTGTCTCGGTTCCCGAGCCAGTCATTACAGCGGTAAATTTTCTAAAATACTCCAATCCCCGCCGGCAAATGGACATTGCCCAAGATCACTAAATTGACCGTTTTTGGCTGACCATCATGCAAGGGTTAATGTTGAATGATTGAGATGGATATTCTGGATAGCTATTTGAGTTTTGCTTTTACCAAGATGTCACGTAGATTCGGATTTTTCTTAGTCGCCTTTTCCTGGCCGCTTGTTAAAGGGTTGTTTCAGTTTCTCCTGTAGGTTTTGATACTCATCTTCCAGATTTTGGACGTTTCAACGTTTTTCCGATTATAGGTCAGAATGAATGGAATTTTGTCACGTTGATCAGATAAGCCTGGGTCCGAGTTTATTCCCCTTGGCCACTGTGTTTCTAGTTCTTTAATCCAAAACGATTCTCGAAGTTTTCTTTGGTTATCAGTTTCTTCTGCCGTATCTGAAAGGGGTGGCTGTTCAATTGGCATAATTTCAAAGTCACGAAGGACTAAATGATCAGGAAGATTAAGATGTTCGGAAATATGTGTGTCTTCCTCTAGCCTAATATCTGAGAGGTGTCGAGTTGCCCGCCATCTTAATGGACATTTGGTTTCGCCGACATACTGTTTTTGGCACAATTTGCATGAAATTAGATAAATAACATTTTCAGAGTCACAATCTAGATTAGACTGAAGTTGGAACTTGCTTTTGTTCAGAAAGCTCGTGAAAGTATTCTGGTTTGGGAGAAATTCATCTAACTTGCACCTTTTCTTTCCGCATTTGCGAGGTTCGCCTATACCTATAATCGGACGATTGTGAGAAATTTTTGTATGCCGACGATTTGAGGCATTATCTGGAATGGTTTCCAAGCCATCCAATGTTTCAGATTTGATTTTGCGCAAGAATCGTGAGGAGTAACCTCGTGGTTTGAGGGCTTTGAATAGGGTAGAACACGCTTCTTCAAAGTTTTTCCTAACACTCGAATTCCTGTGAAAACGGATTATTTGTGATTTTACTATTCCTTTCAAAGTATGCGGTGGATGGAAAGATTTTTTGTGTAATAGCTGATGCGAATCGGTTGGTTTGAAATACACATTGTAGTCTAAGTAGCCAGTTGATTCATACTTTAGACCTTTATATACATTTACATCCAGGAAATCTACAGACATCTCGTCAATGGTTGCTTTTAATTTGATATTCGGATCGTGATTGTTCAGAATTTCATCAAACTTTGCCTTTGTGTGTTGTCAAATCATGAAAATGTCATCAAGGTACCTGCGATAAATGAGGGGCTGTTTTGGACACTTTTCTAACGCTTCCTCCTCCCACTCTGCTACGTAAATATTGGCAAAACATGGGCTAAAGCGCTTGCCCATCGCGCAGCCGCAAATTTGTAGGTAAATCTCGCCATCGAATTCAAAATCATTGCCTTTCAGACTCAGCTCTAATAGAGCTATTACTTCTCTGTCTGTCCTGTTGGTGTCTGGGTAGTTCACGAATGCTTTACGGATAGAATTTATACCCTTCTCGATGTCAATGTTTGTATACATAGCATCGATGTCAAGCGTGACCAAGAATGAATTTTGAGTCTTCTGTGTTTTTCAAGAAGCTGGGGTGTCTATTTGCTATTGGTTGTAGATGGTAATCGGTGTATTCACTGATTCTGTAGGATTCTGAGCCACAATCAGAGATTATAGGTCGCCCGGGCGGTGACATTGGGTCCAACCACGAATCTATGGGTTTATGAATTTTTGACAAAAGATAGAAAGTCCGTGGTTTTGACTCAAGTTTAGCAAAGAGATACTTATGTTGCTTTTCGGTGATCTTCTTGCTATTGAGCGATTTTTGAAGAATCTCATTAAATTTGCTGCAATTATTTTGCCAAAGTGGTTTGCTTAGTTTCTGGTAATGCTTTGGGTTACTAAGTTGTCGTTGTGCTTCACGTTTATAGTTATCTTTAAGCACTATTACAGTCGCCGACCCTTTATCAGCAGATTTGATGACAATTTCGCTGTTTTTAGACAATTCAATTAAGGTCTGGCGTTCCTCATAGGGTAAATTTGGTTGATCATTATGGAATGCAGAATTTTTAACACGTTCTGAAAAGAGTTCTATGCTTTCACCGATCGCTGGGTCCAGGATTTTTACGTTTGGTGCCCAGCCAGTTTTTTCAATGAATGGTGGAATGTTACTATTAGAGTTACGAAAGAAGTCTGCTAACTTAATACGGTGACTAAATTCAGATGTTTCCATACAGCCATTATCTAAAAGAGCATCCAAACCTGTTTTAGGTTTTGGTGTTGGGACAAATGTAAGACCAAAATTGAGCAGTGACTGCTCTGCCTCACCTAATGGGAGTCAGTTAGATTGACAATATTACTGCCCAGTCCTGTTTCCGGGCGGATGTTGCCGTGGCCCTTGTCTAGTTTAAATTTAGGAATTAAAGCCAGGCATAATACATAGAGTTAGCTGTCTTCTCAGTCCAATGAATGTTATCCTTAACAACATTAAATTCGGAGAGTCTGAGTGCAGGAATGGCAGTCACAGATTTTGATGATTCAGCCGTCGAATTGAGGGACTGAATCGCCAAACCTCTGCTGAGCTGTCAACCGACTTGAATAGTTAAGTTTTGCGAAGTAAATCGCAGTCTTTGGGAATTTGGACTTAATCGCACTGAGAAGCAGCATTAATCTATGTTTTGAACTAGAGATGGGTTCATTCATATCATTAATACCAATGTTAATCACTATTTTCTCTGGTTTAAATGATCCAGTGTACTTTTGAATTAGTCCTCTAGCATGACACAATTTAGCTCCTGGGTAGCAGGCAACTTGCGTTTCAGGGTGGGGCTCAACATTAATGCGACTCAGGTTCGAAGCTCCAAAGATGAGTACTTTGTTCGTGAGAACAGGTAGTCGCCAGTCAATTTTGTTTTCGATTTCATGACGAAATTTCCAAAAAATGTTTCTCTCCAACATGGTTGGTTGTTTGGGTCTATTTGCAAATTTAATAGGACGCACCTCCGGTGCATTACTTGGACCTGGAGTTGGAGAGAAGCTGGGCTTTGGGCAACAAAACAGACATCTCGTCAATGCTGGGCAACAGTTTCTCTGTTGGGGATGGGGTCTTGAGACCCGATGGTTGACTGCTCTGAGGGGATTTCTGAGAAGCACCAGTCCGTGGACCAGATTTTCTATCATTAAATCTTTCACTCTGTGGCAAGGGCGGATATTCGTTTGGGTCATTTAGATTGCCTAGTGGAGAGTCAGGTAGTGGGATTAATGATGCTTCAAATAGCATATCTCTAGGGCCAGAATCTAATGGTAGCAATGGAGAGATTTTATTGTCTACTCGTTTTGTGACTGGCGGCGAAGTTTCAGGTGATCTGAGGCATTTTTTCATTTGTGATTGTGGGGCCACAGTTGGTATCATGACCAGAGGCGTGGCTTGTGCGAGATTTTGAATTGGTTGCTGGGATGGATCTATCGTTCGCACAAAATCGTAAGAAGAACTAATCGCATTAATGTCGAGCTTTCTATTATAATTGTTTTTTGCCCAGCGTATAGCATTGGATTTAGCACGACCTAGGTCTAAATGTGGCATTGCCTGTGTGAGGACTACTTCAGTTCTAATACTACCAAGTTGTTCATTATAGTGATTTAACGTGTCCTTAATGGTAGATTTTGCCCACTCAAAATTCAAATTTAGTAGTAGTAGTAGTAGTAGTAGTAGTAGTAGTAGTAGTAGTAGTAGTAGTAGTAGTAGTGGTAGTAGTAGTAGTAGTAATAGTAGTAGCAGGAGTAACAGCAGCAGCAGCAGTAGTAGTAGTAGTAGTAGTAGTAGTAGTAGTAGTAGTAGTAGTAGTAGTAGTAGTAGTAGTAGTAGTAGTAGTAGTAGTAGTAGTAGCCGTAGCCGTAGCGGTAGCGGTAGCGGCAGCGGTAGTAGTAGTAGTAGTAGTAGTAGTAGTAGTAGTAGTAGTAGTAGTAGTAGTAGTAGTAGTGGTAGTAGTAGTAGTAGGAATAGTAGTAGCAGGAGTAACAGCAGCAGTAGTAGTAGTAGTAGTAGTAGTAGTAGTAGTAGTAGTAGTAGTAGTAGTAGTAGTAGTAGTAGTAGTAGTAGTAGTAGCCGTAGCCGTAGCGGTAGCGGCAGCGGTAGTAGTAGTAGTAGTAGTAGTAGTAGTAGTAGTAGTAGTAGTAGTAGTAGTAGTAGTAGTAGTAGTAGCAGTAGTAGTAGCAGCAGCAACAGCCGCCAGTGGAGTGTTCTGACTGACATGCTCCCGGGTGTTTAAGACTCTACCCCTACATGCTAATTCCCTGTTATATTTATGTTGATAATGTGGACGTTCTGTCAACTACAAAATTATTATATTTTACCAATTTTTTGTGGAAAAGTCTACATGAGATTACTCGAGTAGGTTCTGTTTTGTATGAGGTGGCGGTGGGTGGGGTGGTGATGGGCTGAAGCTAATCCAGTCACTAGCGATTCAGTACCCAGTCTGCTACAAAGAATTAGTCGATACCATTGTACTTTCCATAGTATGAGGGTAGGAAAACTTAACGTTACCCTGTAGCAACAAAAACTCCCAAACGGCTATTGTTCTTGAAAATGTCAGGGCTCAGCAAACAGAGTTTTATAAACGCGATTCTTTCAGACAATTTAAATACAGCAAACCCCTCTCTATAACGGACGCTGTACATACAATCAAATAATGGCCACTAAAGACAGGTGGTCACTTCATATAAGTTATTGTCTGTGGAAGGTTACACCTTGTTACCAAATGATGGTGTTTCTTTAAGACGGGTGGTCATACGACCACTTGTCTTAAAGAACCATCGTCATTCGATCACAAAAGCAGTGGTCGCTATAGACAGAGCGTGTTGTATTTAGTCATAGATGTCGGGAATAAATTTCATTGGAAAGTAATATCTTCCGATTGTTGGGTTTTATTCTATCTCGTTCTCGTAATCCACGCAGGTGTTGAGTCCCGGTCCTGACAAAAACAATCATAAAATCAAATTCAACAATTGTCGTCTGCCGTTTCAGGTGGCGTTTTATGTCTCCCCGGCGCGAATCGAACTAATCCACCGCTGCGCGTGCGCATTGAGCCGAGAGATATCCAGATGGTGGATGAATACGATAGAGAGACGTAAGGAGGTATAAAAATCGTTGTGACGAGTAAATTTGAGCAAATGTTTGCCATTTTTAAAAGTCAAACACCATGGCGAATTTAGATTGTAGAGGCTCTATGGTGCAGATGTTTAGGTTAAGCAGAATTGTATTTTGTATGGATGACATTTTAAATTACTTTCGGTAAATGTGATTTTTATTATCAAATCCTGTTAGGATATGTCTACAGATGGGAGTCCGATTTGAATAAGCTGTTGCTTACTCGCGTTGACCATATCAACAACTTTAAGTTACCGCAACTTTAACCATTTGGCCTTTTCTCATAGAAAATGCCCATTTGAGGACAAGGAGAATAAATCTTTAAAAATTTACCACTGGAATGACTTGCTCGGTTATCGAGCCAGGCATTCCAGTGGTAAATTTTCAAAAATAGTCTTCTTTTGGTCTGCAAATGGACATTTCGCAAGACCACTGCAGAAGCCGTTTTTGGCTGATATGAGTGTTAAAGGGTTAAATTGTACATCTGCAAATAAATAATAAAATAATCCGTACGTCAAAGTCTGCGATAAACTGGTTAATCTGATCTTCAATTGCAATAATTTCAAGTTAAATTAACACATTAAATTTATTTTAGTTCACGCTGGGGTATGGGAGATTTAATACAGACGTCATGCGGAGTGACTCCTGTCATGTGCTATACCCGGCCGGCTCATAACGAGCTAGGTGACAAAATACTTAGGCATAAATCGCGAAATTAAGCGATTTTATATCTCTATATTAGGTTTTTTCAAACGCCAAATTTGCCTTCTATCTTCACATAGCCTACGTACGTGTGTCTGTGCGTGCGGTAGCCATCACGCCGCGTGCGCTCGTGCATGATCGCACACTCACTCGATTTATTTATTACGTTAAATTTCGTTTTATTTACTAGAACGCGTTTACTCTAATGCGTTTATTTCGACATTTTGCATCGAGTCACAAAAGACGGGAGATCAAAGGCGAAATGTAAATGTGTGTTAAACGATTGATCGAGGACTCGGTTAGTTGTCATGGAAATTCGTCAATTTATACGAATAAGAGCAACCGGCTCCACTCGGAAGTGGACCCGCTATGATAGAGCGATCCGCTTAATTTAGGGTTAGCTATTAATGATAGAAAGAAAGCAAACCTAGTTTTGTAATTTAAACTGTGTTGATTTTGAAATTGATGACAGCGTCTTGCTGTCTTAGAAAGCAACAGCTTACATATACATTAGTTTCAAAATTAATGTCAGTTACTGTTCGTGTTAAATTGATCTGAATTCTCCGAATACAAATTGATAACTTTAGCATCAAAGCTGTTAGAATCGTCTATTATTTTGTTTGTTCAAATCCGCAATTACCGCGCGCTTTCTGGCCAAAGAGGTGTGAATTGTGTCGTCGCTAAACTGTTATTGAAATCGTTCGAGTGCCGTCAGGCAGGCGAGTGACCGGGAATCGTTATAATCAATTCCCGGTAATAAGGCTTAATTACGGGTTTCTTGACGGATAAAAGGATTCGAGTACTCGTATCGATGACTTAATGAAAGGGAGTCGTGAAAAGCCTCTGCTTCCGCTTTTGTTGTCAACATTGATCTTTGCTTCCTACCTCGGCCACATTAAGTGCCACATTTCTGATGTGTTTGCATTTTGGATGGAGCAAATTAAGAATCTCGAACGTTTTCGAGTCATATGGTACGTTTGTCTCACTGTGCTTGTGAAACCGCAGTTGATGACTAGAATAAAGACCACGATCTGACTGACACCACAGCCGCATCCACTGCAATCATCATCATGAACTCTAAAGAAAACCAAGAAATAGAATTTAACTATTAAAACAATCTAACTCTATATAGCCTAAATCAAAATATAACGGAGCGGCTTTTTAGCCTGCATTCTGCAAACTCTATATTATTATTTCATCGTCATGTTCGTGGTGATGGTATTGGTGGCGCCGGAGGTGGTGGTGGTTTTGGTAGTGGCGGTACTAGTAGTGGGTTGTTGTTGTTGTTGTTGTTGTTGTTGTTGTTGTTGTTGTTGTTGTTCGTGGTGGTGGTGGTGGTGGTAGTGGTGGTGGTGGTCGTAGGGCTGCGCGATATACCGATACCATATTTAAAACCGATATCCTGCACTGACGGTTTCGTAATCATATCGAAACCGATATGGCTGTAAGCCAAACCGCGCAGCCCTAGGTGGTCGTCGTCGTAATCATCACCATATTTGCATGACTTCTCATGGTGCTATTGGTCTATTCAGGCCTGAACCTAAAGGGCAATTCCTGGATGGGTAAAAGTATAGCTTATTTGAAAGACTATTATATGACTTAATTAAACTCTTTGATGCAAACGTTATTCGGTTGCTCTTTATGGCAGGGATGTATGGGGCTACGAAAACTACCAACGCTTAGAACAATTGCACTGCAGTTTCATAAAAAAGTACTAAAAATAAAGAAGACTACCCCGTCTTTTATGGTGTATGGTGAATATGGAAGGTACCCAATCCAAATCACTATCAAATGCAAATTGAATGTTGAAATATTGGGCTACAGTTTTAATGGGCAGGCAAAATAAAATCTCATTTAAACTTTATAACTACATGTATAAACACTATATGGAGGAAGGCGTACAATACCATGGATAAAATATATTGAAACAATATTAAACGATACAGGATCGGTTTTCTGTGGACCACACAACAAGTACTCGATACAAAGACTACTGTAAACCAGATAAAGCAAAGACTAATCGACCAGTTTATACAGCAACGGGAGGGTGAAATAAATAGATCATCGAAAGGAACAGTGTATAATATATATATAAGACAGAATGGTGTGTAGAAAGGTATTTAATAATACTAAATGAATATAACAGGATAGCGCTTGGCAAATTTAGAACCTCAAATCATCGCCTGCCAATTGAAACTGGCAGGTGGACGAATACACCAAAAATAGATCGTAAATGCACATTATGCAATACAAACGATATTGGCGATGAATACCATTACCTTTTTATATGCACCTATTTCTCTGATGATCGGAAATCATACTTACCTTTATATCATAGAAACAGATCGAATTACTTCAAAATGCAACAAATATTGGACATTAAAAAGCAAGCATTACTTTTAAAAATATGCCTTTTTATTAGAAAAATTATGAAACATTTTTCCAAATGATAACACCTACAGCTAATTCCCATGACTATGACAATGGCAATATCTATACTCGGGGCAAACACACGGCCTACCCATACTACTACCGCTACAATAACAACAACAACAACAACAACAACAACAACAACAACAACAACAACTACTACTACTACTACTACTACTACTACTACAAGAGCAGCAGCAGCGACAACAGCGGCGGCTGCTTCTGCTGCTGCCGCCCCTACTACTAACACTACTGCTACCGCGGCTGGTACGACTACTACTACTACTGCTACTGCTACTGCTACTGCTACTACTACTACTACTACTACTACTACTACTACTACTACTACTGCTATTGCTACTGCTACTGCTACTGCTACTGCTGCTGCTGCTGCTACTACTACTACTACTACTACTACTACTACTACTACTGCTACTGCTACTGCTACTGCTACTGCTACTGCTGCTGCTACTACTACTACTACTACTACTACTACTACTACTACTACTGCTGCTACTACTACTACTCCTACTACTTGTATTAGGCTCATGATGATAAGCAATGTAAGATCTGGTACCCATGGAAGACGCAGTCTGCAGGAATTCAGCAACCAGACAATTAAGGGGGAAAGCGTGATATGGGGTGGGTGGTGTTGTTATACTTTAATTTTGTAAACCTGGCCCCACTCCTCGTTTCTCTTTCGTTTTTTCGCGGAACTGAGGAGAACGGACGAAAGGTTACTCGTGATGGCAGGGAAGTGTGAAATGGCGGGAGGTGGAGGGGTTGTTATACTTAATTTTGTAAACCTGGCCCCACTCCTCGATTCTCTTTCGTTTTTTCGCGCAATCGAGGAGAACGGACGAAAGGTTACTCGTGATAACAGGGAATGGTTGAGTGACTAATGGTGAATATATAGGGAATATTGCTGGACAAATGCGGATAAAGATTATTATGTTCATATGTAGATGTTGAACTAAATTCTTTTTAATTGCTTTTTATGGTCGCAGGAGGAGGTGGGTTGGATGTGTGGGGGGGGGGCGGGTGTCGCTCTCGCGAATTGAGTTGCCACATTGTTTCCGGATACCGCCATCCATACTTATAAACAACGAGAAGACACCCAGCATGACGCCGATGGCCGAATAGGTGACTTGCCACTGAGTGGGAATGTGAGTGGTCGCGTAACTGACACGATGTGGCGAATAGATATATAATATAGATATTATTATAATGAGCAGTGTATATCTGAACATTTAATGTCCGACATCAACCCCACTCCCACCCCAACACCTACCCCCGCCTGATGACCTCAATAATAACTAGTGTATAATGATAATGATGATAATGACAATGATAATTATAATAATGATAATAATGATAATAATGATAATATTATTAACTGTTGTTGTTGTTGTTGTTGTTGTTGTTGTTGTTGTTGTTGTTGTTGTTGTTGTTGTTATGATGATGATGATGATGATGATGATGATTATTATTATTATTATTATTATTATTATTATTATTATTATTATGATAATATAATGTAGTACTTGTGGTTGTGGTACCGTATTATGCTCGTATTATACCTGTTCACATGTACATATGTCTGTATGTTCCCCCACATACTTGTAAAAGTCTGGGTGTAATAAATGAAATGAAAATGAAATGACTAACACATTGGATCTTAAATAACTACAATAGGCAAATAATACGAAGAATTATAACATCGTAAACATGGGATTATTTCTTCTCCCGGGCGCAGCCATTTTCTCGTAACGAGAGCAAGATTTCACGAGATCATGATGTCATCCCCGCTTCAACGCGATCTTTGTCGAGGATATCAGGAAATGTTCCTGTGCAGTAAATAAGGTGCGTGCGTGCGTGTGTGTGCGGGTGTGATGCTAATCAACCAAGGAAAATGTCCTGATATTTGTATCAAAACATTATTCACTTGATCCTATCTTAGGCAATATTCATGCGATTATAATTATCCAAGCAAATAGCCACTTCCTTCAGCTTTAAGCACATTCCAATTTTACAGCCTACGAGACAAAACCATCTCATGCTGAATTTTACAAAAAAAGGAAAAAATCTCAGATCGGATCTTAGATGACCAATATTTATATATTCCCGACATTTGAACGCATTGTCCGATTTTAACACCGATTATATCATAGTAATCCCGAAGTCGGCACCTATTTGGAGGTTCAACAATCATTGAAATCGCTTCAGCCATTCTGTTGCTATTATCATTTACATATACCTCCTTATAATATATACTGGTATCTATTAGCCTCGTGCCTCCGATCATCCCTAGTGACGGTGCAGGGCCAACGTCACTGGACGCGATAAAATGGCAGCGCCCTGATGCCCGAAAAACTGTCAATTTTACAGACTTTATCTAGCGATATTTGGTTACGCTATTTCTATCTGGCTATTATTCTGGCGTAATTGCGGTAAAAATGTAATAATCTTTAAAATAAAGTACACGTTTTATCATCCCGGAATTGTCCTTTAAGGCAGTGCGGGAGTGCATTCGCACAGGGCCCCACAATTTCCAGTGTCACAAAAAATGCTTTTCTTAATGTGTATTTTCAAGTTACACGCATAGATGCCACATCACAGTGATGTGGCCAAATCTCATAGCCCTCCGATCTCAGTGACCACCAGCCCAGGGACCACCAGCCCAGGGACCACCAGCCCAGGGACCACCAGCCCAGGGACGACTAGCTCAGGGACCACCAGCTCAGGGACCACCAACTCAGGGACCAGCAGGTCAGATACCGCGAGCGCATGGACCACCAGCTCAGGGGCCACTAGCTATAGGACCACCAGCGGCATTATGGTTGCAGCGAGGCTAGCTTTCTCGCAAAGTTCTGAGGAATCAGTGCAAGAATTTCAGAAACTTTGCACGGGGGCCCCATAAATCCGAAGTTCGGCCTTGGGTCTAATGGTTTGCGTCTTTATTCGGTATTGTCATGGTCGAATGCGTATCGACGATGAGGCTAATGTTAACGACGTTCTTGACACGTTTATACCGGATATTGAAAACAACAACAATCACGTATATTATATTTCCAAACCTTGGAGAAATAATCGCTCCAGATTTCCCGTCACCAACAATTATGCTAAGAAAATTCTCTATTACTGTGGTGTCAAAATTCATCGCATTTGATAACCTGCGAATTGACTTGGTCAACGAACCAAATAATTTGATCGGTTTCTGGTACATGTAATCCCGACAACACTTTTATAGTGAGTGTTCGGTATGTCATTCTACGCCAACTAAACGACAATTTTACAACCAAGTCGAGCAGAAGGCTTCACACATTTGAACCGGAAATGCATATGGTCGTGACCAAGAGCTGATAATTTGTCGCTTTTCAAGCTGACCCTGTAGGTCAGCGAATGTCATTTCCAATGGAATCGAACATCGAATAAAACTCCCCTCTACCGACACAATTCATTTGTTATAAATTAATCCATTTTCACATACAGATCGAATGGATTTCATTCCGACCTTTGTATATGACCCATAAGGAATGCCTAACTCGATAACGGATTTGTTATCCACGGTAACTGAACCTTCAAATTTGAACTGCGATCCGCATTTCAGGGTGATAACGTCCAGCGAATCGATTAGAATTTCTAACTGACATGGAATTTGTGGGCCGGTCGCTGAACTGTTTTAGTCGTCGTCGTCGTCGTCGTCGTCGTCGTCGTCGTCGTCGTCGTCGTCGTCGTCGTCGCCAAGAACATCAACACATCTGCCACTGTTCTCATCGCAACTACCATTATCGTTGCTAAATTGACTGCTGTCATCATTATTGTCGTCGTCATGGACATCATTAATTTCAATACAAACTGTAACAATTACAACTTCAATAGCCAGTCTCTGATGACACAAGAGTGGCATTATTTGAGCAGGATGCCTTATCTTCCATCTATGGCGCTAGCGTTGTATATGAAGTGATGCGGAAGAGATAGCATCTCAATTACTGGTCTCGGATGTAAACAGAAGACGCCTAGTGGCATTATGGCAAACCGTAAATTCTCCGCAAATCAGACCACGGATCTCTGTAACAGGCTGGCCGAGCCCCGCCACAATAATGGCGGAAACAAAAGAAACACATTTTCTTTCATATTCTGTTGAATATTTTGAAATTACTTCGACTGTGAGCTGTTGGGAGTGACGATGATGATGACGATGTGCATGACAGCGGCGGTGCTGGCAGTGGCTTTGGACTCCTGATGGTGGTCAAGTTGTTACATGTGGTGGTTTCGATTGTGGCGGCGGCAGCGGTGATGGTAATGGCGGTGGTGTTTGAAATGGTTGCGGCGGCAACGGCGGTGGTCGCTATCGTTGAGGAAGTGGCGGTGACGATGTCCGTGGTGGCGCTGGAGATGGTGGTTCTGATGCTGGTGGAGACTGCAGTTGTAGCTCCGGCCGTGGTGGTGGAGGTTGTGGTAGCGATGGTGATGGTGGTGGTGGTGGTGGTGGTGGTGGTGGTGGTTGTGGTGGCGTGGTAGTGGCAGTCGCAGTGGCCGCGGCGGTGGTAGCAGTGACGGTGGTGACGGCGGCGGTGCCTAATGCAGTAACAGCTTCCAGTCAGACTAGTTTCAAAGTATTCAACCGCGGACCTATATGCGTGCTTTTAATCTGAAATATTATGATTTCGGGGTGATTTGGACATAATACATGCATAATTACTAGATGTAAAATATTAATCAACGGACCTTTCCATTTTTAACCATGCCCCTCCCATCACTAGCTAAGCTCCACCCACACCTCGCCGCGTTGGGATTGATCGATCCCCAAATGCCCTAGCTACCAATTTCCTGAAAACTAAACAGGGAAGCTGTTGAATATTTTGTAACTAATTTGATTGGGTGCTGTTGCTGTCTATGGCAGCAACAACGCCCAGTCAAATTAGTTTCAAAATATTCAACAGAATATTTATTAAATAGTAAAAGCAAACAATTTGTGCAACAACGCATAGACCGTCTTCAATGATGGGTGGGTGCTCTGGAAAGGTGAATTAATTTAGTGGTTCTCTACTTATAGAAACTATGTATAATAATATGATTTTAATCATTCTCCAAATTTTTTATTTTTTTTTATTAGCCAGATCTCAATGGACCTTTCCAGTTTATCCATCCATCATGTGACGTCATAATCAACTACGTGACGTGTAGGATAGCGCTATACTCACCTACAGCATGAATGACGCATGATTAATAGTCCGACACGTTGTACGAATTGTACGTCTTTGCTATTTAATAAACATTCCGTTGAATATTTGAAACTAATTTGACTGGGCGCTGTTGTTGTCATAGACATGCAGCAACTACACCCTGTCAAATTAATTTCAACGTATTCATCAGCTTAGCTGTATATTTTTCAGGAAATTAATAGCAAGGAAGTTCAAGGATCGATCGATCCCAACACTGGCGAAGCGTGGGTGGAGCTTAGCTAGAGATGGGCATAGCTAAAACTGGAAATGACCATTGTACTACCATTTGGCTAATTAGGCGAATAAGTAGATCGGTCTTTGCAAAATGAAACAAAGTCCTTAAATGCCACCTCACCCCCACACACCTACACCCCGGTCCGATAACTTCAATTTCACGACGTTGATAACGGTGCATCCAGAAAATGTTTGAAAAATACTGACAAGAATTTGCGGACGTTGTGTAACCTCTTTTGCATGCTATTCGCAAATTCAAATTCCGGATCGCATTTTATTGGCTTTTCTCCTTCGTGACGTGACGTTAGAGGCGTGTTCTCAGACAAAGCCTAGCCATTCGTATCTCGCGAGATATCCTTAGATACGAGATCGAAAAAAGTATCTCGTACGTATTGAGTAGCCATTGGCGTAGTGATTTCCACCAGAATATTGTGGTAGAGAGAACTGAAACTTAAAAGGGCACGAGCGCTACTCTCTTCATACCAGACAATATTATTTTCACGTAAAACGAGATGATATAAAGGTTATAGTAGTCTGTATGACAAGCAGTTAACAGAAAAATAGTCCCTCTGAATTCGTCGTAAAATTCAAATCTGTCGCACATCTGTCGCGCACAAAATGAGGTCAAGAATTTGCTGACGTTGCGTGCATGTTGATATCACAGGAACCACAGGGTGGATCGAGTTGATTTCAATGTCTGTATCAAACTAGGGATACAGATGTAAAGATGGTACCAGAATTAACACGATCCACATTGTTGCTTTTACTGTCCTCTAGAGAGTTAGCCTGGGTCCAGATCTGTCTGGTCTGCGAAGTGGAGTCTGTGTAACAGTCTAGTCGTTGTGATGAAGTAATAAGATGACCGGTCAATACATTAGAGGTGTATTCGCAAAGTAGCCACGCTACTATTTTTAGATTGGAAGCCTAGTCTGTCTTTGTAGATCCTGGCGACAATATGCCGTAAGCATCTTTATCATTGATCTACATGTCCTGTTCAAATAAAGAGACCTTTTTTCGATGCCTGGTCTCCAGTGAATGGAGTAATCCAGTTTTAACTATGCCATGCCCATGTCTAGCAAAGCCCAACCCACGATTTGCCTGTGTTGGGATCAATCGATCCATGCACTCTCTGAATCTAACGTTCTAGAAAATTGTACAGGTAAGTTGTTGAATATTTTCAAATTAGTTTCAAAATATTCAACAGCATGTTTATTTATCCGATATCTCGCTATTGCTTCCGTATGTAAACGCAACATATTCCTTCAAAATTTACCAAGTAGCGTTACCGTCAGCTTTATCTCTAGCTGTCTGCCAGGTAACGCTGCGGTCATCATTTTTTCTCGCTCTCCACCAGGTAGCCCTACCTTGCAGTCCAAGACTATCTTCCAGCTGCATGAATGCAAACCGATATATCCGCTATATATTCACCTACATAGTACACGAAATAGTTAAACAGGATTAGGCAATGAGAAAGAGGCTTTAGATGCTGAGAATTCAAGATTCAAAGCGTCAAATAATTTCAGCACGCGTAAAGATAGCTATACATAGACAAGGCGTAGGTGTAAAACCGATAATAACAAAAGTACTATGATTGACGCTAGAAAAGCGTGCACAAAATTAGTGTCGAAATATATCGCATAATACAAAGCTAAATCCAGAAGTAAGATACGGAAAATGAGGACTAAAGATCCCAAATCCTACTGGAAACTAAATAAACCACAAAAGAACACAACACTGCATTGCTAAAATCACAGATCTGTTTGAATATTTCAAAGAACGACGTAGACGTTGTCCATGATACATACGGTTACAGCTGACGTAAATAAAAAGAACCCAACACTGAATGCCCTTATAACGGAGTCTGAAATAAGTACGGCGATTAAACAATTAAAATCTAACAAATTGGCAGCCGAAATTAACAACGAATGTATTAAGGCTACAGCACACATAATGATCCATCTGTACAAACACATTTTCAATCTCGTAATAGACAGTGAGTAAATACCAGCTCTCTGGACACGTGGAATTATCATAGCGATATACAAACAAATAGGCAACCCCCAAACAAACCCAAAACTACAGACCCATAACATTGCTAAGCTGTCATGGGAAACTATTTACGTCTATTATTTGCTGTCGAATAAACGTTTATAAGGACGAACAAGAACTTCTCTGTGAACCCCCAAGTTGGATTTAAAAAAGGTTACTCGACGATGGACGATATAATTACCCTTACATCACAAATTGGCCTTTCCCGTTTTAGCTATGCCCCGCCCACCTCTAGCTAAGCTCCACCCACACCTTGCTCGTATTGGGATCGATCGATCTCTGAACACCCTGACTATCAATTTCCAAAAAACTACACAGGTAAGCTGTTGAATATTTTGAAACTAATTTGACTGGGTGCTGTTGCTGCCTAAGGCAGCAGCAACGCCCAGTCAAATTAGTTCCAAAATATTCAACAGCATGTTTATTAAATAACAAAGAATTACAAAGACATACAATTCATGCAACGTGTCGGAGTATTTGTGATTTGATGACGGTCTATATGGAACCCTTTGTGACGTAATGATTGTGACGTCATCATACACGCGCTGAGCTGATTATGGCGTTATACGAGGTCAGATGATGGATGGATACTATGGAAAGGTGAATTGAGGTTACTAAACCAAAACGTAAACGACTATACTGTGCCTTTTTTACTATGCAAAGGTATTTGACACAGTTTGGAGGGATAGTATATGCGACAAACATTGCTTCAATTCAACATAGGAGGCAAAATATTTAATGTCATACAGAGCACGTATAGAAATATAAAATCTCAAATTAACGTAAATAATGAACTTTCTCCAAACTTTGGTTGTGGTTGGGGAGTCAGGCAAGGCGAAACCCTTCCCCGCTTCTATTTTCTATCTACCTTAACGATCCCGAGCAATTGCTTGTTGGGAATAACTGTAAACCAACCGAACTACAATGTGAGGAACATGATGCTATAACACTCATTAAAATATTAGTCCTCCTCTACGCCGATGACACAATCCTTATAGGAGAGGAAGAAAAGGAATTAAAAAAAATTGCTTACCACTTTTGGAGCTTATGTTGACAAATCAAAACAAGTCAATACAGATAAAACCAAAAGTATGGTATTTGGAACAGCAAAACGCTACTTAAATTCTATCTAAATAATAATGAAATAGAAATATGTGATGATTATAAATATCTAGGAATCACAATTTCTCCAAAACGGTAGACTTTTAAAAGCCCAAAAAACATATATCCGAGCAAGCGTATAAGGCGTCATTTGCATTATTACGGACATCACGAAAGCTTGATTTACCAGTCGATTGCCAACTAAAACTATTCAGACAACTGGTAGAACATATGTTATTATATGTGTGACGAACTACAAAAAGTAAAGCTCGTGTTTCTCAGGAATACATTAAAAGTAGAACGTTCTACGCCTAGGTATATAGGTATATAATATATGGTGAAACTGGTGAAATGGCACTAAAACCTTTAATTAAACTCCGTATAATAACGTATTGGTTAAGACTTGTTACAGTCAAAGAACATAAAATATCTGCTCTAATCTATAAATATATGATTACTAACTACTATTATGGCAATAGACAGTATACATGGATGATACATGTTAAAACTATTCTCGACGCAACAGGACACAGTTACATTTGGACTACACAGAACGTGCAAAATATCAAAGACAGAAGTTATCAAGATACATAGGGACTTAAAGATCAATACGTGCAACTATGTTATAGCGAAATGCAAAAGTCCTGGAAAAGAAAAAAATACAATGGTTTTAAATGCCATCTAGATACAGAAGATTGCCTTTCTATTTTAGGAGATTTTAATAAAATTACATTAACGAGATTCAGAACTGCAAATAATTATTTGCCGATAGAAACAGGGCGATGGGTCGGGACGAAACGTGAGAACAGGAAATGTAATCTATGCGCACAAAATAATATATAGGTGATGAATATCACTATATTTGAACCTGCAAATTCTTTTAGGAAAGGTGCATAGAACTAATCCCAAAATACTACAATATTCGACCAAACTACGACAAATTCCAAAGATTATTTTCAACAGTAAAACATAAATTATTAACGAATATTTGTAACTTTATTAGCATTATAACAAGAGAGTACAGGAACAACAACAACAACAACAACAACAACAACAACAATAACAACCACAACAACAACAACAACATAAATAACAACAACAACAACCACAACAACAACAAGAACAGCAGCAACAGCAACAGCAACAGCAACAACAACAACAACAACAAGAACAGCAACAACAGCAACAACAGCAACAACAACAACAACCACAACAACAACAACAACAACAGCAGCAACAGCAACAGCAACAACAACCACAACAACAACAACAACAACAACAACAACAACAACAGCAGCAGCAACAACAACAACAACAGCAACAGCAACAGCAACAGCAACAGCAACAGCAACAACAGCAGCAACAGCAACAATAACAACCACAACAACAACATAAACAACAACAACAACAACATCATCATCATCATCATCATCATCATCATCAACAACAACAACAGCAAAAACAATGACGATAGCATTATTAACACGGACGACGTGAACAACAACGACAACAACGACGACGACAGCTAAAGACCTAAGCAGGCGATGACAATGGTGGTGCCAATAACAAAATCAAATAATAAATTAAAACGAATCATCCTCTTTTTACCAAACACGGAACAACTGTCTATAGCCTATAATTTGTATTATACTAATACCTCATATATCAATGTAAAGTTGATCTGAGTGGAAATAAAGTTCAAGTTCAAGTTCAAGTAAGAAAGTGACGTCGCTATTAAAGATACACATTCACACCAAAATGCGTGAAAATAAAATTGTTCAAATTATATACTCTTAGAGGTTTGTGCATCTCAATGTAATGAAGTGAAATACATTTTTTAAGATACGACTATTTCATTCCGTACAAATTATTTTAATATTTTTAAATGCGAAATTGAATTAGGGACTCGTGTCTCGAATGTGTAATGCGTCATGAAATCATCATACGTTAGATTTATTTCGAGCTCTTACATCTATAGGCCAATAATCTAAGCTTCTAAAAGTACACAATTTTGACAATTTTATTTTCAAACATTCTGATGTACGTACGTACGTGCGTGCGCGCGTAGGAAAAGTTTTCATTCCATGTCTCGAAAATTAAACAAACTTAGATCCAGAATTTATGTGCGCCAATATTTTATCTTATGTTTAGAGATAGCAAACGTAGGACGTATTTATTGGCTATAAAAAACGTGTTGGTAAACCCCATATTCGATTGTCGCCTTTCTGAACCGCGACATATCGGGGATAATGAGAGATTAATTCCGTATTTTTTTCTGGTCGGCCACATGTTTCAGACAATGGCGGACGAGTTATTGCTCGGGTCACGTAATTATGCAAGCCTGCGCTGTGTGAAGTGCCATGTTCAGATGCAGTATGGTGACCCGTAAATTATCAGGACAGTCGGGTACTGCCAAGGTGGATCACACGCAGTGATTGTGGAACCATAGCAGAAAAATTCCCAATTAGTCAGCTTGAGTTAAACGCAAACTATTTTTTGTTCAAATGAGAGCACGATAATACACGTGTCTTATAACCGTGTCTCGCATACACATAAAGATACAATACAATAAATACACCAAGGTAACGGATTGTACAAATAATAAAATGACAACCTTTAACCCTTCAACACTCAAGCCAACCAAAAACTGCTTCTGCAATGGTCTTGAAAACTCAATTCGCAGACCAAGACAACACCATTCCCGGAAATTCACCAGTGGAATGACTGGCTCGATAACAGAGCCTGTCATTCCAGTGGCAACCCCTAAAATAATTATTCTTTCCCGGTCCAAAAATGGGCTATGCGAAAATTGATGCTACCTTAAGCAAATTTGACTGTTAAAGAGTATAAGATAAATGGAATAACAAATTATAGGAAAGATACACCTCATTTTATACTAGCTGTTCAGATTATACAATATCCAACAGATAAACTACGAATGGCATTTAACCTCATTTTAAACAAATTCTGCTACCTCGTTCCCTGGATTAAAAGAAATGTTTGTCAGAGATAAGTTAATACGTTTCCAAAGCAGTATAAAACGTAAAGCTGAATATCTTTGAAAGGTAATCTAATTGGAAGCCATTGTTACCTGGGGCAACAGTGTCTTCCAATCATATAGAGTCCAAAATATTCAACAAAACATTTCTTGCATCATGTTCAAAATTTTACTAACTAAAGTCAAATGGATACCAGATCATTGTGAGATAGCTGGGAATGAAAGAGCTGACATAAGAACGAGCAAATCAAGAAACCGATGGATCGAGCAAATAGTTTTGATGAGCAGAAATAGGATATCAAACTGAGAATACGCAATGAAAGGCCTCTGAAAGATCCAGTCTGCAGCCTGCCACGAAGTACTCTCTGCACAAGCTGAAAATTGTGGACCTTTTTGCAGCTGTTAGAAAGCAGAGGAAACAACAAAACATTTTCTGCAGGGTTGTGAGGTCTTCAGCGATCGCAGGCAAATCATCTGGCCAACCCAAACAAGTTTCGAAGAACGCTCTTCGGTCTGGAAAACGATTTGGTTGAATATGCCACGTGCTGGTGAATGCAAAGAAGATGAGGTATGCCTAGTACTAACTAAAATGCTTCTGTTTTTTGCTTGAGAAACGCTTTAACATTTTGACGAGTTGGACTGTATATTACATATTTAGGTGGAGCCTGACGTGCGAGACGATATTAAATACACACATGAATTGTATTCGTATACCAACCTATTGCTTACTATTCCTCGAATATCATTGAAATTCGCTAAGTCAATACTGTGTCTCGTTACAAGCGCGATGTGAACAGACGGACGAATAAACGAATGACTGAGCGACCGAACAAGTGACAGACCTAGCTTGTAGCTTGTAGAAATCATAACCTCCTTCGTAGGAGAACCGCACTGACATGCGCGGGACTAGCTGACAGACCGACCGACCGATAAACCCCCGGCCCATCCCCCGTTTGTCAGGCACCCACATAGCCGGGCAAATCTCTAGGTGATATTTGAGATTTCATTTCTAATTGACAATTATGGAAAACTAATCAACAGGATAGTTATATTATATGATAAAGAATGGGTTATACATGTACTGACATGACGTCACAAACTACCGCTCGAGGAGGAAAATTGGCGGCGGCCACAATCCAACTCTAACACGATATTAAATATGCAAATTATCGTGATATAAATATATGGCTGCATCGCAATGTGAATGTTATGGAATCGCTATATGTCATAATCTATCAATAACATGTGACACTTGCGATAAGATTAGTATTTATTTAACCTATTCATGACGAAGCCGGCCAAAACCGGCCTCTGAAGAGGTCTTGCGAATGTCCATTCTCAGACCAAAAGAAGACTATTTTTGAAAATTTACCACTGGAATGACTGCGAGCCAGTCAATCCAGTTGAAAATTTTCCAAAAAAATTGTTCTTTTGGCCTGCAAATGGGCTTTCTATAAGTAACTATTTAAATTTTTGGACAAAATTTAATCGTTAAAGAGTTACTAGGCTATATGCACTAATAGAGCAATAATGCATAGGACACCAATATGTGAAAATAATTTCTTTCTCAAGCATAGAAAATCATACTCGCAGTGCAATATATTTCAAATATCTTGCACTAACATAGTGTGGCAAGCAATCCAATGCTATAGATGACAATTGTGACAATTGTCAAATTTCCCCAATTTTAATGCCAATCGTATTATTTCAAAAACTCGCTTAATGGGGCGATAGAAAACCGACATCTTAAGGACGATATCGCAGATTTACTGGCCTCGCTCCTTAGATTAAAATCTTCGCGTCACATCATCATCTTCCAAGCGAACACAACGTCAACGAGACGAGTCTTAACGAACCCCGTATCAAATCTGAGAAGAAATTTTACGCTATCTTATCATTGATGGATTTTAAACGGCGAAGAGCACCGTGTGTAACAATTGGCCTCATCAATTACTTGTCTCTGGATAATGTTTTCCGAAAACTTCATCATCTTCCTTCGTTATCGGAGGGTGTGGACCGTGAGGTGGGTGATAGGGTGGGTGGGGAGGACAGTAGGAGGGTGGGTGCTAGATAACAAAGCGGTAAACGTGTTGCCTGCCTCTCGAGTCGCTCAGAAATTATTGGTCTCGTCTTGTGAGGTGCTCCGCTGAGTGGCTTCCCTAATTAGCTTGTCATACAAAGTCATTCAAGAACAGCTTGGGGGTGAGTGGCCGCATTATTAGTAAACGACAAAGCTATATTTTATCTCGGCTACACGCGAAAATCATTCATAAAGAAAATATTGAAATAACGCCCCTCTCTTGCGGCAAACTTGAAGAGTTTTCTGAGATTCTTTTTTTAATAATTGCTACTCAAAAATGGGGGACGGTTTGTGGAGCATCTAGTAGATCGTAATGATAACGAATGCGGCATTGGTAACCTTTTGATCCCGGAAGGCAGAATGCCAAATATTATTTACGGTTTAACAATTATTCGGTTGGATATTCTGAAACTAATTTGACTGGAAGCTGTTGCTGCCTATGGCAGCAACAGGTTCCTGTTAAATTAGTGTCAAAATATTCAACAGCTTCCCCGTGTCGTTATTTTCAAATTGAGAATTTGAAATTTCATGGCTCAAAGGGTTATTAGAGGATTTCCAATCTGGTGGTCAAGTATATGACATCATTATCAATTACGTCACATGTAGACTGACGTCACAAACAAAAATACTAATGAACGGTATAATCTAAGTCCGCCATGAACGCTTAATAATCCGTCATCTGTACGAATTGTATATCTTTACTACTTAATAAGCATTCTGCTGAATAATTTGAAACTAATTTGACTGGGTGCTATTACTGCCAACAACACCCACTCTAATTACTTTCAAAATATTCAACAACTTACCAGTATAATTTTCTAGAAATTGTGATTCTAGGGTTCAGGGTTCGATCGATCCAAAACACAGATAAATGGTGGGCGGAGCTTAGCTAAAGATGGGCGGGGCATAGCTCAAGCTGGATTCTTCCATTCGCGGACAGATGTGAGAATAAGCACTATAGGGAAAACTTCTAGCTATGGCCACATACATTTCTAGCTATGCCCCGCCCATTTCTAACTATGTCCCGCCCATTTCTAGCCACACGCCGCCAATTTCTAGCTATTTTCCGCCCTTGTTTTGCGTGTGTTTTGATCGATTTCTCTACTTTAAATCGTGAATTCCCAGAATCCTTATTTCAAGGTAACTATACTGGTAACCCATTCGATAGCCAATATACTCCATAAAAATAGTCAAAATGTTCCATAGAATGTTTATTAAACAGTAAAGACATACTACCCGTGCACTTGACGGACTCTTCAACGTCCATGACCGACCTAGCTACGTCATTCATTATGAATTTCTATTTTGATGACGTCAGCCTACATGTGATGTATAATTGACGTCGTATACCTGATATCAATTAAGAAAATTAGTCTCATCAGAGCCCTCCGATATTGGAAACAAAATCAGATCCCAGAAGTTGTTTACGATATACACAGCTCTGTGTTTTAGCCATTTAAAGCCGCGGTCAGGTCGAGCTTGTGCTGCGACTCAACTAGTCGCCGCTTGATTTTCCAGCAACTATCGGCAACTCCCAGCGACCAATTTAGTCTCCGACGGGTTTGACCTGAGCGTACCTGCGATCACTTTATTGTCCATCGCCGTTAATCGCCGTCCAAAAAATCTCTAATCGCTAGAAATTTGATATCGGCGTGCCCGTTGACCAACAGCGCAGGGACCAATATCGAATTCGATATCGGCAAGCCCGTTGACAAACGGCGCAGCGGACCAATATCACATTACACAAGTTTCTAATTGCATGTCTGCCTAACGGTGTTATTCAGATGTTACATAATGTTGTATCGCAGTGGCAGTGGAGGAAAGTTACGGCAGGTTCCAAAGTTGTTAGAAGTGAATATGAACTTGGTTTCATTTTCAATAAAAAAAAATAGGGAAACAAAAGAATACGTAGCAGCGACATCGATGTACATGTTGTATACACCTTTGAAAGTCATTGTTGCTCTTAGAATTAAGCATGGCGCCGCTAAATCTACTCAGTAAATTTTGATATGTACTCATGTCGGTCTGAATGAATGGATGAATTTATTTACACCCAGACCGCTTTACAAGGTATATGGGGACATTTCTATATCTCAGTAATCTGTGGACAGTAAGTGTATATTATACAATTATTTCCATGAGTCTTATATAATAAAGTATGCACGTGAGAGTAATTATCCAAATATCAGAGATAGTTTATAGTTAATAATTATTCATATACATACATATCTACGTAATTCATGACGTCATTCACACGCACGCAATCACGCACGCACGCACACACACTAAGTGTCAGTATATCAGACATGTGACTTTGTCTTGGTGCGGTGGTCCATTGGAAAGATGTCTGATTGCTGATGCCATGCGGAGTTGCATTATGGCGGTTCGATCCCCGCCCGGGGAGATGGTGATCAACAAATTAAACTAATGGGTGCATGACTGTCGGCTGGTTAGCATGTGGAAATTGAAGCCGCGCGTACATACATACATACACACATACATATACACACACATACACATTCAACCGTTTTGTTGCTAATTCCGATCAAAAGTATCAAAATATCTTCTCGTCAAGAGAAGACTGACCCCGAAGACCAGCCACCGGAATGGCTGGGTCGGTTATCGAGCCAGGCATTCCAGTCGCAAATCCCCAAACATTACTAATATTAATTATTCACGTGGAACAATTTGTTCGCTGCTGTCAAAACATCATTGATAACAATGTTATTTCCAAGCATTTTGGTGTGAATGTGCACCTTTTAATATTGTGTGCTATTGTGCTATTTGATTTCATGGTTATACGGAATTGTGTTATTAAATTATTCAAATTTAAGAATTATGGCGTTTTATTTATTTAGTTAGTTATGTATTGCGTTCGCCAGTCATTAATAAGGCTCGATTAGAAACAGAAATTTGTGTACTTTGATATTGTTTCATATCGTCCCAAATACATCGATTTCGATATTGTCCCCTGCGCCGTTGGCCAACTGGGGCGCCGATACCAAATTTTATATTGGTCCCCTGCGCCATTGGCCAACGGGCGCGCTGATATCAAAGTCGATATTGGTCCCTTGCGCCGTTGGCCAACGGTCGCGCCGATTTCAAATTCGTTATTGGGCTTGTGCGGTTAACCAACGGGCGCGCCGTCATCAAATTTGATATTGGTCCCGTTGGCCAACGGCGCAAATACGATATTGGCGCGTTACATCGACATGAGTGTAATTACGATTATCGGCAACGGAATTATCGGCTGTAACCAAGCAGTACACAGGAACTGATGGATAACAGAGTCAGTCATTACAGTAGTAAAATTGTAAAAATGCGTCTTTTTATTGCGATTAAAATTAAAACAAAATCGCGCAATTAAAGTGTTAATTACTTAAAGCAATGCCAGAAGATTATTTAATTCAAGCTGTCAGTCTCATAATTCATGGGTCAGATCTGCCAATCAAGCATCTGAAGACACAATCACATCACGTAACATCAACTGATGGTACTATAAAATGACGTCACTAAAGATTTGACTTTTGTCGACATAGTTTGAATGGGAAGTCTTTTCGCATAATATTATATTTACTATCTGTAAGGAAAATCAAACTATTTTAGCAGATAACTTTTAGATCCGGAGCAGAATTCTAAAGGTTGGTCATGTTCTTGTCTTTTTACTAATCCTCATTCAGTGTTCATCTCCCTGACACTTCAGACACCTATTCTCGGGATATATATCCACATCCGTAAGAGAGCCAGATTTTCGATTCAATTCCCTGCTTTTTAAAAAATTAATATGGCACCACATCCTTACACTTTAAAGTCGCTACTCCTCCGTTAATAAGAAATGTAGCTTGATTAAAGTTGAGAGGCATACTCTATGGGTAACTCTTGATATTATTATTTTTCAACCCACCGCCCTGCTGTGTTTCAGTAGGGCGCCCACTCTCAAATTTCTAAAATCTATATAAATCTAAATCTAAAATCTACATAAAATTTAAAATCTATATTCAATTTGTGGAAGGTTCCGGAACGTCTCCTACACGCTTTTTTCTATTTATTGTTAATTCCTGTGTTTTTGCAGAAATATTTTGTACATGAGGATAGTTTATTAACCTCAACCACCATGCATTATTACGCTACGTATTATAGCAAAAGGCATGATCTACAATCTAAAGCAAGTATCAAAATGAAAATACATAATTACCATAGGAAAGGAAACTATCCTTTTTACTTTATCACATGTGTGTTTGAGACATGATGCAGAACAGATTATCTAATGATTTCTTGGATACATGGGATACAATAGGCATATCCACATTTTTAAGGCGATAATGCACAACAAACATATATTGCAAATATGAAAGGTTGTTTCAAAATAATTACATGACCTGTTAATTAATGCTGCGTTTCTAGTTGATGTGAGTGCGCGTACGCCTTGGAAACGGGAAGCGCAAGGAGTTGCCGATAGTTGTTAGTAATTGAATCGTAAGCGACATGAGCTCAACATTTCTATCCGGTTGCCGACAGTTCTAGCGCTGCGCGGGTCATCGTAGTTCTACCTGACCGCAGCTTAGATCTAGTGTCGACGACACGGTGGTTAGAGAACGCCGCAAGAGAAACTGGTAATGAGGAAGAATATAAATAACAAGTACACATATTGATGCAAGGCATCAATGGTAAATAGCGTGCCCGGAGGCTATTATAATTCTGAGAATAAATTTAACTGTTTCATGAAAAAATTAAGTTATATATAAGCATACAAGCCACTCATGCAAAAATATAGTGGACAATACCACAAAAGAAGGAGTATTTCTTGCAAAAAGATATGGGCGGTATTAGCTATGGGCTAGGAAAAGCAGCTTATATTTTTGGTCAGTCCAACAATTTTTCCATCCATCTTTTTTCTCCAGGCCAAACTCCTTAACAGAGAGAGGAACAGACAAAATTAAGTGCAGGCAGTGATGAGAAAATTGCACTACTGCATCAACAGAGCGCAACAGATCAAATTCGGGTCATTAGGTATCAAGAACTTGTAAAGATAAAGAAATCAACAGAACTGGCAACCCAGTCAGTAGAAAATCGGCGCAAGAAGCAATACAGACACTGACACCCATTCAAACATATTAAAGAAAACTGTAAAGAATATTTTAAACCTAAATCTTGATACCTTCGTAAACAGACGTGAAGAGCTTATTACCCGGAAATATATTTGTGAAATACACTGCAATGCTAGTTAAATGTACAAAGCAAGTATATTTTTGATGCAATACAGGACCCCGATCTGTACCGACAGATAAACTTTTCAACAAAGTTAAGTGGCCAGGATAGAACCAATAACCGTAACCTGCTTTTCTCCAACGAAAATGATATAGTAGAATACATTCTGACTGAAGACCCAGTGCGAAACAGCCACGACATCGTGATCTGTTTCATTTAGCTATCGTAACTATGTCACCTATTAAACGATATCTTTACTGGAAACAGTGACAAACTATTAAATCAAATATTTTTGCTCGACAAAAAGGCCAAAATCGGCATCAACCGTTGTAATAATGACGATCTTGTTGACCATATTTACAAATGTTAGGGTATTAGCCTGATAAGTCAGGTTCTACCAGTACACGCGGCTAATAATATGGGATATATAGAAATTTTTTCACATTACTATAATAAATATTTGGTGGTAGAATTATTACAATATTTCGCACAGCACGAGAACATAAGGAGTTCTACATGGCCTTATGTTCGAAAACTGGCTACAAGGCATGTAGAGATATCCTGGTACCGAATATAGTACATTATTGGAATTTGACAATGGTGTGCCACTACTAAAAAGCATATGACGAAATTACTGTATAGTAAACATTTTTAAACCTTTGATACTTTATTAGCATATTCATGTACGTATCTAACCATTTGGGTGAACTTCTGTGGCCGAACCTATTGCAAACAGTGTGGTACAGAAAATCGTTGATCTGACAGAATTTGCGCCAATTTTCGGTATAAAATTGTGTACTATGAAATTACGTTCCTGTAGAATTTTTTTAAATTTGGAATACAACTAGCATATTTCCTATAAGTATTTGTTGCTGAAATTCTGGTGGTGAACGTATTGCAATAAAAACCATGAATTAGCTTAAGTTTGAGCTTATTTACGTTATACAATTTTTAAATCTCACTACGTCGTAAGCTTATGCCTATACCTATCTAAACATATGGCTGATATTCTGGGCCAAACCCATTATGAGCGATATGTCAGGACATATCTACACCTATCTGAATGTGGTGAATGTGAACCAACCATATTACAATAAGGCCATATGGCGAATATGTAACTACTTATTACCAAATTACTTAATGGTAGAATCGTGCAAAAGCAGTAGTACATATTCAGTTATATACAGCTATATGTAAAAAAATGATGACAACCGAGAACTGAGATTCTAATACTGAATATAGTAAGTTGCTAGCATTTGACAACTGTCCGTGGCTACTAAATTGAATATTACGAAATTACTACGTGGTAGAAATCTCAAGATTCATTAGCGTATTCATATCCCTATCTAACCATATGGGTGAAATTATGTAGCCGCACATATTGCAGACGGTAGGGTATTGAAAACCACAGATCTGCCAACATTGGAACAAATTTATGCGATGAAATCGCATACTACGAAAATACTTCACCTTCGAATTCTTTTAAATTCCCAATGTAACTAGCATTTTCAAACTCCTATACGTCTATGTGAGCGAAGTTCTGGAACCGACCATATCACGGAAAGTATGGCACCGAAAACCACGAATACACCATCACTTAAGCTAAATTTTGCGTATTAAAATTACTTCATCTAGAATTTGTTAGATTCGGACTATAACTAGCATAGTAAACTCAAGTCTATGTGGGGTAAATTATGGGGCTGAACATACCACAGACAATAGGGCACCCAAAACTGTGGTGGTTTATTAATACAATGAAATTTTCCAGTTTTGCTATGTCCCGCCCATCTCTAGCTAAACTCCACCCATACCACTCTCGAGTTGGGATCGATGGATTTCTGAACTTCTAGACGATAAATTTCAAGAAAACTATACAGGTAAGCTGCGGAATATTTTGGCGCTAAATTGACTGGGTCCTGTTGCTGCCTATGGCAGCAACAGCGCCCAGTCAAATTACTTTCAAAATATTCAACAGCATTTTTATTAAATAGCAAAAACATACAATTCGTACAACGTGTCAGATTATTAAGCATTTAAGATGAACTAAATCGAGTCAGTCATGACGTCATTATTATGATTTTATCCTACGCGTCACTTAATTAATTACGACGTCATAAGGCCCATTAGCAAGTGATATTAATTACCCTCGCTCCGTCAGAGGATGAGTGTATTGTATTCGGGTCTACGTGCGTTCGGGATGGCAAGGGTCTACAATCTATGATTGGCCTTGTTAAAATGTGACCTATATATACGAGTGCTCTCTTAATACAAGTGGTCCATATTGTGTGGACCACGCATTAACAAGTGGTATTAGCCCTGTAATGCTCAATTTGCTCATGACAATTTCAATAGAGGGATCCATTTCTAGGTATGCCCCGCCTATTTCTAGCAAAGCTCCACCCATTTTTTTGCGTGTTGGAATCGATGTATATATATATATATATACGCTGAATAATGAATTCCCAGACTTTCAATTTCAAGGTAACTATACAGGTAAGCTGATGACTATTTTGAAAGTAATTTGACTGGTTGCAACGAAAACCGTGAATCGGCCTAAATTTGAGCCGAAATTATTTCATGGTAGATAGTTTTAAATCTCACTACTCCGTAAGTGTATACCTATACCTATCTAAACATATGGGTGACATTTAAGCCAATTTTTGCGTGATGAAATTATTTTATCTAGAATTTGTTAGATTCGGAATATACCTAGTATATTAAGGCTCAAGTCTATGTAGGTGAAATTGTGGGACTAAGCATACTATAGATAATAGGGCACTGAAAACTCTGAATCACCGGGGATTTAGCAAATTTTCGGTATGAAATTGTGCACTACGAAAATACTTCATGGTACATATTTGTTTAACCTCAATCCATTGCTTCACTAGCGTATTGATATACCTATCTAACTATATGGTTCTGTGGCCGAATTTCCTGTAGACATTCTTAACTTAGCACATGCATAGGCCTACACTTTCGGTTGATTTCTGTGTTCAACAATCTGCTACAATATTATTGACAGCAGTTTTGACTGGAAATTTGGAACATTGGTAATCTATCAATACGGCTACATAAGTGCATTGACCATACATGGATTTATTCCCACGGATGGATTAAAGACAAAAGGATACTACTGATAATCACACATCCATTATTCATTCGTATCCCGCGAGTTCTCTTTCGATACGAGATCGAGAAATGTATCTCGTATGTAGGGGCCTATTGAGTAGCCATTGACGTAGTGATTTCACGATTCACAATCTTGCTTTTACAGTCCGTTACGGAGATGGACTGGGCCCCGGTGTGGTATCCGAAGTTGAGTCCGTATGACAGTCTAGTCGTTGTGATAACGTAAGAAGATGACCGGCCATTACATTAGAGGTGTGGTTTCGAAGAAGCCAAGCCTTTATTTTTAGATGGATCCATTATTGTTAGCGAACTCTGTCTACTTTTTCGCCCTCTACAATATGCATGTTTTTCTGTTGAAATTTACCACACACATAGTACGCCTCAAGACTGTCTGTAACAAGTCTGTTATTTTTACCCCAGCTCGAATGCAACAAATGTGAATCATACTATAATACAACACGGGAAAGGTTAAACAGACATGGTACATCATCGTCGTCCTCATAATTTATTAACCCTGTATTACGTAAATTGAGTCAAGAATAAAAAATAAAAAATGTGCTTATTGAGTGCCTATTTGTAGGCCAATAGACGACTGTTTTGAAGAGTTACTATTGGAATGACTGGCTCAATTATCGAGCCAGTCATTTCAGTGGTGAATTTTCAAAAACTATCTTCTCTTGACCTGTAAATTCGCATCCTCAAGATCACTGTAGAGGCCGGTTTTGGCGGCCTCCTCATGAAAGGGTTAAAATACAATAAGAGAAATGATAGGCTTACATGGACAGTCGTTGTGGTTGCAATACTTAATACAGGTCTATGATAGCAACAAGTAGGTGGGTATGGTGGGGTGCGCTGAATCCGGATGGTTTATTAATAGAGTAATACCGCGCTCGTGTTGGTATCGATGGACCTCTGAGCTTCTTGACTATCAATTTCCAAAAGACTATACAGGTAAGGTGTTGACTATTTTGAAACCAATTTGACTGGGTGCTGTTGCTGCTTGTGTCAGTAACATCGCCCCGTCAAATTAGTTTCAAAATATTCACCAGCATGTTTTGTAAATAGCAAATACATACAATTCGTACAACGTGTCGGATTATTAAGCATTTAAGACGGACTAAATCGAGTCAGTCATGACGTCATATGACGTAATATGATGGATAGACAACATGAAAATGCCCATTAGCAAGTGGTATTAATTATCCTCCCTCCGTCAGAGGACAAGTACGTTGTATTCAGGGCAACAATCTATGATTGGCCTTGTTAAAATATGTGACCTATAAATATGGGTGGTCTCTTAATACAAGTGGTCCATATTGTGTGGGCCACGCATTACCAAGTGGTATTAGCCCTGTAATGCTCAATTTGCTAATGACAATTTCAATAGAGGGATCCATTTCTAGGTATGCCCCGCCTATTTCTAACTAAGCTCCACCCCTTTTTGCGTGTTGGAATCGTTGTATATATATACGCCGAATAATGAATTCCCAGACTTCCAATTCCAAGGTAAGCTGATGACTATTTTGAAACTAATTTGACTGGGTGCTTTTAAAGGCTTGCTGCCTCTGGCCGCAACAACGCCAGGTCAAATTAGTTTCAAAATATTCAACACGATGTTGATTAAACAGTAAAGACATACAATTCGTACACTTGCCGAACTAGTCAATGTTCATGACTGAGCTCGATACGCCATTCGTTTACACATTTTGGATTGTGACGTCAGCCTGCATGTGACGTAATTGATTATGACGTCATATCCTTCATTATCATAGAAAATGGCTGTTGAATAAATAGCAAAGACATACAATTCGAACAGCGTCTAGTCAAATTGGTTTCAAAATATTCAACAGCATGTTTATTAAATAGTAAAGACGTGCAATTCGCATACTTGACTGGCTATTAATTGTTCCTGGTGGAGCTAGATACGTCATTCATTACACATTTTGATTGTGACGTCCAGCTACATCTGACCTAAATGATTATGACGTCATATACTGCAGAAATAGATCAGAAAAATCCATTATCATAGAAAATGTCCTATGTTTAATTGCCGTCCAAGAGACCATTGTGGTTTTTCTTTTGCAATTTACTACTGGAATTATAGGATCGGTTATCCAACCAGTCATTCCAGTGGTAAACTTTCAAAACAAGTTCTCCAGCGAGTAGCTAATGCAAATGAACATTTCTCACGATCACTGCAAGAAGCTATTTGTGGTCAGTTTGATAGAGTGCTTAAGTGGACATATATGAGACGCCGCCAGTGGGCGTGTGCTTGAGTACTTTCATCTGCAGAAGGAATGATAAACGTGTTTTGTACGCAGTCCTCCAGCAAAAGAAGAGTACTTATTTAGAGTAGTTATTTGGAGTTCCGTTGGCTGTTTATTAAAATAATTAAGCGGTCATCGCCGCGCAAACTCTATTACAGTCGGACCAGAACAAATAAGAGAACTCGCCATGAATCACGCACATGAAGACAATAATTATGAGATATCCAGCAATCTAAAAATAGAGCCGTGTCTTCACGCCGAGAATTATTAGATTTCGTATCGATGGAGATCTCGCGAGACACAGCCCCACAATCCCCTGCGCGAAATGGCCGTGCCTATAGGCAATTCTATGCAGCAATAAATAGAAGCGTGCCCGTGGAGATTTTTTAGAAACCTTTTTAAAAATCTTCTTCTCCGAAACCGCTCGTGGGATTGAAGTAAATCTCAGGAAATATGATCTACCGCCAGAGCTGAACCAAGTTTGTTCAAGGGAACTTGATTGGTCAAATGGTTCGGTGGCCATATTTATTGACATAGTTTTAGCGAAAATAACTTCTTCTCCAGAACCGCTGAAGGGATCCGGCCGAAATTTTCCAGATATGATTAGGGACTTAGCGTCATGAAAGTGTGTTCAAGAGAAGTTACTCTATCAAAAAACATGGCCGCCGTGGACCAATCAAAATATAGCATGTTTGGCGGTCATATTGGATTTTTTTATTTGATGGATTTTGAGGCCGAAATTGGTTTTCTAACGTTTTTGGGTATTCCAATCTCAAATTTGCAATTTTTGCAACTGTCGGATAAACGGTTTGGCGGCCATCATTCATCCTTTTCCCGCCAAAACCTCCCATACTAAAGCAATGGGAAATTTAAAATGTCTTCTTCTCGAGAACTGCTTGGCCGATTTCAATTATATTTGTAGGAAGCATCCTTAAGGCATAGAGATTGAAGTTTGTTCAAATGAAGCCGATCGGCCGACGGCCATCTTGGATTTAGGCTGATTTTTAGAAATGTCTTTAAGAATCTTCTCCGAAACCGTTTGAGAAATCGATTCAGAACTCACAGAATATCATCTCCTGTAAGAGCTGAACCAAGTTTGTTCAAGGGAACACGGTTCAGCGGCCATCTTGGATTACCTAGTTTTTTCAAAAACGACTTCTTCCCCAGAACCGCTGAATCGAATAGGCTAAAATTTGTGACATATGATTAGAGACTAAGAGCGATTTGAAGAGCAATATATTGTGTTTGGCAGCCATATTGAATTGTTTTACTTGATGGATTTTGAGGTCGAAATTGGTTTTATATAGGTTTTTGGGTATTCTGATCTCAAATTAAAAATTTTCGAAGCTGTCGGATAAATGGTTTGGTGGTCATCTTTGATAATTTTCCAGCCAAAAGCTTCCATACTAAAGCAATGGGAAATTTAAAATGTCTTCAAGAGAACTACTGGGCCGCCTTCAATTATATTTGGCAGGAAGCATCCTTAGGGCATAGAGATTCCATTTTGTTCAAATGAAGCCGATCGGCTAATTTGGTTGGCGGCCATCTTGGATTTCGTCCGATTTTTAGAAATGTCCATAAAAATCTTCTTCGAAACCGTTTGAGGGATCAATTCAGACCTCATGAAATATGATCTAGAGCAAGAGCTGACCTAATTTTGTTCAAGGCAACTTGATTGACGAAATGATTCAGTGGCCATCTTGGATGACCTCGTTTCTGCAAAAACAACTTCCTCAGGACTGCTGAAGCGATCAGGCCGAAATTTGTGATATATGATGAGGCACTAAGGGTCATTAAAGTTTGTTCAAGAGAAGTTGATCCATCAAAAAAACTGGCCACCGTGGGCCAATCAATATATAGCGTGCTTGGCGGCTTTTGGAATTTTTTATTTGATATATTTTGAGGCCGAAATTGGTTTTATGTATGTTTGTGCGTATTGTGATTTCAAATTTGCCATATTCGAGACTGTCGGATAAGCGGTTTAGCGGCCATCTTGGTTCATTAACCGGCCAAAACCTCCCATGCTAATGCAATGAGAAATTTAAAATGTATTCTTCTCGTGCCATTTTGGACATTGGTCGATTTTTAGAAATGTCTTTTAAAATCTTCTCCAATATCGCTTGGGAATCAATTCAAAACGCATGAAATATCATCTAGGGCAAGAGCTGCACGAAGTTTGTTCATGGGAACTTGATTGGCCAAATGGTTTGGCGGCCAACTTGGATAACCTATTTTTTGGCAAAACAACTCCAGAACCCCTGTGTGAATCGGGCTGAAATTTGGGAGATATGATTAGGCACCAAGTGCCACTAAAGTTTGTTCAGGGGAAGGAGCTACGTCAGAAACATGGCCGCAGTAGACCAATCAAAATGTAGCATGTTTGGCGGCCATATTGGACTTGCAAAAATGTCCACAAACTCATTTAAAAGACTACTCCTAAACCACCCACCAACAGTTTTGACAAAAATGCATAGCGCTCCAGGTGAGCGACACAGGCCCCTTGGGCCTCTTGTTAGCTATGCCCCGCCCATCTCTAGCTAAGCTCCACCCACACCTTGCTCATGTTGGAATCGATCGATCTCTGAACTCACTGACTATCTATTTCCAGGTATACTATACAGGTAAGAATAATTTGCCTGTGGGAGCAACAGCGTCCAGTCAATTTAGTTTCAAAATATTCAACAACATATTTATTAAATGGTAGAGACATACAATTCGTACAACTTGTCGGACTATTAAGAGTTAAGGTAAAATTAGCTACAGTACGTTAAGTTATCAAATAAGGTTATCTAAGATGCACAAGTTATATAATGTACTGTAAATACTTCACCACTGCCAAACCTGTTTAATGATACTCCCCATATAAGGCCATATTATACATCATTTGTATGATCTGAGTGTAATAAAATATCTATCTATCGACCTAGGCCAGAGGTGTGCGGCATGTCACCCGCCCCACCTACCCCCCCCCCACCCACCCACCCCACTCCCCTGTGACGCAGACAGACCCCACAACGCACCTTTGGCCTCGAGTGTCTAATAATTATTGAGCGCTAAGAGGCCATTCGAGCCGCTTTTGCTCAAGGGACGTAACTCAATATCGTAAGTTTATTATGATAATAATATCTTTCGATCGAATTCAATTCTATGCTGAGTTTCTGGACAAATCTACAGGCGATTCGTATACATAATAGTGTACGATGTGCCACGGGCTGGTTAAAGAACTATGATATAACTCCATACGATGGCAAGAAATATTGATTAGAATACAATAAATGGCACCATAGTATAATATAATGCTGTACACCTACGTATCCGTCAAACACATTTTGCTTTGATTGTGACGTCAAGTTAGGTCTTTAGACCTTCTTGACATGTGACGTATATAATATTTGAGATCGTAATTTTATTATTGCGATAAAACCTAATGTTTGACAAGAATGCTTGAAATTATTACATAGTCGGAATTTCTCATGTGCAATTAAATGGAAAAAAATTGCGCGAAATATCACATGCCTCTTGATTAGTTTTCAATTTATTCACCGTACAATGCTAACCAGTACACAATGCTACCAAGAGTGCAATGCACTGACTCCATATTCGTAGTAACTTACCGAGCCAGTCATTCCAGTGATAAAATTTCAAAAATAGTCTCGTTTTGGCCTGCAAAAATGCACACATTTGAATTTACTTGCCCATATAATGTTTAAACAGCCTTCATTTACAGGACAACTGAAACATTTTTGTAAATTCCATTGGAAAAGTTGTCTTCTCTTGGCCTGCAAATCGATTACATTCAATGAGCAACACGTTCTTCGTTTTTACAAATCTTGACCGTTAAATGGTTAATTAATAGGCCTATACTAATGGTATATTGAGCGCTTTGAGGCGCTGTTGACACAAAAGGGGTTCAACTCTATCATGGTTACGACACCACAATGGGGGATAGCAAAAACTAGTCGGTCCCAATATAAACCCTCACTTATGAACAGTCAGGGTTAGATGGGTTGCCAAGAAAGCAGAAGCAACAGAAACAATCTCGTTGTGTTTGATAGTATAATGAACTCTGGGCTCCAAATCCAAACTGATGCACTGTATGGCGAATAACAAATTACAGTACACTAAATCCCATTCACACAAAGGTCACGCCGCCGTACTCCGCGTACACTCGTGATTCACACGTGCCCCACTTATGACGTCACGTGCACCTTCTCACGTGATACATAACAAATACGCACATTATGCCCTACAATCACTCCACAGCAGTGGGCAATGGACCTTTCCAGTTTATCCAACCACCATATGACGTCATAATCAATTACGTGACGTGTAGGATGTGAATGACGTAGATAAGTACGTTGCGAACGCATATTTGGTGACGGGCTAAGCGCTTTTGTGCGAATTACATATGACTTTACTATTTAATAAACATGCGCTTGAATATTTTTGAAATTAATTTGACTGGGCACTGTTGCTGCAACAACATCCAGCCAAATTAGTTTCAAAATATTCAACAGCTTACCTGTAGAGTTTACTGGAAATTGATAGAGCTGTGAGATTAAGTCAGCTGTAGTGAAATAGATGGTCAGTTTTAGCTTTACAAACATGTATCATTCAGGGATCGATTGATCCCAACACTAGCGAAGTGTGGGGGTGGGGGCTGAGCTAGACATGGGCGGGGCATAGCTAAAACTGGGAAGGTTCATTAGGGTGCCATAGATGGATAATAAATCAGAAAATGTGCGTTAATTTTATGGGGGTGAGCTTGTAACATCTAGCACACATGATGATTTTTCAACGGGCGTTTCCAGTTTTGGCTATACAAATATTGCGTTTCATATGTATGTATCCTTAACATAGCGGTTTTTGTCTCGCCTGCGAAGCAGAAAGCGAGACATAGGGATCACCAATTCTGGCGGCGTCGTTGGCGGCGGCGTCGTTGGAGGCGGAGTCGTTCGTCATTTGTGCAGTTTTGGTTAAGAATTTCTAATCAATTATTCAACACTGACTTATCCGATCTCAATGAAACTTTACAGAAGTGATCTATACTATACAGGGATGTGATCTACATAACAATAGATTTAATTTTGGGAGCATTTAAACATTTTTTCACGTTTTTGTACGTCAAACCTTTTTCATGTTTTTCTGCTTAAGATTTTTTATGAACCATTCTTTTTCAACAACGGATTTCAACAAAATTTACTGCAGCGTTATATTTATGCAAGGGTACGATCCGCATCATTACCCATTTCATTTTGGGAAATTTCTCCTGCTTTTCACAATTTTGGACTTTGGATTTGTTTTCATGCTCGTTGTGTTACGGTTGTCTATGGACCATGTAACTGAACTATGGTCATTCCAATTTCACTGAAACTTTACAGAAGTGTTTTATGCAATACATGGCGGGGGCGGGGTGCAGTGGCTGATTGCGCATCACGCTCGCTTGTCGTCTGTTCGTATATTTGTAAATTTGCGCGAGAATCATGCTACCCCACCAACTTGCCCATATATGGTAGGTTTGACCTCACCTGCTAAATAAGGCAGTGTATTTCCCATGATTCATAGCGGTAACGATATAGGCAACAATGTCTGGCGCACTGGAACTGGTGGGGGATTCGTTCGGCCGTGAATGTGTTGGGCCGTGTATCAAAATATATGAAATATTTTGTAATAAAGTGTATATCTTTCGATAACCGGCGAAATAAGGTACACGTGTGTGAAATTTGGGTGATGTAAGTGCAAAACTCGAGAGGCGAGACGAAAATCTGATTTAATTTCAGTATTTTGTACAGTTGGCCTCGTAGCGTAACGCCCATAAACCCTTATCTTTCCCGCCAACATGTACTCGATAATGATTGGCTATAACGGACTCATTGAGAAAATGTGCCTCCCGTTGGACTATAATTAGTTGTCAATCTAAAAAATGAACTCCGCAAAATTTCAACAGAATTTCTGTCAGTAGATTTGTGGCGAAGAAGCAATGGCATGTGACCAACACAAATCGACCTAATTCTGTCGGTGGGAAATATATAATTTTATTTGTAATAACCTGCACTCTTTTGCGACGCGCTTATCACTTATTTGATAAGAGCGTACATTGGCCTTACGCTCGTCACCTCATAATTTGAATAGCTTATTTTTCATTTATTCTTCCCGATATCCTTTGTTCGAACTGACACTCTTATTTACTGTTATGTTAGGTGTAAATCTATGCTTTATGAACGTTCATTTGTACAACAGGTACTAAAATATTTGCCGTGCAACCGGATTTAGAACTTTCTTATTACGTGTTATTTGTAGCGTAGACCCCGTCTTTCATGTCAGATGGAAATCTAAGACCTCGTAAACTTAGCTTGGTGTGGTATGTGATAATCCGAACACCTTTGGTATATTATTCATTAATACATACAAGCCTCATTTTTGCCTGAATGCAATGTATTTACATATACCAAGACATACATTAAAAAAAATAAATGTAGGCAACTAAGCAATGCTATACTAGGTTAAACTATGCTATACTAGTCTAAACTATGCTATACTAGTCTAAGCTATGCTATGCTAGTCTAAGCTATGTTATACTAGTCTAAACTATTCTATAATAGTCTAGGCTAAGCTATGTTATACTAGTCTAGAGTAAGCGATGCAATACAAGGCTAAGCTATGCTATACTAATCTAGGCTAAGATGTACTAGTCTACACTAAGCTTTTATATACTAGTTTAGGCTAAGCTATGCTATACTAGTCTAGACTATGCTATACTAGTCCGGTCTAGGTTAAGCTATACTAGTCTAAAGTAAGCTATGCTATACGAGGCTAAGCTATGCTATATTAGTCTAAGCTCGGCTTTACTGGGCTAAGCTAAACTGGGCTAATCTATGCTAGATATACTAGCCTAAGTTAAGATATACTCGGCTAGGCTAAGATATTCTTGGCAAAGATAAGATATACTCAGCTAAGCTAAGATATACGCGGGTAAACTACCCTATGTTATACTAATGTAACCTAAGATGTGCTAGTCTAAGCTAAGCTATGACATTCTACAATAGGCTATGCTAGTCTAAGCTATGCTAGTCTAAGCTAAGCTATTCTAATATAAGTTATGCCTGTCTAAGCAAAACTAAGGTAGTCTAAGCTAGGCCTTACTTAGATCTTAGTTAAGCTTGGTTAGGTCTTACGTATGCCATAGCTAGGTCTTATATATGCCTTAGCTCAGCTTTACCCAGACGTGACTAGACATTACCTAGGCTTTGGCCAGGCTTGACTAGGTCTTATCACGCTTGACTAGGCCTTACCTAGCATTAGCCAGGCTTAGCTACAGTTACCCAGGCCTTATATAGACTTTAGCTAGGCTTGGCTAGGCCTTACATAGGCCATATTTGGGCTTGGATGGGCCTTACATAGGGGTTAGCCAGGCCTTAGATAGGGTTACCTAGGCATTATGTAGACTTTAGCTAGGCCATATCTAGGCCTAAGCTATGCCGTATCCAGACTTTGCTTAGTCTTACCTAGGCCTTAGCTAGCCTTACGTAGCCAATGGCTAATCCTAACATAGGCCTTAGATAGTCCTTAGTTAGGCTTGGCTAGACCTGACTAGATTGTACCTAGGTCTTAGCTCTGCTTTAGCTAGGCTGGCTACACCTTGACTAGCCCTACGCTATCCCATATCTAAGCTTAGCTTAGCTAGGCTTGCTTAGGCATTAGCTAGGCCTTAGTTACACATTGTCCTTTGCTAAGCTTGTCTAGGTCTTAACTACACCTTAGCTGGGCCTTATACAGGCTTATGATGGCCGTACCTAGGCATTAGACAGGCTTGAGTAGGCCTTGGCTAGGGTTACCTAGGCCAGATGTAGACGTGAGCTAAGTCTTAGCTAGGCTGGGATGCACCTTACCTAGGCCTAAGCTATAACATATCTAAGGTTGGCTAGGTATTACATAAGCCTTAGCTAGGATTACATTGGAATTAGCTGGGCATTATTTAGACTTTAGCTAAGCTTGCTAGGTCTTAGATACACCTTAGCTAGGTCTTGTCGAAGCCTGTCTAGACATTGCCAATGCTTTAACTAGGTCTTAGCTAGGGTTAACTAGGCCTTACCTAGGATTTACCTAGGCCTTTGTTGGCTTACATAGGCCTAAGCTACACCATAACCAAGCTTATCTAGACTTACCTAGGCCTTAGCCAGGCTTGACTAGGCCTTGTTTAGACCGTAGCTAAATTTGGCTTGGTGTTACTAGGCCTTATCCAGGCTAAGCCTAGCGAAGCCTGGCTAATGTAGCTGCGCCTACTCAAGCCTGACAAAAGCCTAGGTTAAGCCTAGTCAAGCCTAGCAAATCTGCCTGGCTAAGGCCTTGGTAAGACCTAACAGAGCTTGGCTAAGGCATAGATAAGACCAAGTCAAGCATGGGCAAGGCCTAGGTAAGGTCTGGTTAATGGCTAACCGAGCTTAGCCATGGCCAGAGTAAGGTCTATCTAAGCTAAGGCCAAGATAAGGTTTATGTAAGGCATAGCCAAGCCTAGATATCGCATATTTAAGACCTACGTAAGCCTAGCAAAGCGGGGTTAAGCATAGCTAACGACTATCCAAGCTTAAATAAAGCCTATATATTGGCCTAGACTAGTATAGCATAGGTTAGCTTACTAGCTTGAGCTATGTCAAATCTTCATTTTATAAAAGTTGATACTTCACTATTTACTGTAAAACCTTAAACAGCACATACACTTAGTCACTCTAGACAGCAACACCTGCCTTATTGGACCACCTTATAGATCACATACATTTAAACTAGACAGTAACACCTGTCTTATTAGACAACCTAGACCAGACACAATAGACTGTAAAACCTATCTTATTAGTTGACCTTATGGATCACGTACACTTAGTAACCCTAGGCAACAAAAACAGTCTTATCTGACCACCTCGTGGATCACATATACACTTAGACAATATAGGTGGTAAAACCTGTCTTAATGGACTAGTATAGTAATAGTAACAGACTGTATACCATGTCTTATTAGACCACCTCATAGACACTAGACAGTGATACCTGACTTATCAGACCACCTTATAAACCACGTACACGTAGTCACTATACAAATATATCTATGTAAAACCTGTCATAACAATATAGGGGTAGCTATGTGTGTATGGGAAGTTTTAGTTTAGTGCTATGGGGTTTGAGTCATGTATTGACAGCAATGCATGGTGATATGCTGGGACAAAAGTTAAGTATTACTGACTACATACCATTACCACCATATAAGGTGGTCCAATAAGACACGGTCTACTGTCCATATTCACTAAGTATCGGGGCCCGGTTTCATGATACTTCTTAAGTCACGTAATTTGCTTAGCTTGTAGTTTTTTTCTTAAGCCCCTACAAATACATTTCCCGAAAAATCTTAAGCTCAAAACTACACAATATTTAAGACAAAAACATAATTTTATAAAGTGTGCCAATAAGACAGGTTTTGCTATCTATAGGGCTAGGCCATATCTATGCCATAACCAGGCTTGGCTAGCCCTTAAGCAAGCTAGTCTATGTCTTAACATAGGCCTTGGCTCCGCTTGTAACGTAGGTTTTAAGTTGGCATTAGCGAGGCTTGACATACTGAGTAGGCCTTAGCGAGGCTTGACTAGACCTTACCTAGGCGCCTATTATTCATTATGTCGTCATATACTTGAGTGACAGATTGGATTCATCCATTGTTGACAGACAGGCAATAGAGAGACATTTCAATTGTAAGCTCACCTAACAGGGTGGATGGAATCTTTATGATATTTGACAGTGGATTCCAGTGGGGCAGACCGTAATGTAAATGTCATCTGGCAATCCGCATTGATATGTTAACTCATAAATTTTCTTGAATATCACCAAATGGTTTCAGAGATATCATACAGAGAATTTGTTTGATATTCACACTTTTGATCTGGATCCTGGACCTCCAGGGGTGGGGGGGGGGGGGGTGACGGAGTCAAATATAAACAAGATGTCCGCCTTATACTGACAGGATATTGAAAGTTTTTGACATTTTGCATTTCCAAATGTAAATTTAGATTTGTATCAAGATCATAATGACCGTGACCTCAAACGTCTGAATGTCTTTGTGCTGTTCCTATTGGTTGAGGTAACTGTACATGTATGTCCATGCCTAATTCCAATAACTTGACCAATTCTGAAATAAAGGCAAGATCAGCTAAGCAGAACACCCTACTGCTAAAACCAGCATTTTTATACAAATGGTACGATGACCTTGACCATTGACCTCAATAGCAGTGTGCTCCATCCATTGCGCCATCCATTGGATATAGAAGCTTTTGTCCAGATTTAGTCTAAATATGATGAACCAATCCTGAGATATATGATAGGTTGAGCTAAACCAAAAACGTAACCCAGATTTGGATGCTGACAAACGGATAGAACTCTTAATAGTCCGACACGTTGTATGAATTGTATGTCTCTACTACTTAATAAACATGCTGTTGAATATTTTGAAACTAATTTGACTGTTCAAATTAGTCTCAAAATATTCAGTTGCTTACCTGTAGTTTTCTGGAAATTGATAGTCAGAGTTCAGAGATTGATCGATCCAACACAAGCGAGGTGTGGGTGGAACTTAGCTAGAGATGGGAGGGGCATAGCTAAAAATGGAAAGATCCATTATGTCTTGCAATCCACAATTATATGGGTAACTCACATAACAAATTTGGTTGAATTCCAACAAACGACTTCAGAGGAAATTGTGTGACGGCCTGCATTTGTATATTTAACGTTTTTGATACAGTATTCTGGCTTCTCACGGGGCGTAGTCAAACAAATATGTCATCTCACAATCAGCAATCATGTGTAAAGTTCTTACATTAAAACGATGGTTGAATTCTGACAAATGGGTGCGCAGTGGAGATAGCCAGATGGACTGACAGAGGCGATTGAAATATCCACGCCATTTTAATAAGTAGGGATAATGAATACGTTATAACATCCATCTAATGAACTCCATTGATAATGGTCGGACATTCAGTTGACAACTAAGAGTGTAATGTTAAAATACTTTTATTGGTAAGCCAACCCCAGAACGAGATTGGCTTTCGCCTTTTTGGCTTAACAAACATATAATATATGTTTACAGACCATGATCCTATAATAATACAACTAATCAGTATATAGGTGTTCGAACTGTACTTTCAAGGGAGGTAACTCGTTTATGTAAGTTTATTATGATAATAATATCCTTGGATCGAAGTTATTACGATTTCAATTTTCTAGTCATATGTGCCTATGTATCTAGGATACAATTGTAGAAAATGTACAATAGACTGATTTAAGAACTTTGCTATAATGCCATACACAGATAATAGTTATTTGTTCTAATTCAATATAAGTCAACCATGGCTCAGTATAAATTACTCGCCTAAAATATCGGTCCAAAATATTAGTGTCTTTGATTGTGACGTCAAAGTTAGGTCTTTGACCTTCTTAAAACAAGTGACGTATAAAATATTTGTGATCGTAATTTGATAATTACGATAAAAACATTTAAATATCCATTTAATCGGCCCAATTTATGTGACTCTTTTCTTACAATTGTTCTCTAACGATAACTGTTTCTAATCGTTTAAATCTGTTAATGCTCGGACTCATATTAATAATTCCAACAACAACAGGTTATGATTCTAAGGTGTAATACCGGGATATTTCGTTTGCAAAAAAGAAATCTAATAAGCGCAGCAATATTGACCATCTACACAGAATACCCTCTACATCATTGACATATGTGAATGCATATATCAAATACCGGAGATTATTATAATTAATTAATACTCTACATCTTTGGAGGGTATTTTGTGTAGATGGTCAATATTCAGTATGAGCGGATCACATATTGGCGCTATCGTTAGTAACGTTATCATCCTTTATATGTGTTATTAGGTTTCAATAAAATTTACAAATAATTCAAACAGATTACATTATTTTCATTTTTATCCATTTGACTCCCACTGGATTAATGTACATGCCATTGGCTATATCTTGCGAGAGGAGTAACACATAATGATATGTCTGTCAAACATATCATAAATAATTGATAAACTATTTGCTGGAGTCTCCTAAATCAAATGCAAATGTAAATTGTTAAAAACCGTGTCGCAAATACAGACTTTATAGCGTTGATGCTTTCTTGCGGTAGTTTGAGGACTTTTTCCACATGGTTGGGGTTTAGCAATCCGAGAGCTAAATAATATGTCCTCGGCGACGACCCAAATGAAGTCTACGTTTGCAGGCTACTTGAAAGTGGCAACCTATGCTCCATAAACGTAATACGATAGTTACCATCACCCTATTCTTTTCCCTGATCCACATGCCCCTTGCGGTCATAGATTGCAGCAACAAAGTCATCAACTTATATTGCTAGACCCTGACAGACAAGCGCATTGTCTGGATCAGAACATTTGACCCACGCTCTGTGCGTATTGTATGTTCAAGCCAAACTGGGCATGTTAAAGATAAATGTCCATCAGTGAAGCAACACTGGCTAAAGCATGATGCAATTCATGTTGCTATCCGTATATGACCAAGTTCTACAACAGCACGGACTGACATTGTTCCGTTTGAACTCACACCCTGAAGTTCTCCGTTTGCTTTTTTAATCTGGTTGACTGGAACGTATGTTACTGCACTGCTCGACGTATTGTCACAATAGACCTTTCCACTTTAAAATCCGTCATATGACGTCATAATTAACTACTTGACGTGTAGAATGACATCATAATCAATGACGTCATGAATGACGTAGATAAGTACGTCATACACGTATAATTGAAGACGGACTATGCGTTGTTGTCCGAATTGTATGGCTTTACTATTTAATACAGATTCTGTTGAATACTTTGAAACTAATTTGAGAGGGCGCTGTTGTTGCCTATGGCAGCAACAGCACCCATTCAAATTAGTTTTAAAATATTTAACAGCTTATGTGTATAGTTTTATGGAAATTGGTAGTCAGAGAGTTCAGGGATCGATCGATCCCAAAACGAGCGAGGTGTGGGTGGAGCTTAGCTAGAGGTGGGCCAGGCGTAGAAAAAACTGGAGCGGTCCATTGACATAGTCTTCTGCTGTCTGCAAAACATAGCCACGTTTTACGGCTATGACTGCCACGAGTTTTGAAGTACCGTCTATGTCATCACATAGCCCCCTTACCATGCCCCACCTCAAGGTATTCTACGTTGCTGAGAGCTCGAATAATTGTGAGTGCTGGCTCACAAAACCACAATGATGGGTCTGTTATGATACATGGATGTTGGTGAATCTGTCGAATAGTGATTGCACGGTGTGTGCCTGTGGCATTTCAGATTGAATCAGGTTAGTTATTACTTTCAAGAAGGCAAGCATAGAGCACGGTATGTGACTCCTCTCATCTGATTCCATGACATAGGATCTATGTTCTAATTTTCTATTAGTGGTGCAGTGTAAAACAACAGGATGCAATGTTATCTTGTCCTTCGCAAAATATACTGATTGAATCTCCTCAAAATGACTCCGAGTCTAATTTTCTGCTAAATCCATATGGGCAAGTGATATGGCCAGATGGAAGAGCACCCTTAAGGATTTTGACGTTTAGAAATTGTTCGTGTACTCTCTTGACATGTTGTTGCGAGAACGTGTCTAACTCTGCACAGAATTGTAAGATAAATTCAGCATATGATAACTCTAGAGACATACATTTAACCCTCTTACTAGTTTTTGTTCCCAAACTGTATATGTCCACTCGCTTCCATTGGTCGCAAGAGATCGATGTCGGACACCTAGATCAATGGTCTGCAGACACACACACACCCACACTCACACACACGCACGCACGCGCGCATGCATACACCACAATCAGGCAGCCTCTTCTTGTCAACATCCTATCCAAGTTTGGTTAAAATCTCTCCATTTGAACTTGAATTAATGGGCTGGGGACACGCAGGCACGCACGCACACACACGCACGCACGCACGCACGCACGCACGCACGCACGCACGCACGCACGCACGCACGCACGCACGGACGCATTTACTCTTATGTACACAAACACGCACGCGTGCATGCGCCCACGCCGACACTGGATGATGGGGTCAAGGGGCGCCAAAAGGCAAGATACATGGTCATGCACCCCTAGGGCACATGGTGTGTGTGCGCGTGCGTGTGCGTGTTTGTGCGTGTGTGCGTGTACGTCTGTGCATGCCTGTGAGTGTGCATGTGGACGTGCGTGTGCATGCGTATTTGTGTGATTGTCAGTTATAAACGTAGAATGCAGGAAATGGCTTCACAGGGCATTTAATTTTCACAATTTTCGGTTTAAAGTTGTTGTGAATCATTGTTACAGACATCTGTGTTCAAATATATGAATGCTAGCATGTTTTATTACCTTGATAACACACAAACACTGATATATTAATAATCTCAGGTAAAGAGTAATCTCCAGTACTAAAGAAGGCAATCCCCATTTTCTACATCAATATTCTATCATTGTTCTGTAAGAAACGATGAATCAAGAGCATCCCTTACCTCTATGACATATACATATGACTCTCAGTAACATATGCGACATAAATAGTGACTTTTGATTATCGTAATGAATAAGTTAGAGATGGGAAAAATGTCCGGTATTACATCTGGTAATTCCCATGCACGGAAATGCAGACATAGTATGCTTCTGTCTATCTGTATGTGCCACTTATACTATTGCCAACGGACGAAGCCTACTAAATACATCACATATAAACATCACTTGCAAAATGTTGATTAATATTGTTTGCTGAAAATAATATGAAAAATGCCAGTAATCGCCGATAATCAGCTCCTACATTGACTTGACTTGAAAGGGAAATGGTGTGATCTTAATAGTTTTTGCTTAGCCGTCTTATTCCAAAAAGATTAGCATCATATTTCCATTGATTGTTGACTACATAGTAACAAATATAATTATAATATTGCAAAAATCTATAAGAAACGAATGGTATCTGTCTATTATCGCCAGTATGTGTATTAAATTATCCCGATACGATTGTAACTTTTTGTCGTCACAGAGTGAAGACAGCAAAATAGAAAGATTTTTACATTTTGATGTCAAACACTTGCATTGATTATGACGTAATAATCAAACGAGATAACTCATATCGGAGATTATTTATACCGGAGATTATTTCATGCTATTTTAGACATCTCAAGAGCATATTCATTGTCTCAGAAATCTAAAAATGTGTTAAATAAATGATGCTATATGATGCTATATGATGCTATATGATGACACAAAAAACAGAAATAAACAGTAGTTGCATGAAGTAGTTTTAAAATTAAGTGTGCATTAATCTTTGGTATTGTTATTAATTTCTCTTCGAAGAGAATCATTTAAAGGATAACTAACCTCATCTCTTGATAGTTATTCAGGTCATCTACTATACCACTCATAAACTATACAGGTAATTTTAAGTTTTCTATCATTCCGCTAAAGAAAGATATTCAGGCTTTAGAAGCTAAATGTTTGTAAATTTCTACACCATATGATGGCTGTCATGATTTACTTTTCAACCAATCAGAAAAAACCCTAGTGTGTCTGCCTCAGTATATACTCTCAGTCATAGAGGTGCCGTCTATAGTTTGACAACGTGGTGTAAAAGCAACCATATAGGTAAGTTGTTGAATATTTTAAAACTAAATTGACTGGAAGTTCTTGCTTCCAGTCAAATTAGTTCCAAAATATTCAACAATATGAATGTTACGTAATAAAAATGTAATGCATTCGCACATACATGACACCACATACTATCGCAAAACAAAATGGTGTCAGTCACTGTTTAACATTTATGCAATATTACAAAGCAGATAATTGTGATACAGACAAGGGAATGTGACAGAATATGAATGATGTGGAATACATATAACATAATCTATCAGTACAATGGAATATTTGAGATGAGATTAACATCGCTTTAAGTGATTATCAATATTTTCATAGTCAATTTCAACAACAACAACAACAACAACAACAACAACAACAACAACAACAACAACAACAACATCAGCAACATCAAGCAGAATTTCTTTTTTGTCCTCAATGTTTATATTGTTATGAATCCATTTATATTCAATGCCAAATATTTCATTTTGTTATGCCTAATAGCAAATGATACCGGAGATTAAATGATGAAAACGACACAAATTTCATTAAGTAGCAAACCATATTTTCCTCCATATACAAGCATGGGGGTGAGGGTGGGGTGGTAGGGATGGGGGGGGGGGGTTGTGGGGTGAAGGGGAGGGGGGGGGTAAAAACATCTATGTGTTGTTTCTAGCAAATGATGCCGGGTTATAAGAATGAAAGGGAATATGTTTTATTTGCTGCACAATTCTTACATGTTAATGTAGGAACAGACATTCAATTTTAGTGATTTTTATATGCTTATAAAACTCCACATAAACATATATACATGGAAAGTATGGAAAAGTATATATCACCAGAAAGACATAGTCATGACCTACAGAACACACAAGTAAGTGCGCCAAAATTGTACAATCGCAATTAGACTAGGTCGGGTGGAAGGTATTGTAACATGGAGCCCATGTGCCATGGCTTTAAAAGGGTTAACAACATTTTATCCTTACCTTTTATCCTTGTTAGGGTGATGGTGAGGCATATGACTTTTGCGCGTACACACCCTTTATACCTTAATTACACAAATTACACATACTCTAGAAATGGACCTTTCCAGTTTTAGCTATGCCCCGCCCATCACTAGCTAAGCTCCACCCACACCTCGCCGTGTTGGGATTGATCGATCCCCGAATGCCCTGACTATCAATTTCCTGAAAACTATACAGGGAAGCTGTTGAATATGTTGTAACTAATTTGACTGGGTGCTGTTGCTGCCTATGGCAGCAACAGCGCCCAGTCAAATTAGTTTAGTTTATTTATTAAATAGTAAAGACATACAATTTGTACAACAACGCATAGTCTTCAAATATGAGTTCGTGACGTACTTATCGACGTCATTCATGACGTCATTCATTTTGATCTCATTCTACACATCACGTAGTTGATTATGACGTTTTATTATGACGTTTTATGATGGGTGGATACTCTGGAAAGGTGAATTACCTTCCGCCACACCTAGCTGCACCCCCCCCCCCCTCGCACACCTCAACAGGAAATACACGAAACGATGCATCAACTACCCTTTATGATTTCTGCCCCGCCCATCACTAGCTAAGCTCCACCCACACCTCGCCGTGTTTGGATTTATCGATCCCCGAATGCCCTGACTATCAATTTCCTGAAAACTATACAGGGAAGCTGTTTAATATTTTGTAACTAATTTGACTGGGTGCTGTTGCTGCAACAGCTCCCAGTCAAATTAGTTTCAAATTATTCAACAGAATATTTATTAAATAGTAAAGACATACAATTTGTGCAACAACGCATAGACCGTCTTCAAATATGGGTTCGTGACGTACTTATCGACGTCATTCACTATGATCTCATTCTACACATCACGTAGTTGACTATGACATTTTATGATGGGTGGATACTCTGGAAAGGTGAATTACGCACGCACGCACGCACGCACGCACGCACGCACGCACGCACGTACACCTCAACAGGAAATAAACGAAACACTGCATCAACTACCCTTTATGATTTCAGTTTATTTTGTCCATGGACAGTTTTGCTCTTTTCAACATAGTTTCAAAATCTATTATTAAAACTTGTGTTTCGCATGTGTCAAATCTTTTACAGAAAACCCCCGAAATCACAATGCAAAATTCACCTGTAATAATGTTTTGTGAAATCTGTTTTGGCTGGTGTCTGTCATGTGGCGATGTTAACGCTTGAAACGTTTAAAGGTGTGTATGAAAATCATTTTTAGATCATACTAAATAATACTTCATGTGCTAATTTTCTATCTTGGAATGCTGAACGAAGTATGATCTCGATATGACATTTAGTTAGATAGATTCAATATAATTTAAAAAAAAACACTAGTAAAATCCATCTGGCACCTAAGCGTGAAATAGACTACACCTTCTTAAAGACACGCCGGTCCGAAATTGATGAGCGAGTGCTCAGGAAATGTGAGAGGTATGTGACAATTCGGCGAAGATGATTGTAGGCACGTTTTAAAGGTATCCTGGAGCATTAAGATTAGAAAATATTTATAACGGTTCAGTGACGATTGTCTTCTTCTGAGCCGCCATTTTACTTTGATAGCTGCAGGCGCCACTATTTGGGATTATATTGTTCTCGCTTCTGCCCAATGCTCGGTATAAAAGCATTCCCGTAACGCTAATGCTAGCCATTGTACTATTGGCCTCCGAGGTAAGCGGATCTACCTGTATAGCGTGTACTAAGCGCATATTAGTTCGATTCTAATTGTGTATTTTCTATGGTAGATCTGAAATGTGCTAGCCTAGATATTTTTCTAACAAGTTGACTGATAAATGTTGCTGGCGATAGAAGTAACATATTTCCTTCAAATTATTTGCGAAATAATCAGTAAAAATACTAGCTAACGTTTTGAAAACGATTTGACTAAATATCGTTGATGCAACAACTTTCAACCAAGTTGGTCTCAAAATAATCAGCCGGATTTTCAATGTAGTAACACATTCTAAAGATATTTTTTAGCAATTCGATTGACAGTCGTTGATGACTAACGCAGCAACAATGTTATCAAATTCATCTCAGGTTGATTAGTGTCGAGCTGCCAATATCGTTAGCTAATACATGTTTGTACAATTAGCTAGGCCTTGTCATAAACGCAATATAGATCCGCCGTGAATTATATTTGCGTAGATACGCAGCAAAGCACATTCACAAGCTGACATGCAGTAGTGACATGCTTACCTACTGACTGAGCAGTTTTGAACATATTTCACGTCTGATCTTGACAACTGATATGATACAGGTACGAATTGTACGTACATATGTTAGCCAACCACGTTGACAACCTGACAATGATTATTCTGGGAATAATTTGATAAAGTTTTGCTGATTTAGGCAGCAACAGCTGTCAATCAAATTGCTCGAAGTATCGTCAAAATGTGTTATTACATTGATAGTTCCACTGATTATTTTGAGAACAATCTGGTTGGAAGTTGTTGCAGCAACGATTCTCAGTCAAATCCTTTTAGAGCTTGCATTTTTCTGGTGATTATTTTGCAATTATTTGAAGGAAAGTTGTTGCTGCTATCGGTAGGAACAATTATCAGTCAAATTGTTATAAAATATCATGCTTAGCACGTTTCACGTTTATAATAGGAAATACACATTTAGAATCGAGCTACTATGCGCTTACTACACCCTATCCAGGTAGATCCGCACACCTTAGAGACCAACAATACAATGACTAGCATTAGCGTTACGAGAATGGTTTTATACTTGAGTTGGCACGACAGCGAGAACAATAGAATCCCAAATAATGGCGCCTAAATTTCGAAGTAAAATGGCGGCTCAGAAGAAGACGATCGTTACCGAAATTTTCAATAATTTTCCCAATGTTATTGCTTTAGGATAACTTTAAGGTCAGCTGGCCTAGCTAGGATGATGAAAGTATATAGTGGTATTATTAGGCAATCTGACGCCCGTCCGTTGTAGGTGTGTTCTCACACCTTTAGTAGAACTATGGAAGTCGTCAAGGTCAGACAATGTCTCCTGCCTCTTAGATCATGGGACGAGAATTTACCAATTATTTTGAATAATTTGTTGTGATCAGGTTTGAATCAGAGTGGGCCCAATGGAAATGGCAATTAATTAGAAAATAGGAATTAACACACCAGGTATCACACCTGAAAATCTTCAAATCATCATTTTGTATCAGGTACAATCAGACAGTCCCATAAAGCTTGAACATAAGCGCATAGACTTATGTTATCGTATCTTAACATATGGTTACAATCAAATCGTATCTGTCCGTCAATAATCTGTACGTCGGTTCTATCAACTTTTATTCGTTGGCCATTGTGATTTCGTATATACACGATCATGCGTCAAACTTTGAACTCAGTCATCTACCATATTCATTGAAAATTCCTGTTGTCAGACTACCAACACTATATTCGCAATGTCGTAACAATAGTGCACTCGTCTTCAGCTACGGGCCCATGTATCCGCAATCCGCATACGCAATCCGTTAACGCATCAGTCTACCATTTTCCCCGATTCCATGTCTGCGTTTAAGATCCATCAATCGTATACGGTTTTGAAACCGTGTAGCCACCCATTTAAGAAAATCCAGATATTTGAGCGTGGTAAGTTACATAAATCGTTCATTTTACTTGATCTCGAAGGCTGCAAAGATGTCTACTACACTATACAAAAATTCGGGAATATAGGTCTATGTTGACGTTATGCACGAAAGACCCGCTCCGTATTCTCCTTTGCGTACGCAAATACGGTCTCAGAAGCATTTGAAAACGGACGCAATAAAAAATGGATAACGTATGCGGCGGACATATGGAATACAGAAACAGTAGTATAGCAGACAAATACGTTAAGTGCGTCTGTTTGCGGATTGCGTATGCGGATCTGTTACTTCTAATTGTTATAATGGTTTGCACGTTTTCGTTTTACGAAACATGGTGGAAGTCAGGGGTGTGTCTCTTTTTGGAACATGCTGGGAGCAATTAGTACATGTATGCGCGCACCTGCTTTTCTTAACCCTTTCCATGACATATTACCTATTCCCATTCATTTGTACGCGTGTTGGGTATCCTGTTATTAATGCTCACTGCCAACATCTTTGTACCTTGAATGTTTGCATCTTAATAATAGCTGTAGTCATGATAATGACAGGGATGATGAAGTCGATGACGATGACGATGACTTTGTCGATGATGATACTGATGATGCGTTTTATAATGCTTGTATTATGACCGTTAGCTGCCTTTGGCCTGTTTTGCTGATTATGATGATGGTTATGATGATGTCGATAATTTTCATTATAATTTTGGTTTTGAAAATGGTGAATGACTGCTTCGGGCAGAGCATATTTCTTACTATATTAGGTACTGTAATCGGCATAACAGCAATGTACAGGTTTCATCGCTTTAAACTTGCTTATTTAAAACTTGCGTTTATAAATAGGTTTACTTTCACCAGCTGGCTAAAATTCTGGCAGTCCGTTCTATCTATTTTACTGAAGAATTTACTAGTTGTTCTAACATTATAAGTTTTCATTTCTAATCACTGGTGGTCTTGGTGCTATTGGTTTTGGTGCAGGGCGTTGCTGTTTCTGATAGCAATGGCTGGTTGCAACACCAGTGGTACAATGACTGCTAAGCGTATGGACATATTTTTCATTAATATTAGCTATAGACAAGTTTTTCTGTACGTCACCTGTCGATCATTGGTGTCCATTGCATTATTTACTCACGCTCTGGTGAACAAATTTACTACGATTCTTCAACTCGTGAATGGTTGTTGGTTTGTTCTTTTCAGCACCTGTCAGTCGTGTCGATTTTTGTTCATTTCAGAAATGGGCATGATATTGATATCTTTGTACTGTTTGAATGATTCTGTCTGGCCTATGCCTGCCCCTTTTATGGCTGTTTTTTATGTTAAAATATTTTCTTATTTATTCACTTTGTTTTGGAAATGTCATTGCTGGGCGCTGTTGCTGCTTGTCATATGGGTGGCTTGCAGCAACTTCGTTTTCAAAATACAGGTTGATCTTTTAATGCTTGATGGGATACGTGTCTTAAATATTACATTTCAATTCGTATTCAGGTTTCATCACTGCTTTCATTATTATGTTCTTATCTTCTTCTTTTCGATCGCTGGTATCACACTTGGAGAGCCGTTCTCAAGATGAAATCTGTGGTTTTCTGCAGTTCTTCCACAGCTTTTCAAGAAAAGAGGTTGAAAAAGGCCAGATCTCTTCTCTCAGCAGCTGATACGTACTGCAACATTGAAGTATGTGCTCTGTGGTCTGTTCTGCTTCTCCACAAGGACAAGCGGGCGATGTCATAAGGTCGAACCGCCTGTACATGTGTTGGTTTAGTCTGTTATGTTCAGTTCTGAGACGAAAAATGGTCACTTGCTCTGGCCTCGAGAGATGATGGTAGGCATCTTCTGATTGAGGTGTTCTATAGAGTGACTTGATGATAGTCTTCATCTCTGTATGGGTAACCATGTATTCTGTCTGATTCTCTTCTGCACCCACCTTTGCCATCGTGTCTGCTTCCTTATTTCCTTGGACTCCACAGTGTGAGGGAATCCACTGCAACGCTATCCGAAAGCATTTGATGGTTTGTAGTGCTTCTTCAAGTTGTGGCAGCTTACCTTTGGTGATAGCCTCAAGGACTGAGCGGGCATCAGATAAAAAGACAATCTGTGCAATAGGGTCTGCTGTTCTGCTGATGGTATTAGCTGCATGAACCCGTGCTTCGACTTCAGCTCTGTAGTTTGTGCAATGTTTGCCTGTCGGTATTGCAGCTGACTCATGTTGTCCGTTTGGATACTCTATGTGCAGTTCGCCACCTCCGCTCCTAATGGCATTTTGGCTGATCCATCTGTGTAGATCCTTATCCATGTCTCCTGAGGGTACATTTCTTCCCGCATGGCTAGGGTCAGGGCCTTCTTGCCCACATCACTGTGTTCATCTTTGGTTGTGAGATGAGGTACTGTGGTGCGAATAGCTATGCTCTCTAGTTTGTTTTCCCAGGGTGGAGAATCAAGGGTGTGGTTTGGGTCTTCTATTTGTGCTGGCAACATTTCTTGGTGTTTCCTTTGAAGTGCTTTTGTCTCTTTCACAAAGCTTGATCTTTTAAGTCTCCCTGATGACAGCTGTGCTTGCCTGATCTTCATCGAGTGGTTGTTGAACGATTTGAACTTTGCAGCTTGGATCAGTGCTTTGCATTCCCTTGTGGGGAGATGCCTGCTGTCTGCTCCATTTTTTCTATTGGTGTTGATCTCATTCCACCAGTGATGATGCGCAGTGCCTGGTTTTGTCCTCTGTCGAGGTTCTGTTTAGCTGCTGTCATCCATGAGCTGGATCCAAACTCAAGGTGTGGTCGTACGACACCTAGGTAGATGGTCTTGAGGATCCTTTCATTGGCACCCCACTTTGTTCCTGCCAGCTTCCTCATGATGTTTAGCTTTATTCTGGCCTTTGCCTCTGCGTTCTGGATGTGCTCCTTCCAAGTTAATCTTCTGTCATAGGTGACTCCCAGGTATGTCTGCTGGTCCTCGTACTCGAGTGGAGTACCGCCCAGTGTCAGATTACCAACCTTGGTTTTGGTGGACAGTGAGAATAGCATGGCTGATGATTTTTCTTTGTTGATGGTAATACACCAGCGATTGGCCCAAGCTGTAATTCTGTCCAAGGCGAGCTGCATTCTGTACGTGGCAGTCGTTGTGTACTCCTCGGTGCACCAGAGTACGAGGTCATCTGCATAGAGGGCTGCTTGGATCCCATTGGGCAGCTCTGCTACAATGTCATTAATGAAGAGTATGAACAGAGTTGGTGATAATACTCCGCCTTGTGGCACCCCTTGTCTCAGCAATACATTATGTCCAGATTGTCCATCCGCCAGCACCCTAGCTCTGCGAGTATGTATTATTATTATTATCCATCGGAACATGTTGCCACCGATGCCTGTGCGCCAGAGCTTCACGAGGAGGCCATCCTTCCACACCTTGTCAAATGCCTTCTGCAGATCGATAAAGGCAGCTAGCATCACCTTCTTGTCTTGAAAAGTGTCCTCTATGACCTGTGCAAGATGTGTTGTTTGATCTTATGTGCTCCTGTATTATGTTCTTATAATCCATACCCTTTTGATTTAGATTTTTGTGTTACCATTGTTATTACTGCTGTCACAGTTTTCGTCGTCGCTGCTGTTACTGCTGCCGTCGCCGCCGACGCTGCTGCTACTGCTGCCGCCGCCGCTGCTGCTGCTGCTGCAGCTGCCGCCACTGCAGTCGCCGCCACTGCAGTCGCCGTCGCTGCAGTTGCCGCCGTCGCTACCGCTAATTCCCTTGATGATGATGATGGTGTTGATGATGATGATAATGATGATGATGATGATGATGATGATGATGATGATAATGATGATGATTATAATGATCGTGATGATAATGATCGTGATGAAACTTAGTGTTTTTCCGGTTATTGTCATGTTAGTTGTTTTGCATTACTTTATATTGTCTTTGCTAGATTATGTTCAACACGTCATAGTATTGTTTTCATTGACTTTATTTTCTGTTCGTGCCTCTTGGTTATTTGACCTCAATTTTAGGATGCAGGGTTTTTGTCTGTTTTGGGATCCGTTTATTGCTGTTGTTTTAGTAGTGCCCCCTCTCCCTCCTGCTCACGATGGCGGACATTAAAATAGGCTCAGTGAATTGCGCCGGAATGGCTTAGGAGAGAAAGAAGCGTGTGGTTGCGAGTGAGATTGGGAGTGTGAATGTGGATGTATTATTCATTCAAGAGACGCATGCGGTGGATGAGCGGGAGAGAAAGCATTTTGAAAGTATGATTCAGATAGCTGGTTACTGGTCTTTTGGCGCATAACATTTAGCAGGTGTGGCTATCTTGTTCAGGAGGGGGTCTCAATTTAGAAATTTTGAGAGTTCAAAGAGACTGGGAAGGCCGTCTGATTGCTATTGATTTGTCATTGAACAGTAAATCTTATCGTTTTATCAACATTTATGCACCATCTAATCCAGTAGAACGTAAGACTTTCTTTACCTATTTATGTACTTTCATGGTCTGACGACATTCTGTTGTATTAGGTGGTGATTTTAACTGCATTTTAGATGCTAGTGGTGACAAAATTGGTAGAAATCCTACTAAAGGAAAGGTCGGATCTGAGATGTTAATATCTGCTATTGGAGATTTCAAACTTACTGATGCCTTTGGACATTTACATCCGGCCACTAGAGCGGTTACCAGATGGAATTCAGACTTTAGTGTGTGTACTCATTTAGATCGTTTTTACGTCAGTGAGTCTTTGAAAGCTTCAATATCTGAAGTTGTAATCACTAATGTTATCATTAGTGATCATCGTTTCGTGCTATTGACGCTTTCAAATATTGATGACTTCTCTATAGGGCCGTCTTATTGGAAGTTTAATAATACCCTTCTACAGGATGAGCAAGGACGAAACGTCAGTCAATGTCATGATTTCGTGGAAAATTTACTAACTGATCATAGTATAGATTCTGATTGCTGGGATGTCTTTAAACAGAAAATTAAGCAATTCGCTATACATGTTTCAGGAAATAAGAAACGTTTAGAATCTGCTGAGGTTAAAGGTCAAAGGTTGCGTCTGAATCTTCTGTGTCAGGCAGAGATTAGACGCCCTGGGAACTTTACTTATCAGATTAAAGCTTTGAAAGACAGCCGTAATAAGTTTCATTTACATAAACAGAATGGAGTTCTTATCCGTTCTAAAGTTAATCTTCTTGATTATGGCGAAGGCCCCTCAATATTCTTCTATCAGAAAGAATTTAAATCTTCCAAAGACAAGGTCATCACTAAATTAGAAGACAATGGAATTGAAATTACTGACCCTAAGTCTATAGAAACTTATGCGCGTGAATTTTATCTCAAATTATATACAAATGAACCTATTGATGGGCCAATGTGTAATGAAATACGTAAAGATATGCCCTCCTTAAGCGATGCGAATCAGCTTTTCTGTGACGGTCCGCTCACACTTGAAGAAATTGAGGTCTCTTTAAAAGGCTTGTCCACCAATAAGTCACCCGGATCGGGTGGTCTCACAGCTGAGTTTTACTCAACTTTTTTGGCTCTTCTATGTCATTATCTTACTAAGTTATATAATCTTGAATTTCAAGAAGGTCAAATGTCAAGGTCACAGAAACCTGGAATCATAACTTTAGTTTGTAAAGATAAGAATCAGAAGCAATTTCTGACAAACTGGAGACCTTTGTCCATGTTAAATGTGGACTATAAAATTATGTCAAAAGCCATTGCAAATCAATTGTCCTGTGTGTTAAAAAATCTTGTCCATCCTGACCAGACTTGCTCCATTAGAGGTCGCTCAATTCTAGATAATTTACATATGCTTACGAATATTGTGGATTATTGTCATAATCGTGGTACCTCTGTAGCTTTTGTCTGTTTAGACCAGGAAAAAGCTTTTGATCGGGTCAATCATCAATATTTATTTAAGCTTCTAGAAGTTTCTAATTTTCCAGAGACTTTTATACATTGGATCCGTTTATTGTATACTGATGTTGAAAGCTATGTTTTAGTAAATGGTAACATCAGTGAATCTTTTGCTATTAAGAGGTCAGTACGCCAAGGATGCTCACTTAGTCCGTTGCTATATGTACTAGCTCTCGAGCCATTTGCGAGGATGGTTCGTGCGGATGCACAGCTGTCACGTTTTAAAATACCTGGCAGCGGCGAGGAAGTACGAATATCGTTGTACGCGGATAGACTCGACCGGTATTTGTAGCAATCATAGATCAGTCGGTCGCCTTCTGAGTATAGCCAATCATTACGGCAAAGCTTCTGGTTCTAAGCTCAACATGCAAAAGTGTAAAGTCTTGACATTTGGCAAATGGCAAAGTAGTTCTGACCACGGTTTCGGCATTTCCTGGGCAGATTCTTCCGAAAAATTTTTAAGAGTGTATTTTGGCAAGCCCGTTTCTCTTGATATGAATTTTAATAAAGTTGTGAATAATTTAATTTCGGTTTTAAATATGTGGAACCGTAGAAGTCTATCAATTTTTGGCAAATCTAGCGTAGTTAACGTTCTTGCGCTTAGCACACTTTGGTATATGGCAAGTGTTATGACTATCCCCAGTGCTGTTGTTAAACGTATTTAAAGGGAGATTTTCTTATTCTTATGGGATACAAAGTTTTGTGAGCCGTTAAGGCGTGACTTTTTGTACCACCCTGTTCTTAAAGGTGGGGTAGGTGTAATTAATATCACGTTAAAGGTTAAAGCTTTCATTTTAACACATATACAAAGGTTTTTGAGTGAAGATATGCCAACATGGGATATTTTCGCTCGGTACTGGATTGGATTTACGTTGCTGAAGATCAAGCCATCTTTAGCCAGTAATTCCGTCCCTCATGCAGATTGGATGCCGCCTTTCTATAAGGAAGTAGTCAAGGTTGTCCATGAATTCAGTAAACTCTATCCAGACCATGACTGGTCAAGCTTTAACTCTACAAAGTCCTTTTATCAGCTTCTGAATAATAGATAGTTTGTTCCTTTGCCTCTATACAAAGTTTTTAGAACGATTGATTTCTCTACCACCTGGTCCAATTTACACAATAGGTTTATAGATCCTGTTCATAGGACTGTTATGTACAGGTTAGCGCATGCCATATTAGGCACGGCCTATTTCATGTCTCGTAAGCTTAATATGAACATGAAGATTAGATGCTCTTTTTGTCCCCATATCGAGACCGTATGTCATTTTGTTAGTGTTTTTATAGTGCTGAAGCACCCTTAAAGGTGCCGGATTATTGATCACCCATAGAGCGTTCTGATGTTTTGGAACTGACCCGACTGGGAGCGCTTTCAGCTCTTAGGTGAGACAGCTCGCGGTCGGATCTTTTTCAAAACCTTTTGACGTAATTTATATTGTCCAGTATTGCATATGCGGCATTCTTCTGTATATTGAGTATTAGTATCGTTTTGACTCGTGATTAGGTTTCCTTTGCAGTATTTAATGACACAAAACTATGTATAAGTTTTTGGTGTATTAAAGGTTTTTCCAATTTTTGGAAGTGGTTTGACTGGAAGCTGTTGTGCCTCTGGCAGCGGCAGTTTCCGGTCGATTTCGTTTCGATTATGTCACCTTGTAAATCGCATATCAGCTTCTTGGATGTGGGATGGTTTTGAGATTTTTGGGAATGGTTTGACTGGTGGGTATTGCTGCCCTTGGCAGTAGCAGCTTCCAGTCAAACTGGGTTCTTCAAATCTTTTCATCATTTTATTACTCAACCTTGTACAGTATATATTATATTTAACTATTCTAGGTAGTTATTCTCACGTGCAAAGCTGTGTATTAGCTTTCTTGTGTAAGAAAGAGGTTTTGGATGCTATGGAGATGTTTTGACTGGATGCTGTTGCTGCTTTTGGCAGTGATAATTTCCAGTCAAAACAGATTTCAACGCATTTCAAAAGGTGGCTTATATCATCTTGTTAAAAATGTACTATATTTAAATACTCTATTTTAAACATTATTTACTAATGTATTTTTCAATGCAGGATTCTCTTTTCACAACCTGTGCAATGAGGTGTGTCTACAATCTCATATTATTTAAACTATTATTATAATGCGTACACATTGTGTTCAGACGTATTATATCATGTTTTCAAAATGGTTGTTTTGGTATTTGAGTGTACGCTGTTCCGTCCTCTTTATAGAATGGTATTTAGATGTTTTGGGAGCTGTTTGACTCGAAGTTGTCGCTGCTTTTGGCAGTGGCAGTTTCCAGTCGAGGAAGTTTTTAAAAACATTTCAATATGTGATTATTTTCCTACTTTTGTGGTGTAATTGTATGCTGTAAAATAGTACTGCGTGCCATATATCATGCAGGGTTCCTCAGCCTGATATTATTAAGCTATGTATCAGCGTGTTCTGTCTGAGATTTTATTAGGGTATTTCTGTGTTTTTGTATATAACAAAAATGTTTAGATGTTTTGGAAATGATTTGGCTGGAAGCTGTCGCTGCTTTAGGCAGTGGCAGCTTCTGGTCAAAGCTCTTTTAAAACACTTCAACACGTGATTATGGTTTTATTCTAATTCAAATTCCCTCTTTCAATGTTTTCAATTATATATCTTTATTATACATTGTCGCACATTCATGACGTGATTTTATTCTTACTGTACGATTGTAAGAAAATCATATGATCTAGTAATAATTCTGCGTGTTAATTTTACGGAGGTTTCTTTTCTTATGTCTATTGCAACAAGATGCGTGCGTGCGTGCGTGCGTGCGTACGTGCGTGCGTGTGTGCGTGCGTGCGTGCGTGCGTGCGTGCGTGCGTGCGTGCGTGCGTGCGTGCGTGCGTGCGTGCGTGCGTGCGTGCGTGTGTCAGCGTGGCTAATTGTGGTCTATTCAGTTCTGCTCTGTTTTGTATAGGGAAGGTGTTTAGATGTTTTGGAAATGGTTGGACTGGAGGCTGTGGCTGTTTTTGGCAAAGGCAGCTTCCGGTCAAATAAGTTTTCAAAGCTTTTCAACTCATGATTACGCTTTCTCGGCTATAAATGTTTTCTTTTTGACAGTTTCATTGTTAGTACTGTGTACTAAGAGATTATACATTGATTTCTTCATGGCCGAGTAATTGTGGTGTGAATACTGCGAGTTGCTGTTTTAGACGTCATATTTGTTTTCAGACACGTTGTTTGGATAATCATCATAGTTATGGCCTTCTCTTCGTCCATGCATGTTGGTTGACTGTTTTGAAAGTGGTTTGGCTGAAAGCGGTTGCTGGTTTTTCTTTTCCTTCAATTAATGTCCTTGCTGGAAGCAGAGTGTGGGGATTGTGTGTGAAGGTCTGTGATGTGGCTCGCCAGGGAAAGTTAGCTTCGGCTTTTCTCAAGGACGGGCGGCATCATGCGCTGTCATGCCCTATCTTGCGCTATGTTGATGGTGTTGATATTATGTTTAAATGTTATATCTCTGAATATATTATTATATATTTATAAAGTGACTATATAAACTGTCTCTGACAAGCTAAACGCTTGTTTTTAACTGTAAAAATGTGTAAATAATCATGTTTTTACCAACAACAACAAGAAAATAATAATAAATGAAGTAGTGACGCTACTTGCTTGCTGCGTCTATCTGCTGTGTACCTGGTGACGATTCGCCCGATGATGCAAAGAAGAAGACGTTGGTGTGTGGTGGTGGAAACACGAAAACTGGACACGGAGGTCGTGATTGACGTTGCTTTGCTTTTGATGTAGATGTTGTCGCTCTGTTTTGCTCTCCTGTCGTCCAGCGCTGGTTCAACATTTTATCATAAGTATGAAAGGATTTTTAGTGACTTGACAACGTGACTATTAGGCCGCTTTCAACTCCCAAATAGCGCCACCTGCATTCAACTTATTATTTTTTAATAGCAACAGATTATAATTCTAAGTTAAATTTGGATGTTTAGTTTACAAACACTGGATTTTAAGTTTAATTTTCCCCGTTTCTTGTTTATTTAATCGCAGGCCATTATTTTAATTTGTTTATTCTTAGTTGATAGTATTATCATTCAGTTTCGTCATAATATTTTCTACTTTCAAATTTTCCTGATTCCCGTTTTGAGATATTATTTTACAGACTGCCCTCCACCACCATCCCACCTCCATGAGAAATAAAGTAATTCCCCCTCCCACCCCTCCTCAACACGGCATACAACATCGACACCTGCCAACAACAATTCATTAGGCAACTTCAGGCAACACACTCCCAGCAACAACCTATTTTTATGACTTATTTAGAGCAACTCCTCGGGGGAAGCAACGCAACCCTTCGGGGAAGCACCTCTAAGAGCGAGTCATGGCTCAAATACATCTCGGTGTAAGCGGCCAATAAACCAACTGAAAATAAAAAATTAGCAATTATCAAAGGATTTCTTCATACCTAGTGACGGGCAAGGCCAATACATAACATTATATACACCCATCTTAAACAGTAGCAAGTTATAATTTTAATCTCGGTATATTTTGTTTACAAACATCATTTAAATTTCCCCATTTCTCATTTATTTAAACAGATGAAATTATCTTAATTTATTTACTTTTTTACTTTTTTTATATCCTTAACTTTTAATATTTTCATATATATATATATATAAATATACACACTTTAATATATATATATATATTTATTAAAGTGTGTGCCTGATTTCACCTTAGGTTCACTTTCACAGATTTAATTTTAGGCTTACAAACTGCCCTACACCCCCACCCCTCCTTACCCAACCAACTAATACCATCTCACCTCCAAAAGAAATACAGTATACACACACCCCGCCCTACGATCATATTGCACCCCCTTCTTTACACAGTATGCAACACTTACACCCGCCAATAACAGCTCTTTCGGGAGCAACGTGCAATTCATATACACTTAGCAACATCTTAAATTTGATTATTTACTTTCATTTCGCAACCCGTATTAGAAACATCTCAAGATAGACTCATGGCTCAAATATACTCCGGTGTGCATGGCCAATAAAACCAACTGAATGAATGAACCAGGTTTCGGTGACTGAGTGGCTCGCATCGCAATTCACATATGGTGTTGAGACTGGACTGAACTGAGCAAACAGTACTCAATAACGGGTTCAAATCTCCATTTTGGCATGTGAATACGTGTACTATATAACTGTAGAGCCTCTGCCATTCAGAGGGGGCGGGGGGGGGGAGGTGTGGCGTTAAACCAGCTAGTATGAGATGTGAATCCCATACACCCCGCAACACCATCCCTGGAATGTGTTCCTGCACAAGCAGAGAATACAAACCAAACACACACCCAACCAACAAGCTATTTTGCTACTTTACTAACCAGACCTTAAATAAACCACCAAACACACGTACGATTTTGCACCTGAATGCCCCATCATGACTCAACCCGCTGTGATGATTATACATTGCATAGCCTTTATTATAATTATACATGCGAAAATTGTGTGACACCTATTCGTAGGCTACTTGCGAGATTTTTCTGAATGTGCGTGCGTGCGTGCGTGCGTGCGTGCGTGCGTGCGTGCGTGCGTGCGTGCGTGCGTGCGTGCGTGCGTGCGTGCGTGCGTGCGTGCGTGCGTGCGTGCGCACAGAAAAATTTGGAAAAACCTAGTATGTGCAAATTGTGTGACACCTATTTGTACTTGCTAGGTTTTTCTGAATTTTTCTATGCACATTATTACGCAGAAAAATTTGGAAAAACCTAGTAACTCCAATTAAATAGCCTTTACATGTGACTATTAAAACACAATTTAGTATGAGATACAATACCCAAAGAATGTCAGTATCCCATCATAGGAATAACTTTGCCATGATAAGTTTCTTTATTCTAAGCACTATCAGAAAAAGTCGATTTTATCTTACATTGATGGCCGTACTAGGTTTTTGCGAAACAGGGCAAATATATACATATCCTGTTTTAATATATTTCTTCCTTAGTCTGTACACATGATTCTTATAATTTAATATATCTATTCATGAATCTATTTAGATATGATAAATGGTCTGGGGTAATTTTATAAATGTCTTTCTACAGTAAAGTGGGATGTCAGAATCTACCATAACCAAATGGGTCCATGCTCTACCAAAGTGCATACCAATGTGCGATGCCATTGAAAAATTGGCGGGAATTCATGCTACCTCATCTGAGCAGCACAAAGGCCTCAGTAAAGAGAATATTGCCAAAGACATGAGAGATATCGAAAGATGTGTTGTCTGGTTCACAACACACCCTCCATATATTCCTTGCACGGGAAGGAGGTATGTTGCTGTCTATTGCGATCAGCAAAGTTGCAGGAAGTAACGTTAATTGGAAATCAGAAATCGGAGGACATACTGTTGGTAAAAAAAACGTGGCTGGGCAAAATTTTGCCAATCTGAAGTTGCAATGATCGTGTAAAGACTTTGGTAGCGGGAAAAGAATCGGTGACAGTTCGTGGTAAAGTGGGTAGACGTTAATCCTGACGTTCTTATTAGTCGCATATGCGGTGTCCTTGATGGGAGCACCTAATTTGACAAATTCCTCTGCTTTGAACTGTGAAATTTCACGCCGTCTCTTTTCACTGACAGATTAATGAGAAAATCAACTACGAGTCTTTTAGGCGCTCTGTTGAAATCACAAGCTGTCATAATCACATCTATACCAACCTGAAGTCGCTTCGTTATGGATGGGGGACAACTTCTTCACACACACACACACATGACCAGTTAGGACTGATAAAAAAAATCACCATCTGTTACATACAAAGAAGATATGTGTGCAACATATACAGGCTATGTGACAAACTATTACAATTGTGCAATAACCGTGTTCGATGGATATGGTGGTGCATTGTCAACTAAAGCAAGCGAACAAAATAGGCCCTCATCAAAAGTGACCTCTGCGGACATTTAAGTTGCACCAAACAATGACGTCACCATTTCACAAAAGGACTTTTTGGGAAATGGGAAGAATAAAAGCAGCTTAAACAACGTGTTGACATCTGAGCGCGAACAAAATAACATAGAAGTGAAGAAGACGGTGGCAGATGCTGATAAACGGATTGTATCACCTGCACTTGGCGCATGTGATCGAGATCAAACAACACCACTTGTTGTCATTGCAAAGGATTCTGACATACTAGTGATGTTGGTATCTCTGGCAAAACATGCTGAGAATCTTTGCACGTTGACCTCTCGCAATCCTATGCCACTTTATAATATAAAACAGATTCAAGATAGTTTGGGAGATTTAACACATTACAGTTTAGTGCTATATGCCATGACTGGGTGTGACACGACATCAGCCATCCGCGACCAAACAAAAACAAAGGCCTGGAAACTGGGGCACTCAAATAATGAACTACCCGGTACGTCACATAATGGACGTGTTCTTGAATGATAGAAGTACTAGTGCGGAAGTGGCCGATGCAGGTGAACTGTTTTAATAAAACTGTATGGCGCGATTCAGAATGTGGACACTTTGAACAAATAGTAACAAGTGGATTACTAACCCCAACATCATCTGCCCAACATGCAGCCTCAGTGCAGTTGATGAAGTAAACGCAGTCCGATGTGGGTGTAAAAAAGATTGTGGTAGGAACTGTAGTTGCCGACATGTCAACTCGTTCTGCAGTGTCATGTGCAAATTTTGCATTTGATCAGACTGTTCAAATACTGAGATTATTGATGATACTGATGATGGGCAGTGATGAACTTCGCGATATCTTAACTTGATACAGGAATTTAATATATTTTGAATGTATTAATTAGCCACTTAGACAGCTAGTTACTTAACTATTGGATCTAATCTATCCATATTGCAATTCACCACTTCAGTTGATGATTTCCTATCAATAGATATCGTACACAATATACTTCTGACATTTTTTTATTTTCATATCGTTTATTATGACAAAGTTAATAATAATAATAAATTAGTTAATTAATTTGCTATGAGTGATTTTGATTTGACTCGATGCAGTATTCCCTTTGAATACATACCATAGTCGACCAATTTATGCAGAATTCGGAATTCTAATGATTTTTGCTAAATATTGTCGAAATAATTAAGCTAATTATCATATTTAATTGATTTCTGGATTTAGCTCAAGAAGGAATCTCGGGGGCTTTTAGTATGTTGTTACTAAGTATCCAGAGGAGCTGTATGCAAAAGTCTGGCTGTATCATATTTTTCCCTTAGTTTCCTCCCAGGGACCTATAATTCTTCTACTAACGGGACTTAAAATTCTAACAATTGGCCCCTCACTATGTGGTAGGAAATGTGAATCTAACCCGTCACGTCAGAATCTTCATAGGGCGGAATCATTAACTATTGCAGTTAGTGCCATTACAGTTTAATTCATAATTTTGTCATCATTGTGATATGAGGGAATGACTCGAGGAGCTTTTATTTAGGCCACCACAATTTTAACTGAATGATCCTCATGTGCAAGTCTGGGACTGGCTGGGAGAATAAAATAAAACCCGAAAGAAGATATCGCCATGGGATATATATATATACACTAAAATACTTGAAAATTAAAATGGTTAAAATGATATACTTTTAGAGAATTAAATTGTGTGCTTCAAGGTAATGAAACGAAGTACATTTTAGCATATGATGTTTTCATTACGTATAAATTAATATACTTTTTAAACTGTGAAATTGAATTGGAAACACGAGTCCCTAATTCAACTTCACAAATAAAAAGATTATATTGATTTATATGGAATGAAATCATAATATGTTATAAATTATTTCCTTTCATTACATTGAGGTACACACTTTGGGCCTCTAAAAGTATAAAATTTTAACAATTTAATTTTCAAGCATTTTGGTTTGAATATTCACTAAGTTAAAGAAGTGTTAAGATATATCAGATGGCTTACCTATTGTAAAGATGTAAATCCAAATAAATAAAGAAATTTGAATTAACTGGAATTGAATTGAATTGAATTAAATTGAATGTCCCCCCTCAACATTGTGGGGGTGGGGCAGGGTTTGGTAGGGCATTGGGGGTCGGGGGCGACCTCTGGATGGAGAATATGGTTATCTCCCGTTACACGACGGTTGGTACTCTGTCGTAATTTTTAAGTACCGGGAATATTCGAGCCGGGAGTTTGCTGAACAGGCTGCTTCCCTGGCCACCGCCTGCGGGGATGGGGTGGGGTGGTGTGTCGGTTTCTGTGGTGCAGGATGCCACCTCCTCTGTAACAGCGGACTCTCATATCTGAAGAGTGACAGTCAACAGACGACGAGTGGAGTGTGAAATGGACAGGACGAATGATGTCCGAAATTGGTGCATAGACGAGGGATGCGAGTTGGATCAAGGGGGGGGGGGGTGTGCGGCCATGTATAGGGTTGCTGCTTGGAAAGGAATTGGTTTTGCAATGTTGGGAATTGGAGGGGTACACAGAGTTGTGCGGTTGTGCTGATCTGGACAAGCCAAGGCCTCATCCGGCCGCTTCACTTCCATGCTATTCACTACATGTTCCACTCCACAAGAAGCATGGCCCGGGTAGCCTCGGTAATATCACCAACTGGGTGGGAATTGGAAGAGGTCGGCAGAACAACTTTTCCGTCCTTCCCCTTGGACAACACAAACGAGAAAGTCTTCAGATACGACTTCCCAGATCGAGTAGACCCGCACTGAAGAGGGAGAGGGCGAGTACGTATCTCGTCATCGTCCTCAGCATTAGTCAATTGTTCACCGGACTCCTGGCTTGGTAGGAGAGAGGTCGAACTGGCACCGTGGTGCTCTGGACTAACGTCGGGAATACTTGTTTCCATAGAGACATCTGTCTGGGTACCGGTGTCATGTGGAATGTCCAGCCCGAGCTCTGGTACTGGGCCGTTACTGACACAGGGTTTAAGTCGACCAAACTGAATGACTGAGGTCAGGCCATCCGATGCGCGGATACAGTAGGTCACATCCGACTTCTTACCTACTACCACATAGGGGTCTTTCCACTGGTAACTCAGTTTACTCGGCACGTTTGCAGAATGTCGCGAATCGTGAACCCAAACCATTTTCCCCGCTTCATACTGATCTCCATGCACTCGACGGTCATGCCACATTTTCTGACACCGGTGTACAGTGGATAAAATAGCTCTCACTAGCTCATGGGTTTGTTCTATCCACTGCCGCATGAGCTCTACGTAGAGAGATGGTGAAATTTTCTCTCCGGAATCCTGGGCAGGGCCAGATCCAGGGGTAAGGCTAACTCATGGCCTAACATTAACCACGCAGGGATATAACCCGTGCTGGAATGTACTGAAGTGCAGCATACCATGAGCTCATATGGGAGCCATAGATCCCAATCTCAACAATCCAGGCGTGTTTCCTTCATAAGCATCTCCGTCCCTTCGCGGATGGTATGGAGTCGTCCTTGTTTTGACGATACCAAACATTTTGCAAAGCTCGGAGATAAGCCGGCTCTCAAAGTTACTCCCTTGATTGGTGTGCAGCTCATAGGGCATTCCAAACTGGCAGAACACATTGCTTGCCAAGACCCCCACCACAGTGGATGCCTCCTTGTCCGGCAAAGCAAACGTTTCTACCCACTTCGAAAAATAATCTTGTAATACGAGGATGTACTTGTTCCCTTCATCTGTCGTATTCAAGGGTCCGAGCACATCAATAGCCACTCGCTCCCATGGTGCACCAACGAATCTGAAGAGGTGCGGAGTGGTTCTGGCCAGCAGCGTCTCTTTGACATGGGACACATTTGGCGACCAATGCTTTCACACTATCACGCATCCCGATCCAGTGGAATCTCTGTTTTATCCTAGTTAAAGTCCACTCAACAGCTAAATGGCCCGCGTTATCGTGTAGTTTTTGTAAGATATCGTTCCAATAATGCTCAGTGAGATGCTCGAACGTTCCTGGAGCCTTGCACAAGCCATAGGGTATCTTGCAGAACTCGAAAAGACCGTCTCTGCAGACGAATGCGGTCTTCTCCATGTCAGCCTCATCCATGCCTACCTGCCAGTATCCACTAGCTAAATCAAGGGTACAAAAGCACTTGGCTCTGGACAAGAAATCTAAGACCTGATCTATTCGAGGTCGTGGATATGCGTCTTTGATGCTTAGATCATTAAGGCGGCGGTAGTCTATATGGAACTGCAAAGATCCATCCTTTTTGCCTGCTAGAACAATGGGACTGGCCCAGGGGGATGCTGATGGCTCTATTATGCCTGTCCGCAACATGTCACTCACTTGTTGGTGTGCTTCCGCTTCCTTATGTATGGGAAGACATCGTACCAGCTGTCGAACGGGTCTGTTGTTTCCGGTGTTGATGGAGTGCCAAACAAGGTGAGTTTCTGCCAGATCCATGTCTCCGGCTGAGAAACTATCGTGGTATTTGTAAATTAATTTCCGTATTTGATGTTTTTGGGATTGCGTCAAGCCAACTATGGCATACAAATATAGGTCATGCAAGTGTTCTGGTAAATCACTGGAAGTTGTAGCTGGTGAAGATGTGGTAGGTGGTGTTTTCAGTAATATCACATCCACCAAATGGCCACAACGGCCTCCTGGTTCAAGAGTTATTGGGTCTGCTGTGCCATTGAATAGTCGGAATGGGATGTGGTCCTTGTTGGTTGTGTCCCCTTTCATGCGGGGACTGGCGCATTGTGAGGCGAGCATGTATTCGGGGTCTGGTTCCAGCATGGCTGTGTGAGTGTTATTTCCTAACTGTGGTGGGGTGGCCCACAAGATTTTCTCCTGTCCCGGCTCAACTGTGGCAGTTGTTGCCAAAATTACCGCACAGGTATCATACAGTGATGATTCCAGTCCAAGAGGTATCCGTCAGCTGCGTATGTCTAATTCCTGTTGTCTGCAATGTATGATGGCTTCGCTGACACTGAGGAAATCAGAGCCAAGCAGGGCATCGTTTTGGATAGGGGTGATGACAACTCTCTGAATGAATTGCATCTCCTGTATCTGTATGATGAGGTTTACTGTATCCGCCACGGGAACATCAGCTCCCGTAACTGTTTCAAAAATATGTTTGTAGGTTTGAGGGGTGGCTTTTTATGAGGTGTGATGCTCTCATACAAGTGCTTGTTAAAGACAGTGATAGAAGCTCCAGTGTCAACAGTGGCAATACTGCTAAACAGTCAGGCACACTTATAGATAAGTTTACGGAAGAGTCTCCAATGATACCGTCTGAGAAAGGGGTTTGGGTGCAGCATCACTCTGTATATAGTCGGGTTGTTTCTGGATAGCTTCCTTGGGTGTTGTTGATGGCTGAGTGTGGAAAGGGCCAGCCCGCTGTCGCTGCTGCTGTGATTGCTTAGGTGAAGACAGAGATGGGGGTAGCAGTGGTTATGGTGGTGATGCTGTCTCTGTGTAGGCTGAATTGGTGTAGATAGCAGTGTGGATAGGATTGTCACGATCATGGATAAGCACAACTTGTGCGAGCCACTTCTTGCAGTGCAGTGTTTAGTGGATGAACAAAAGAAACAGTGAAGTCATGGGATTCGTTCATTCTTGTTGTGGCACTCCTTTTTCAGATCAATGATGTGAAATGTAAGCTGCCCTCCGAATCACTGCTGCTGCTGGTAGATGTGGATGATGATGCTGTATGGGGAAGTGTGTGTCATACCACCAAGGGGCACCGAGGGTTTGGTGCTATGGTGGCGGGATGTGGTGCTTGAAGAACCGTTGTTTCAGTGCAGGTGCTACAACCTACTACTGCCATTTTACATAGGAAAGAAGGTTTGTTATATGCAGAAATCGTGGGGTCACAATTTCCGCTAGAATGAGATGTCAGTGCTGCAGATGCGGAGTACATCGTTGGTACCGCCAAATTGGAAGCCGGGTGTTTGTAGGTGTGTGATAGTACTGGAGGTTTAGCATTAGTGTAGGCCACCTGATGTTGTTGTACAGAGGCCACAGTTGAGCCGGCATGTGAGGGTGGTCACCGAAGTGACTCTCTAATCGATGCCCTCCCTAGTTTAACGGATTTTCCGGCTGCAGGGTTCGTCGGTCAGTGGTTGGAGTTGTTGACGGAGGTCAGTTAGGACACTGTTCTCTCCAGTGGCCTGTCTGGACCCATTCGAAATATGTATTGGGTGGTGGTGCTGAAGCAGTGGTGGTGGTTGCTGGTCTGGTGTTAGATGTCGCGATTGTTGTACTGAGGGTAACTAGATTGGTAAGTGCAGAAATCTGTTTCGTGATCTCGTCTATCCCATCGTGCATGTTTTGGCAGTTATTGTTGTTGTGCTGGTTCCCACATCCTGAGGCATTGTTGTGGCCTCCCCGGTGGGAGTGGCCATGGCCCTTTCCTCTAGGCACGTGATTCTGACTGGTCATGTGTTCTTGTGGCGCGCGTTGATCCGTTGGTGGTGCTTGTGTAGGTACGGTGGTGCTGTCGGTAGTTGTGGTGAGATTGATGTCATACATTTCGTTAATTGGATGAAGTTGGGGGCGATTGCTTTTCTCCTGCTCCAAGAAGTTTTCGATTCGAACCGTGGTTGCCGTTAGTTGTTGCAGGCTGCTGTGATCCGCAAGAAATAGTTTTTTCTTTCAAGGCGGGTTCTCTGCTCAATGCATCTATGAATGTATCCAGGTGTAGATGTGTAATGCCCTCGAGATTTATGCTAGGGTATGCGTGGGTTACTAACCGACGAATGCGACTAGCTAATTCCGGAAGTGTTGCTCCCGCACATCAACGTAAGTACTTCAATTGAAGCTGACCAGTTTCACCTAGAGCTGTGTCGCCGAATCTTTCAGACAGCGTGCTTTCCAGTTCCATGTATGTTGGTGTGTAGTCTGTTTCAAGGTCTGCCATGACTTGGAGTGCTTTTCCAAACAGTTTCGCGGCAAGATATTCTCCCATTTGTTCATTAGCCCACCGGTTTGTATGGCTAATGATTTCGAACTTTATAATTGGCCCAGTCATTCTCCCCACTAAATTCGGGGGGATAATGACTCGGTCAAGTCCATGTGGTGAAGTAATAGGTGTGAATCCTGGTGGTGGTGCTTGGGAAACTGATGAAAACGTGGATGCTGGTCTGCGTGTGGGTGTCGGTGGTGGTGTTGGTGGCGTTTCCCATCATTGTCCCTGACGATGCTGATGGTGCCGTGTCTGTGAAGGGGATTCCCATCGATGATGTTGCGCATGGTGTTTTGGTTCTGCCAAATACCACCCTGATGCTGGTCCATAGACAGGTATAGGTCTATAGACCGGTGGTGGCATGTTGTGTAGATGGCGTGGACATTCTGCGGGTAGCTGCGACGGATGCTCCTCATACGGTGGCGGTGCAGATGACTGACGGGGATGATGCACGTGATGTGCTGCTCTTCCGATGTATTGTTGGAAAGGTGTTGCTGCATCCTCCGGTTCGCAACGTGGTGGTATGTGAAAACGAGGTGATAATCCATGAAGTGGAGAAGATGCAGGATATAATACATGAGCGTCCGGCCACTGGTCACCTATTGATGACTGGGGCGAACAACAAGATTGTAAAGGATAGTAATATTGCCCCCATGGGGGTCTTTGTCATGATCGTCCAGGATGCGGCGTTGGTGGTGTTTGCCTATCGCGGATATCAGATAAGGTTATAAATGGAGTTACGGCCTGTGAGACATCATGGAATGTCCCCTCGCTTATCAGCAATAATTCGTGTAAAGGTGGTGCTGGTCATCGCGCACCGGGGAAATTATTGACATTGTCAGTGAGCACGTGAGCAGTTCGTCCATCATATGATGCTACCTCCATGTCTAAGGAGAGCTGACTGTCTGATGAAGGAGACTGAAAGTCGCGGGTGTTGAGAGTTGGCGTGGGTTTGCTTCTCATTCGAGCCCCACATCTGGTGCAACTTATAGCTCGCATGGGTATACGCTGGTCTGCCATGACGTTCCCATCCATCGCGCCGCAAATGCACGACAAACGGGAGGGCTGATTAGCTGCAGATCTCGGGGTTATGGATCCTGTATCGTGTCTCCAGAAAGTACAAAGACCGACTCCTAAGGCCAGTGGAACACATAGGTTCTGGTGGGGCCATGCAGCCATTGCCGCCGAGATTGAACCACGCTGTGTCGTCCCAACTTGGTGTCATGGGTATGACGATTTCTATTAATTTAAATTATGGACAAGATGGTAATAATAATTAAACACTAACTGAATTTATACCACTATACAAACAATTTTATACATTTGACAGTGAATGAGCACAATAATACACAACATAAAGCCGGGCTGGTGTTCTTTCCACGTGGTTTCGCCGGAGGTACCACACAGATCCTTGATTTCGCAGAGGTATCCCGGCAAGAGAGAGTTTCCGCAACGAAGTCACTATGTAGTTTAATATAAACTAGTATACCCCGAATGCACACACAAAGAAAATATTGTTGTTGTGAGAGGAAAGTACCTCGCGCGAGCCTCCGTCACAGGAAAATACCTTCAACACCGAAGCGGTGGAAAAGAGCTGGCAAAAAGGGCCACTCTTTTGTTCAACAGAAAATGCTAAGTGCTGAAAATCCTAGTGAAGCTACTGTTAAGGTGTTGCACGCTGGTTTACGTGAAGACGGGATGAACGATTTCCGAAGAATTCCCAGGTCACCGTCTTATGTAGTTCCAAAGTTGTTGCATTGGTAGTTTCCGCTTTATTTATGCGGGCCTTCTGCTACATCCTAACCTACCATTTAGGTGTTAGTAATGAAAACAAGCTTTGGCCACAAGTGGCAGGGGTTACTACCTAACTTTTAGATACGTTTATCGATAGGGGTTAGATGCTCAGTTTCCCGTAGGTCGCCCCGCATAGCATCTACCCCCAAGGACAGTGTGTGTACATGTCACGGAACAAATAATGATCCAGCTACCAGGTTTCACAACCACATAACATCACCAGGCGAGTTTCACAGTTCACACATGCAAATTTAAATACTGACATGTCATTATGGTGGGGATGGAGAGAAGGATATCCATCACGAGCGTCCTTCCCGTGAGGGCGTGATGAGCTCCAATGCTTCATCCAGACACTGCAACGAATTGGATGGAGATCCGCATCTCGTCTGTCGTATGGAGCTAACACATGACCTGTCGTTAGGGCTATTTACCATGATGCCAAGAGATGCACTGCAGGATGGTTATCACAACATATAAATTAATATTATATTTATTTCGCAGTGCTTCCTACTCTGGCGGGGTAATTTACTTAATAAGTATCCGAGGACACAAGGAGGTGTGTATGTAAATCGGCACTTTAACTATTACCGCTTGGAAACCTCTGATAGTTTCCCAAGGTCGGATCCGGTCAACGTGTCGATTGGGAATCCAAACAATTAATAAGCTGGTGGATGCGTGGAAAGAGACAATAACTTACTATATATATATGAGGCCCTATAGGTCACTTGGCCAATTTTACACAACCTTGCCGGTGCGTAGGACTACATTACCACAACAACTGGAAAAGAGGCGCACACTATGCGTCTCCACCAAAGAAATTGCCCCTAACCACTTTAAACCTATCCTATCGAGCTGAATAGCCAGGGTTAGTCGGTAACATGTCAGGCTCAAACAATTAGAGCATGATCAGCAACCTCAGTGTACAATTGATGCTGGCGGGAATATAGTGATGCGGATATAATGTTGCTGGTGTATTTCCTAACGTACTGCGTTCTAGAGTTTTTTTTATAAATAAACAAAACATATGAGCTCGATGGCTACTTGCCATATACACAACTAACTATATACAAACTAACGAAACCGAGAAGGCCGTTCCATACCCAGCTTAGCTGGGACGGCCGGTACCCGTCCGGTCGATCCGTGCTACATTCCCACAGGAAAATAGGAAGATTGAATTTTCTATTAATACAGTGAAATCACTTTATAAGAAAGCTCGCAGTTCTGGCGAATACCGCTGTTAGCTATACTTGCGTATCGTAGGCCTACATGTATCTCCTCTTGAATGTAATGGGGTATATTCATCAGCACAACTGTTGATGGGTCGTAGCTTAAGAACAACTCTACCATGGTATCGGCGTAAACTTAAACCATCTATAATGGAGGATTCCAGTTTCTCAGTCTATGATATGACGTCATGATCAACTACGTGACGTGTAGGCGGATGTCATAATCAATTACGTCATTAACTCAAACTTGGACATAACACATTCCTATGGGTCAAAAGGTCAAAGGCAGGGGCGGACTGGCCATAAGGGCATTTGGGAAATGCCCGGTGGGCTGGTGTTTCAGGGTAAAATGGGCTGGTAGGCTGGAATAAAATTTGTACCTGTAACTCTGTACAGATTCACGGTTTTGAGCACATGTTAGTGATGATGTTACTTGTTACATGTTAACTGTTAAACCAAGTTCTTCCCCTTGATAGGATCACCCTGGAATGACCAGGTACCTCCTAATCGTCCAATATATCATCGCCACCTATAAGGCTATACTGCTATGAACGAGGCTGTGAGCATAAGATATGGCGTTACCACCTGTACCCCTACGAACGTGAGCATCAGTTATGGCATCAATTTGCCTTTGGCGGGGTTGGGGTCGGGTGGGACCGTGGGCGTGGGGGCTGTAGTCCCCTCCCCTAGGATTCGGGAAACCTAGATTTCAGGGCTGAAATTGAATTTTTCATCAATTCATGTTCAGTGAGCAAATACGAGAATAAAATAAATTAAAATAAATTAATAACATTATAACAGTGTTTCTTTAATTGTGGCGCTAAGTGTACCTTTAATTGTGACTAAGCGACAATTACATAATATACATGTACATTGACATTGCTGTCTGTTTTGTCTATTTCCGCGAAATCTTGCACAGGAAACATGACTTCAAGGAGTGGCAAGGCCGCAAGGATATACATACTTTTGAGGCTGTCTGACTAACTCGACCAGCCAGTGTGCTTAGTCTGAGGTCATGGCGTACAGTCGCGTATTGTTTCACGTATTCTATTATTCTATAACTATGCTTAAGCCTGAAAGAGCTGTAAGAACAGTAGCACTAGTCAGAGTTAGCCCTTAGCACTCTGGAATTTCAAGATTTCACATTAAATTTCATTTCATCTTCTTAAAGCTGGTTTTAGTTTTAGTAGCAATGTTGCTGAAATAGCAACAGCCAACAGCTTTCACTCTTTCAGAGTTTCAGTAGCAAACTAGCAACTGCTTCCAAAACGACGTGAAAACGTACACCAACCTCTCTTTTCGGGATGCTATGAACATTTAATTTTCGACATCAGTGTGCTAGGGGTTAATACAATAAGCGAATGGGCAGGGGGCTACGGCAAGTGTTTGCCAATCCCTCTGGTCATGTTTAGAAATGGTAGTAACTTACTAACTTAGTACCGTATGTTACTTATAGGCCTAGTCAATAGTCATAGAACTAGCGTCAAGATTTCGATGATCAACCTCATATAAATTGGTGAATGGTGAGTGTTTTAATCTTATTTAATAATTATTTATAATTAATTATTAAGTAACCCTTAAAACTATGCCATCGCAATATAGACCTCAGATGAATTGCAAGTATTATTATTATTATTATTATCTATATGCAGAACCATAAGTATTCGCAAAATTAAGACGATATGGTGCGAAAAAAAAGAAAAAAAGTATGTTGTGCCGTCCTGTTTTCTGTGTTTGTCCTGTCATGCATCTATACAGATGTTGAATACATTTAGTACCTTTATATATTGTAATGTTGTGTTTATATGTGGGGGTCCATCGATTTATAGGCCATGCCTTTGATGGACTGCCCAATTGTGATGTAATATATTGTTTTTGAGTATGAAATAAATAATTTTGAATCTTGAATCTTGAATCTTGAAACCATAAATATATATATGGCAGCTCAATTCGAAAATCATAAGTCACGGGCACACGGCACTATGCAGGTACATATAGGGCCTAAGCTTTTAAATATTTTTAAACATTTGACATTTAAAGGAATTAAAGCTGTTGCCTGTTTCTCCCCATTAACATATTTCAGTCAAAATGATTTTTAAATTATTCAATAGGCTTTTTCTTAAATGTTGTAGAGAAACTATGTTGTTATGTTGTCCCAGGTCAAACAAGCAAACACTGTGTTCTGCACTGGCTTTTAGTCAGCCCTCCCAATTTTAGGATAACAATATAGGCCTATATACGGTATATACCTCTGGAAATACAGGAGATGGCACAGGTCTGAGATCATCTAGATTTCACAATTTTTCTGGGAGGAGTCCCCCCTCCCTCCTCCTTGGGTATACATTACATTTTCCTGTTGGGATTATCTTCTAATTTTCAGGACATATTTCACAATTTTCAGTGGTCTAATACCAGCTATTGACAATAGAATCCCACCCCTATTAGGTCCCCATCCCACCCACGGTACCACCACCCGAAACCTGCCTGCCGTCTTGGCCCTCAAAGATTTGAGCCACAACTATTTCTCAGTAGGTCTAAAATGGCAAACTTCGGTAATAGAATCCCACACAGCCACACTGACCCAGCAACCTAGGCCTCCTATTGAGTGATATACAGGTAATACAGCTGTACATGTAACAGATGGTAAATACTAGATTATTATCTCCACGTTTTGAAAAGAACCGAGATTTTTATATCTTCTCCGCCTGTCCACATGTCTCTGCTTTCGTCCACATGATTATCCATCTGTCTGTCTATCTGTCACGCTATTTCCTTCCACGCCATTAGATATAATTTAAGTTCATTGTTCATATGGATATGGGTAACGAATATACCAGTCCACCAGATTTGGTTGAATAATGCAACCAAATTTGGTATATTGGTATATTGGTTACCCATATGATCCCAGATTCCGACTTGCAGAATATATTTATATTTGATTCTGAAAATGTGCAGATATTTAATTCTAAAATGCCAAAATTTTCGCAAATTTATATTGTCGGTGTAACAATGATTGCTTTTTTATTTCAGCAGCTCTATCTGTAACCAGCAATTGACAACAATGGATAAAGCAGCCCACAAGACAAGGAAGGGGGGTGCTGAGAAAGAACGTGATCGGAAGAAAAAGAAACTGTCAGATAGTGCTTCGCAGTGCAGAAGTCTTTTAGATATTTTCAATGCCGAAAGTACGAATACCGGACCTGGCAAAGTCGACGAACATGAGAATAAGGATACCGAATCGGTAGCTGGACCATCAGCAGCTGAATCAGCAGATACTCAATTGGGAGTCGAACCAATAAATGAACAATTGACACCAGATCCAGGCAGAGAATTAGTGCGAACCAGTGAATGTGAACAAGCAGAACAGTTGCAGTCAGCTGAAAAAGATATACCCATTGCGACTGCGTCTGCCCCACTTGCAGAGGATCCTGAGGAAAGTTGTTCTCCGTCCTTGATCAACTATTTTACGAAACTATGCAGAGGTGAAGATACTTTGTCATTTTGGAGATACCACCCCAATCAAAAAACGGACAACCGTGTGGTCAAGAGGTGTTTTGTGCGAAAAGATGGTACAAACAGATGGTGGTTGACATATAACAAAGACACTCATTCTCTTTACTGTTCAGTGTGTTTGGCCTTTTCGGGCTTTTCCTGTACATCAGACAAGTCGACGTTCATCGAGGGAATGACTGACTGGCGACATGTACATACACGTATTGAAGAACACGAACGTTCTTCGTTTCATTTAAGTTGCTCTGCAGCATACCTGGTAGATCAACAACAGTCCAGCATTTCTCACCTGCTTGCACGTAGCCATCATGATGAGGTGAGAAAGAGGCGACAAGTGATGGAAAGAGTTGTAGATGTGGTGAAGCTCATTGGCAAGAGGGGACTGAGTTACAGAGGGAGTACTGTAGAAGCGGCATACACACTTGACAATGAGGAGATTGACCATGGTACATTTCTGGAACTCATAAAACTACTTCGCAAGTATGATTCATGTACAGCTGATCATCTCTCTCACGTTGTCCAGAGCAGCAAAAAGCACCACGAGAAGGCAACGAGTTCACGAGGTCGTGGTTCCTTGGTCACTTTGCTGTCTAAAACTACAGTGAATTCTGTTATCACAGTTATCCGTGATAAGATTCGCCAGTGGATTTCTGAAGAAGTAACAGACATGTATGCTGTGGAAATTGATACCACTCAAGACATTTCAACACAAGATCAGTGCTCTGTTGTTGTTAGATATGTCGACAGCACTGGCACTGTCCAAGAAAGATTAGTGAGTGTAGTAAAATGTGAGGAATCTACTGGCGAATCTTTTGTGCGACTAGTTTCTGAAGTTATGTTAGGACTAAATCTTGACCTTAAGAAATGTGTCGGAAACTCAACTGATGGTGCAGCAAACATGCAGGGATGCTACAGGGGATTCAGCACTCTCCTATCAAAAGAGGCTCCAATGCAGATCCATGTTTGGTGCCATGCACATGTGTTAAATCTCGTTGTGACTGAAGCGACAAGTGTTGTGGTAACTAGCTCATCATTATTCTTATTACTGAATGATATCGCAGTATTCTTTCGGGAATCTTACCAGCGAATGAACATCTGGAGTCAACACTCAACTACTGCAAAACGACTGGGAACAATTGCAGAAACTAGACGGTGGTCAAAGGATGCTGCTCTGAAGAAGGTGTTTGGTTCATTCAATGACCCAAACGGATCACTTTTCATAGAGGTTATTACCACACTTAATGCATTACTTGATGCTGACCGGATCCAAGCAGCTGTTAAAGCCAAAGTGAAGGGATACATCGACAGTCTCCTGAGGTTTGAAACGATTCTGACTGCACAAGTATATATGCAAGTATTCTCCCACACTACAGCGCTCTCGAAGTATCTACAAACTGTTCAGCTAGATCTACTCACTGTGCACAGGATGGTGGATGAATTGCTACAGAAAATGAAGTTACTGCGGAATGACTTTCAACCTTTTCATGATGCAGCTGCAAAATTCGTTCAATGGGCTAATGACCAGCTGAATGAAATGGATGTAGACTTTGCTGTTGAAGAGTCTCTTCCTGTAAAACGACAAAGACGGCCGAAACGCATTCATGGAGAACTGTCCATAGATGAGTCTACATCAGCTTCTGATCCAGTAAAGAAATATCGCATTGAAGTGTACAACCAAATAATGGATACGATAGTGAGCAGCATTGAGCAACGGTTTGACAGATCACTGAGATCAGCAACATCTGCATTGTATGCTGATCTCTCACTTCTTCACCCAAGAAACTTTCATGAAGTGCCACCTGGAGCTATGGAGGAGCTGCATACATATTTGCTGAGATTTGATGATGGTATCACTGCAGAACAATTAAAAACTGAACTAAGAAGCCTTGGAGAGCAGTGGTCGACACTAAAACAATCAGTAGCAAATGCTTATACATTGCAGGAGGACATTGAGCACGAGTCTGAAGAGGACAATGAGACGCTGACGAGTACATGTAAATCGTGTAAGGCCTGCCCTCTGTGCTGTTACAAGGTGCTACTCAAGTTGAACCTCTTTACTGATGCTTACAAGAGCATTGGGTTAGCCTACAAGTTATTATTAACGCTGCCTGTGTCACAAGTGGCGTGTGAACGATCTTTCTCTGCTTTGAAGAGAATCAAAAGTCGTTTGCGAAGTACAATGACGCAGGAACATCTTGAGGCATTCATGTTGATGTCTGTGGAAAAGGGGATACTGGCCAAACTTGACACTGGTGCTATCATTGATGGTGTGGGTACCAGAAGTAGTGAACTGCGCAGGCACCTAATCTCTTAGTCTGACATGATATTTGCGTGCCAGTTGTGCTCACTTTAAATAAATTAGCCTTTGGCTTTTTGCCTTTTTGTGAATTTTATTTAGTTTCATTTTGTCTATTCTCTGACAACCAAAAACACAACAATGCCATGTGAGCAATAAATATATTTGGCCAAGCACATTCTCTTGATATAACATGATTTACTCTTGCCCTAGATGGTAGCCTATTTCATTAAGGTACCAGCATAAAGACAATCCAATGAAATTTGGTTGAGAGCTTGGTCCTCTAGTTCATTAATAATTAACAAGCTGTCAAAAGCAAAGCCTTCAATCAAATTTCATTGGAATCATGGAATGTCTCTATATGGTGGTGCCTTCTAGCTAAAGCCAATTTTTCACCGTTGGCACTCATTGCACATGGGTAATAATTCCAGGTGATACAGACCATTGGCCAGCCATATTCTCTCAAACAAAGTTTGTTCTACTCTTGCCCTAGATGATTTCCTAGATATAATTTCATTAATTCAAACATAAATTTAGATTCTTTAAAATGAATCGGCCAATTGGATTTAGCTGAACAACTTGAACCCATATGACCCAACGACGCTTCCCACCAAATTTGATTAAAAACCGCACAGTGGTTCTGGAGAAGTCGTTTCAAACAACACAGAAACAGACAGAGACAGTCGACATGCTATAAACTCACCTGGTCCAAACAAAGAACGAAGGACCAATTGAGCTTATACTCCCCTATAGCATGACGACTGTGTGTGTGTGTGTGTGTGTGTGAGTGCGTACGTATGTACGTGCGTGCGTGTGTGTGTTGTTTGAAATGACTTCTTCGGGCCAGGTGAGCTAATGATGGGCTGGCATAATAGTAGAATGCCCGGGCCGGTTTTAAGACCCAGTCCGCCCCTGGTCAAAGGTCATGTCCAATGATACGTGTATTAATAAGCCTTCTGTATTTATTTTTATGTTTGAAGGCAAGCTTCGTGGTCCAGTACACAGTCGTAGAGTCGAGTTTCATAGTTGCATAGCAATCGCATTTCTGGGGCCGTATTCACGAAAGGGCGTAACTTACGCCTGGCATAAATACCTTGGAGTCATTATGACGTCATATATGTTCGTACGTCATTTAATATTATGGCGTCATATTCTCCAAGGTAGTTATGCCCTGCGTAAGTTACGCCCTTTCGTGAATACGGCCCCTGATTTACATTTAATGTACAGCGTATATAGGCCTGTTTGCGGCGGCCTTTTCTTTCATGTATGACCTTTTACTCCTAGAATCATCACAGAATTCACCTTTCCAGTTTTAGCTATGCCCCGCCCATATCCAGCCATCCACCCACAACTCGCACGTGTTGGGTTGATCGATCCCTGAACTCCCTGACTATCAATTCCCAGAAAACTATACAGGTAAGCTGTTGACTATTTTGAACCTAATTTGAGTGGGTGCTGTTGCCTATGGCAGCAATAGCAATAGCGGCCAGTCAAATAGGTTTCAAAATAGTCAACAGCATCTTTATCAAATAGTAAATACATACAATTCGCACAACAGCGCTTAGTCCGCCACCAAAACTATGCGTTCGTAACGTACTTAACTACGTTATTCATGATGTCATTGGTTATGATGTCATCCTACACGTTACCTAGTTGATTATGACGTCATATGGTGAATGGATAAACTGTTAATGTCCATTGCACCCAGTGCTCCCACGACCATGCATCCCACTCACACACGCCCTTACACGGTTACACCTAAATAAACACCCCTCAATGCCATCTTGTGTTCCTCCCATAATACACTACAACAATTGCAGAATTATTAATTTAACTGTAACAACGCAAAATGTACTAATGGAGCAATACGCTTAATTAGCAGAAATTAAAGGATACGTCACCTCATCTTAGACTAACCATTCAAGTAATCAAATTTACCACACATAATCCACCCCTGAAATTTTAGCCTTTTATCATGCCGACAACTAAAGATAATCAGGATTTAGTAAGCGAACGAACGTATGAACGTAAGGGCTTATTCCTATATCGTTTTCGATGGAATAATGACATTCTTTGATATTACAGTCACACATTTTCATTATGTACTTTACGATTAGGTATTTAACCTATTACATCTTGCGGTGACGCATTTTCAACATGTGCTTTATTGTTACGCGTAACCTATTACGCCGTAAGCACATGTATCTTACAATGATACATTTTTCACAGGGGTGTAGGAACGTACTTGGACCAGTGGAGGCTGAAGCATAGGTGGGGCCAAAACCTAGGTGGCTTGTTAAACGTTATTTTGTAAGCTAACCATAGTTTATAGTCCCAGTCATGTCAATCGTTTAGGTGATGAAGAGTACTTGTCGGTATTAGGCAGAATTTCCAAAGCCACATCGATGATAATTGATAATAATCACTTCCATGACGCGAGAAGATACTCACATTGCTTTTACTTCCTTACTATTTTGAATTTGAATGACGTATTTATACCTATTGCACTGTGCCTAGACGCTTCAGCGCTATTGTGACTTTGTGTCTCTTAGGCTTGATTCATAGAATCATTACTCCTACATACGTATCGCGTTAATTTCTATGTCAGATTATATTGTATTTAATTACAGGTTTCTTACACATTTTTTCAATTTTATCGTAATAATAAAATTACGATCACAAATATTTTATACGTCACAAGTTTTAAAAAGGTCAGAGACCTAAAACTTAGACGTCACAATCAACGTAAACATATTTGGGATAGCTATTTAGGGCGCTTGCGTTGTATTGTGCCATGGTTGCCTTATACTGCATTCTAAGGAATAACTGATTTCTGGTATGGATTGTAAATCAACTTATTTTACATTTTCTATAATTATATCCTCGAACAGCCTGGCCATATGCAGAGAAAAGTTTAAACCAAAAAACTCCAATCGAAGGATATTACTATCATAAACTTACATACACGAGTTACCTCCCTTGAGCGTACAGTTTTTGCCATGACAGTTCAACGCACAACGGAGGAATTAAGTCTTAGTTATGACTAAGCCCATCTCTAGCTAAGTTCGACCCACACGTCCCCGTGTTGGGATCGATCGATCACTTAAATGCCTGACTATTATTTTCCAGAAAAATACAGGTAATCTGTTGGATATTTTGAAACTAATTTGACTGGATGCTGTTGCTGCCTGCAGCAGCGCCCAGTCAAATTAGTTTCAAAATATTCAACAGCATGTTTATTAAATAGTAAAGACATACAATTCTTACAATAATGCTTTGTCCGTCGGAATGATGGACTTTGGAGGACGGACGTGACTACGCGCGTTGAAGCCAGAAACCGGGAATTTGAATGCGGAATTAGCGCCACTTGGTGATCTAGGTGGGCTTATCGCTGCTGAGCCTCAATCAACACGCCCTGGAGAGATGTCGTTGGTCGAGTGGAGTGGTGACACTACTAGCTTGATACTTCCATCTGCTGTGTACTTCTATCCGCAGTGACGGTTCGCCCGATGATGCAATAACGGAGACGATGACGTGTGGTGGTGGAAACACGAAAACTGGACACGGAGGTCGTGATTGCTTTGCTTTTGATGTAGATGCTGTCGCTCTGCTTTGCTCTCCTCTCGCCCGTCGCTGGTTCAACATTTTATCATAAGTATGAAAGGATTTTTAGTGACTCGACGACGTGACCGTTAGGCCCATTTAACTCACAAATAGCGCCACCTGCATTCAACTTATTATTTTTAATAGCAACAGGTTATAATTCTAAGTTAAATTTGGATATTTAGTTTACAAACACTGGATTTTAAGTTTAATTTTCCCCGTTTCTTGTTTATTTAATCGCAGGCCATTATTTTAATTTGTTTATTCTTAGTTGATGGTATTATCATTCAGTTTCGTCATAATATTTTTTATTAAAAATTTTCCTGATTCCCATTTTGAGATTTTACTTTACAGACGACTCTCCACCCCCATCCCACCTCCATGACAAATAAAGTAATCCCTCTTCCCACCCCCTCCTCAACACGACATACAACATCGACACCTACCAACAACAGTTCATTAGGCAACATCAGGCAACACACTCCCACCAACAACTTAATTTTTCGACTTTTTTCAGTTTTGACGCTGGTTTATCCGCTGGTTTATGCACCGTCACCCTTCAGGGGAGCAGCGCAACCCTTCGGGGGAAGCACCTCTCAGAGTGAGTCAATACAGTCAATATTACTAAGAGAGCAAGATGCCCGCAGTCTGTCGTCCGTCTGAGTAGGATTTTGCTACCGAAAAGAAGTTCGATAATGGATTGATTCAAGTTACGACAGTACCCTTCTTGGTCATCCGCGCTCTAAAGTAACTCTATCCCGCCCCGGGCTCGACCATTACAGAGTGAAATACATTATGTCCGATAAAGTTGACAACGCACCGCAGCAACCCACCCCGCGCCTCAGCTGTAATAAAAACGTCACACTTCACAACATCGCAAGACTCATCCACAGATAACCAGCCACGCTTATCAATGAAATTCGCCAACAAGACAGAAACATAGACACTCAGGATGGTCGTAATCACAATCTCCATACGACGGTATTGTAATTGTAAACTGTGTCTGTGCCCACACATTTTCAGAGCTGTAGTGTAATTACCAATATGTGTGGTCTAGGTAGGGATGAGACTAGTCCTACCCATAGCGGAGGATGCTTGGTAGTCCACCCACCCGGAAAACACAGTCCAGCTTGGCGGAATCAATAGCCTTGATTTTCCGCAAGATATGGAGCTGTTTAAACCACACAATAAATTACATACTGTTTTACTGTCCGAAATTTGATTGAGAACACGACTGTTCGACCACGTATACAAATCATTAGAGCGCGGGCTGGTGAAGCAGCATCAAAACCTCGACAGTATGAATCAGGGAGAATTTCAAATATTTTCTTACCTACATTGCAGCCGCAAATCAACACGTGCTTGGAAATACCTATTACAGACAACAAGTGATGCATGTATAACATCACGCGCGATACAGAGATGCTGTCCCGAGGAACAGATTTAAAAACATATATTTCCGTTTTTCACACGCGCTACAAATAATGAACAGCATCAATACTCCGCCATTGCATAAAGTTTGCCTAAGTTTCGGATCAACCACGTGCTTTCACAACAAGAAAGCACGTGATCTTCACTTCTATTTCCGGTAAATTGGATCAAACGGCTTTAAACAAAAGAACCACCCAAAATGCTATCTACCACAGCGTGATGGAAGAGGCGAGAGGTGGTGGGTCGGGGCCAAGGCCGATGACGTCATCTCGCTCTCCCACACCCCATTGGGCGTTCCAGCCTGAAATCTGAACAGCCGAGTTTATAAGCATCAAATCTGAAAAACCGCTTCACGCTAATTAAAAGGTTCCACGGGAATAAGTAGTTCCAGATTTTTATGTTGATCGGAGACTTGTTTTCCCGCCAAGTAAAGACGAAAGCGACTTTCCTTTCTTTCTATATTCCTATTTACTACGCTTCTATGGAAGGCATATTTCAACACACTCCAGGAATACTAAAACTAAAACTTTCCATATTGGGCGTGACAGGCTCGCCCTAGAACTTTCGGGTGTGGTCATCCGCCCTCCTGCAACGTCGTCTTCCCGTCAAACTCAACACAAGGGAAGAACAAGCATAAAGCTCTATTCACACAGGCGCGACGCGACACGACGCGACACGACACTACAAAATCGCTCAAAACTTATTTTCATTGTACTGTTCCCACATGCGCGACACGACACGAACATGTCGCTGCGTGACTCGCGACATGCGGAAAAAATCAAATCCAGAGCGATCTTATCGCCTGTTGCCGCGACAAATTAACAAGCTAGCCAATCACGAACGCGTTTTTTTCTACGTCATACAAAATTAATTTTGCCACGTATTGCATGTCGCCTGTCGCGTCACGTGTGTGTGAGCCAAACACAAAAATGTGTCGTGTCGTGTCGCTATGTCGTGTCGTGTCGCGTCGCGCCTGTGTGAATAGAGCTTTAGGCTACTTTCGTGTCGCAAACCAAATTCTGCTGTTTTTCTTCTTCTTATTATTTCATTACTATATTTGGCTAGGAAAGTATGAAGAGTTAGGATAAATAGACTAGGTTAAGCGGTTCCGCACAATCATCATCATGCAGAAATAAGCTGTCACTTGCGGAAGACCTCACCTTGTCCGACACCTTGGAGGATTCAGCACCAGCCAATCCCAGCAAGAAATATCCGTGTACAGCCTTACAGCAAAACGGACAGCCGTGTAAGCATGCGTTCTCCTGTAATTCGGACTTGACGCTTCATGTCAATCGTGATCATCTTTTTCAACGTGCATTCTGTACGGACTGCAAATATTTATATTCAGCTACTCGTTACAGTGTGACACATGCTTTAACAGAAAAACATTTGGTGCTGGTAGTGACATTATGGCCTGGTGAACAAAGTGAAGATACGGAAGTCCTAGCTAGTAGATTTGAAAATAGGCTTCCACTTAATGCGCTTCCTACGGGAAGAATGGCCAAGACGAAGCATACCAAATGGAAACAACATAGCTTTCCGCACTTCATAATACCAACGGCAACAGGCTCTACGACACAGACAGCATCCAGCCACCGCACCGCATCAGTCACCAACATGATGGCATCATCAGCACGAACCGCACCGGCAGCACCTGCACAAATGGTACCGATATCGCCTGCATGTTCCACTCTGGCAGCACCTGCAACAACGCCACCATCCGCTTCACGCGTCACCGCCACAGCAACATCCGGAATCGGCCGGCCCATACCAGTGTTAATATCTGCATCAGTAACCATATCCGAACCTGGGTTACAGGACATTTCAGATCGATTCATATCTCTGTGTAGCCTTATCATCAATGAGGAGATCCGCCTTACGGAAACCGCAGCCATCACCACCACATCACAAAGCAGCACAACAGCCTACCCATGCAGCAGCACTCCGTCAGACCCAGCAATCCGGAAAGTAACTACATCGGATCGGCCTTATACCAGGAAGAAGCAAATCGTACATCCGGAAATCCATGCAGTTCTAAGGACGACTGCGAGCAAATTACTGAAGGCCAAGAAGATCCGCATATTGTCTCCCAGCGCCGCATCGTCAGCAGCAGCCATGCACCACCCGATCATCACCTTCATCACTCTAGGACCGCCTGCAGCCTGCACCACCACCACCACATCTATGACTACAGTCATGTCACCAGTCTCAACGCCGCCACCAGTTCGCACTTCACCCCGCCATTATCTCTCTCACCACCAGCGCTTCAATGGACACGTCTGCACCATCCTCCAGCTTTAGTATCACCGACCTAAAGAACACTATTGCCTAGGTTACAGCAGGATTTATAAATAGGTGCACGGAAAGTGGCATGTTTTATTATGTTTATTTTTTAAATACTTTTCTTATTATTATATTTGTTTTTAAAATTGAAACCCTCCTCCCTAGGCCGACTACAGCCATCCTACACAGCTGCGCAACATTCTTGTGTAGCTGTGTCCCACACAAATAATCACTGCGGAGCCCTGCATTGTAAACACGTCGTGTGCGGCTACCCATGCGGATCCACAATAACGGGCCGTATATAATATATATATTATATGCGGCCCGTTATTGCGGATCCGCATGTGTAGCTTCCGCCAACTCACAATCCATCCCGTCATTCTGACAGGGGAAGAAAATTAATAAGAGAAATAGTAATAACAATAAAGGAAAAAGATGAGTTTATCAGGCAGGCCCAGCATAGCTGAGATTGCATGACGGTGATAAGACATATTCGCTATGGTGCATTGTATACTTACTCCGCACACGACGTGTTTACAATGCAGGGCTCCGCAGCGATTATTTGTGTGAGACACAGTTACAGAAGAATGTACTATATATATATATATATATATGTCATCGTGCACCCCCTTATTTACCCGGGGTGCACCTGTAATTTAGGAGCCTCCCTCCCCAAGCTCTTTAGCATCTCTGTGTGCTCGTCTCTGATAAATATGCGTACTCCTCTCGGCTACGCGCCTACCTGGGAAGTCTATAATTCCCGCCTAGTGTGTTTCTGTGCGTTTGATCCGCGATGCGTGACCGTTTGCCATGGATGTCAAACTAGGAGAGTGTGGTGTAGCACGGATCAACCGGATGGTTACTGGCCATCCCAGCTAAGCTGGGTATGGAATGGCTGTCTCAGATTCGCTCTAAGCGCACCACCCTGTGTAGGATAGTACGCGTATATAAGCCCTATAGGAGAGGCTTCCGTTAAACATGGCTAAGTCTGTTAGAACGCGTAGTGTGCATACGCGTGCGTCAGAGCTTCCCTTACAACATGTGTCGAGATTGGGAGCGAGTATTTACTCATAGTTTACCGAGACGGTACCCGTAATTTTTTTGCCCTGCACTGTTCTCGTCGTTCCAGGTACCTATCAGGACCGGAATGACACGAGGATCATAGTACTTTTTGCCGTTTTAAAATTGGTCCAGAAATGGCCGAGTTATCATCGAAGCTCCCCGCTAAATTATACTTAAAATAATGCCTTGACGTCTTAATCACGTGTATATATTAAACAAAATATAGTGCTCTGTACACGTTGATTAGCTAGTGCTCGGCCGCTGATTGGCTGAGGCACCTAGCGCTGATGTCCCGAGGAGTATGAAAGGGGTGAACAATTTAGAATCTTGAGCATCACCGGCATGGAAGCCGGCCCGCGCAGGACGACTGGACCATCGGGATAGATGTGTGCAACTGCAAACCTACGGTGATTCCTACAGCTCATCTGTGGTGGTAAGGAGGCAGCAGCTTCCACAGTTTTTGTAGACCCTCGGACGGCCATCCGAGGGTAATAAACTAAATTTAAAGTTATAACTCCCGCATCCAAACCTTCCTCAGGGAGTCTTCCTATGGATGGGCCATGCGGGCCCAGGATGTAATCCTACGGAATGTAGAGCCAATTGTGATTCTTGGTGGATGACTCGCCGGATCTGCCAACCATGCTGAAAAGTTGACTTCAACTTCCGCACTGCATGTCGTGTGTGACAATTTAACTTTCTACCTCTGGATGAACTTTGCCCGGTTGCATTGTTATTACATAAGTAACCCTCCCTGTTAATGGGTTACTCTTAACTTTCATATCTCCATCGCCAGACGGAAAACTTTAGAACTTCTGCTGTGATCATGTATCTGTTATAAGACTATATAGTGGACATTCCTGAACCATTCAGTTACCAGTCCTGAGAATGTACCATATCCTACCTGCCTGGAGAAGTCAGCCTGTTGAGACCTGCCTGCAGAGGCCTGAACTCGTACTTTTAAAATTGACACATTTGCAAACGAAAAGGTATACGTCCTTTCACCATAGCGCTTCGTGTTGATTGATAGTAGTCTGTTATATACGCTAGCTTATTTGATACGCAGATATACCACTCGAAAATATTTTCCAGTTTATAGCAACTTCGTGGTCGCCGATCACACCATCCACCACAGCACGTAAATCCGTAAGACAAATTAAAGACGTCTCACGACCTTGAATACTGATTCTCACAGTATTTTCCATTATCTGCTTATTAACAAACTCCATCGGACGTAAATTGACATTAACACAAACAGGCATCGTGCCTTAACTGATGTGCAACTTATAACTAAAGTTGACAACCACGCACACACACGCACGCACACACGCACACAGGAAAATCCGACTTCTTGCTTCCACTCGCGAGAGCACAAACTCAGACACGGGAATTCAGAGTGCCAGGTAAGTATGTAATGTATGCTGCTTAGCCTAACCAGGCGGAAATGCAAATCTCTCTCTCTCTCTCTCTCTCTCTCTCTCTCTCTCTCTATATATATATATATATATCTATCCGTCCGGCCGTCCGTCCGTCCGTCCGTCTGCCAATCTATCCATCTATCTATCTATCGCTCAGCGCTTTTTAAAGTACGACACTCAAATACTGAACAATTTAGAAATTCATTCTTTTGTGAGAAGTGCCCTTGAATGGAGCCAAGAGCAAGAGGGGCTCGTTCTCTTCTAAATCCGTTGATGTTTTTAAAACAAAACCCAGATACTGCTAGTGCTACTAAACGTATTTTGAATTATATTGCGCTAAATGCCTGTAACGTAGGCCTATTACTACAGAAACAACAACTATAAGGGAGGTAACTCGTTAACGTAAATTTATAATGATAATACAATTTTTCGATCGAAATTATGTGTATTTGAATGTTCTGTTCATGAAAATAGGTGGTTGGAAGATATCCTGGTATATCCTGTGTCAGCGACTGTTTTAGAACCCACAACATGACATTAGACATTTAGACATTTTAATAGTTAGAATTCAACCATAGTAATATATACACCTGTGCCCAACCATACCGGAGAAATATAAATGTTTAATTGTGACGTAAAGTTAGGTCTTTTAGACCTACTTTACAATTATTATGATGTCTAATTATTTGTAACCATAATTGATAATTATGGTAAAATATTTTACTTTATGTTTAGTGGTTCAATCAAACTAGGAAGTCTTTATTCGTTTGAGTCATGTCCTACAGTCAGGCACAGGCATACGGAGATGTAGGCACGCGTTTAGGCGTGCAGTCGGTGGAATATACCTCGTAATCAAATTTGGCGCATGCATTGTATGTAACGCAGCAAAAGTAGGGCAGCGTGACCTACTTTTTACGCTTCACAATCGCTACCTATATTCTACTGATCTATTATACTAAATTCTACTGATCTATTATTTAAATTATACTAGTATTTATATTTATTTTGGTAAATTGATTATGATACATTCGTTTCCACCCATATTACGCCTGAAATACCGTAATAAACTTATCTTAAATAAAACGCTTACGTTTTTCAGGATAAATGAAATATTTATTCATTGACTTAAAGGCCTGTTGACATAAATCTTATTGCACGATTTAATTTCGGTGCAGTTTATTTCTCTTCACGTGCATTTTGTGCTATTACAGTTACATTCATAATCTTGTCATTGTTGTAGTGTTTTATGGGAGTGATTCAAGATGATATTGAGGGGCATTTACTATGGTGTTGTGGTGGGTGTTGTGGTGATGCGCGTACGTCCAGCACACATGCGTACGTGTGCGCGTGCGAGCGAGCGAGCGAGTGTGCGTGTATGTGCGCGCGCGTGTTTAGTAAGCTTGCGGCGGTGGGATGGTATGGTGCGGTGGGGTTTGGTGTGAGGTGGGTGGGTGAGGGGATATATTACCAAACATTAAAAAAAATTTTACTGAGTATATAAATAGAAATGTATCCCTGTGTGCAATTATGTAACATGGAGTAAAAAATAAAACTTTACAAAGGAGGGCACTGCAAATAAATACATCAACACTTTTATTGCTAAATTTGGTTAAAAAAAAATCAAAGTATTTGGTTATTAAATGTCAATTCGCAGCCCAATAGGTGACTATTTTTGAATATTTGTCACTGAAATGACTGGCTCGGTTACCGAGCCAGACATATCCAGTGAGAAATTTTCAAAAATCGTCTTCTATGTACATTCTATATATTCTTCTATATATATCCTCAAAATGTAATCGACATGTATTCATGCACCATGTACCTAAGAAGGTATGGGTGTAATAAACGAATTGAATTGACCTGGAAATAGACATTCCTCATGACCATTGCAGGGGCCGGTTTTGGCCGGTCTCGTCATGAAACGGTCAAATTAAAAAGGTATGGATCGCCTATAGGTGGGTGGGGTGGGGATGGGTGGGGGATGCGGGAGGGGGGGGGTGGTTTGCTGGTGTGGGTGTGGGGTGTGTGGGTGTGGGGTGTGGGGTGTGGGTGTGCGCGCGCTAAATTGTTTATGTGAATCTTTCATATGATTGCGGATAGCGTGACGTTTAATTTAGCCTCTGTACCACATCCACCCCCACTCCAACCAGACGTTGGTTCAGTTCAGTTTCAGTTTATTTTTTAAACCCAGATCACAAAGTGGCATATGGGGAACAATGATTTTACAGGATTTACATGTTATGGCGGCTAGACATTATGATAATTAGCATCATATAGGTCATAATTCATCAATTGCATTATTGTCATTTATGTTAGCAGTATCATTCATCCGCATTGACATTGGCACTAATTAACCCTTTTATGACGAAGCCGGTCGTAACCGACCTCTGCAGTGGTATCGAGGAGTGTCCATTTGTTGGTCAGGAGAAAACGATTGCCAAAAATCCATCACCTAACTGACTGGCTCCAGGTCCGAACCAGACATTCCAGTCGTAGATTTCTCAACAACGTCCCCGCCGGTCAGTAAACAGACACTCGATGTGCACAGATGTTGCTTCTTGATCACACATTTAGACATTAAAAGGACTAATGAGTATATTTAACAAGCTACGTCGGCGTCGTCGTCTTGATTTGTGTTCTCTTACATTTGGGTACTTATTTGTATGCGTGACATGGTGTCGGTACTATGTATAGGGTTCGTCAACGTTGGAACTGTTCATTAATTATGCCAATCATGTGGCATAGTTTTATTAGCAGATTTTTGTTCTTGGTTCAGAATAGTTCAAAAAATTTAAAGAAGTTTGGTCTGTTATAGTAATATTTAGGTAGGATCTCTAGTCGTTTATCTTTAAAAAATTCGCAAATAAATATGGATCACGTAGGTGACCTATTTCATATTATCACTGCCAATTTCATATTATTAGTGACTAGCCAAACGGAAACAATTACAGTCTATTTCCCGATAGTTTAAGCCCTATGCGCTTACCTACCTTGTCAGCCTATGTGTGGACATTATCCTTGTCATCATTTCATTAATCAGGACTAGCCTGATAACGGGGTGGGGGGGGGTGGGGGTGGGGGGGGGGGAATGTTACAATTATTCAAGCCATAAACAGTGTGTTTTACAATTGTAAATTCGATTCTGCCGGGAGCCATCTTGGCCAGTATTGATGACGTATCACTATTAGTGCACGCAATTATTGGTGACGTGTCATTCATTGTGATGATACATTCCAGATACACGTGAGCGTTAGCACTTAAACGGTGTCAGTGGGCCAATGGGGAAACCCCCATTACGACCCACAAATTCTCGGTCATTCATGCAGAACCAATGGAAATACCCCTTTACGACAAGTTGATCGTTTGGCACCCCAAGTACTATATAAACCCCCCCCCCCACCCCTTTCAAAACAATTCCGTTCTTGTATTTTTACTATCCTAACGAGTGAAACCAATACTATTATTAGCGAACCTTGGGAGCAACGATGTCTACACCATTGGTATGTAATTGAACCGGTGTCATAAGCTGACTAGTCTAAATGTAGCCTGGTTAATGAATAGCGATAACACTGACAGGATGTAGTACTTCGCATTTTCCGTGTGGAAAACCCCATGATAATTCTAGCATAACTTCTTGGGACTAGTGCATAAAGCAGCTGTCGTCCGGGTTGAGTCCATTATCGCTAGGCTGAGGATTAACTCGAGGGAATTCTGTGTCGATTACTATACCCTGATTGGCTGTATAACGCGCAAAGCGTTGTCTGACAGTTCTCGTCGACGAATAGCCAGATGGTAGCTACACAATCGACCAATAATGAGGCCGGGGTAGTTATAACGTCCTAATTGCGTTGTCAAGACATACAATTCGCTTGTACATACTTGATTCTCATCTGCAGATATTTCATCCGCATACATATCAGATATCCGGTTGGGATATCCATATAGTCTCTGGGTCACTTGTCCGTGATTTAGATATCAATAAACCTTTCCTTGCTTACTTGAATCGTTGTTATCTCATTCAAGATGGTCGTACAATCGCCCACCTTTAAAAGGTTCAAATACTAGGAAATTCCAGGTTGAAAGGGTGTTGAGAAGTCCACTACTACTAATGCCGTAAACTAGGGCAAATACTATGTTTCAAATACCATAGGGAGGTTCCGTGTGACGTCATAAGACAACAAATACTTAGCATTGATAGAACTGAATGGGATTGCATAATCCATTCTATAGCACATATACAAGCTATAGCCATGTCTGTCTCGCCTGTTGATTGCTAGTTCTAGCTGTGAATGCTAACTAACTGACTGACTGATAGTACCCTCTCCATTTGTTAGCCTATATCACCTGTCACACCTGAATAGCATACAGTATTGGCTGTCTTAGCCATCTGCCTGTGTCCATTTTATAATATCCAGGGATAGCCAAGATAGGCTATTATTCATCAGTGTCTACAACTGTGTCGCTCACCAGGTTGAGGGTTGATTGTCTGTGTGAGATCATGACTGGAAGAGTATACGTATGACGCTTCAGCGATTTCCATCAGTTGTGGTCAACCAGGTCAAATATCAAATTCTGAGGTTGCCAGATTGAGCAATTAAGTTTCAGCACACTACCAGGAATTGAAGACCGCCGGCGAACGCTGCATTGGTGGCATTGGTGGGATTGAATAAAATTCTCTATGATGTCCATAGATTTGCAAGAAAGCAAATGTTAGAGGTCGGAAAGCACCAAAAGAGAAACTATGACAATACAATTTATCAATTCAAATACAAACGTGGTGATGCTGTTTTGGTTAGTGTTTGTCAAAGGAAGAAAGGCTTGTCTAAAAAGCTACAACCTCATTGGAGTCGACCTTGCTTGGTGGTTGCAAAACTATCAGACTTAGTTTATACTATTCATAGGTCTGTTCATTCAAAAACTCAGACAGTACACCATAATAGATTGAAACCATATTTTGGAAGCATTGAAAACTGGTTCAAGGGAGAGAAGTCACATCGGCCATCTGTGTCAGATTTGTCAAATCATAAGAAACAGTTATCAGAAGCCTCTGGCAGTTATAATACAGAGCAGTCTGTTTCTGAGTTGGCATCCACAATGGATGAATGGGCAGATGTTACAATAGGACACTCTCCAAATTCATTGTATTGCCGTAATGGCCAGAATGGCCGCAAGAAACGGTTGCCAGTATGGCATCAAGACTACAAAATGTAGTATGATCATCCAGCTTCCATATAGTAAGAATAGTTAACCTGAAAAACAACAACGGTACAAATTACAAATATGTATATATTATACATTCCATAATATCTTGGCATTTCATGATCCGATGTTCTATTGATAAGCAAATGCTAATCACCCAATATCTAAGCCGTAATATATAAATGTAATGGGGATATTAGTCACTTGAATCAGTATGACTCATAGCATGAACCTGACTGGTGAACATGAGAGTGAATGTGATGATGTCAGCAAACATGAGGCAATTACAGTGTCAAAGTATTTAACTATTATTACTTTGCAAAAACTCAATTTCAAGTACTATCAATGAGTATTCTAACAAGCTCAATTTCAGTTGAAGTCAATGACAAAATGGCTTACAGAGATGTGATTGATCCGAATCAATTACAATGGTTAATTGCCTCATGTCAAGAGTATGGCTGTATCTTACCTTCTGGTGGCTGATGACACCTGAAATTTATGTTCCTTTTTCTCTGATTGCTTTCGCAGAGACCGAAATATCCAGTGCCAGAGTACAGACCATGTCTTTGGACATGTTTCTTATGTGGCATGAAACTTATGACAAAAACAATGTTAACTCGCAATCGAAGAGACCGCCATGGTCCTCAGTTGCAATGTAAAAACTGCTCATTCATGGCGCCGTGGTCCAGGGGATATTTATTAGCAAAACACGAGGTGAAGTGTCTCGGGCCTAGAGTGATGTGGACCATCCTCGCTACCATCAACTGAGGGAGGACCGGGGTGATATAGACCAGCCTCACTGCACGCAACCCAAGGATAATAATGACAATATGGTTACCATACCACTGAGCGGGCCTATGAGTATGCCTAGAACAATTTTTGAACTCATTGTTAATCCGCCTCGGCGAACTGTAACTCTGGAAGAAGTTACGTTGAGCCCGAGATCACCACGAACAGTGCCGCCATCCCTGTTTCCGAAGTCCAAACAAGTTAACAAACACCATGCATCATCATCGAGTAGTTCCAGTTCGGCATCCTCAATCCATTCACCTAACGCGCGATACCATCCGCTACCAAGTCCTAACATGGACCATAAACTTTCACCTAGGGATATTGTAAAACCACAGGCACTTAGTCCGATTGTGTCCATTTATGCTTCACCGCATGGATTGTCTCCAGAGCCATCATCAGCAGGAGTGTGGAAACTCGTTTTCGGATCAAGTCCATCTCTTCCGCGGTCCAAGGTGGTGAGACCATGGGTAAATCACACGGAGGAGGTGGATGGCCGACTTCGGTTTTTAGAGGCACCATCCATGTATTCTCATCATGAATTCGCACCTATCGTTCGAGGCATCAGGAAGGATGCAAAGAAATGCAGAACGGCAGTAAAAGTGATTCCTGTTGGGGCTGCAGCCATCAGGAGAGAGGAAACCGCAATCCTCCCTGATGGCACAGTGTATGTGCTTCGTGCAACTTGGGTAAATGACCCATTTTTCTCAGAAAGGAAATCGGTCAGCACTCAGACCCATGGGTAACAGGTTGAGTGCTGGCACCGTTGTCTGATCATTCTGGAGTTCAGTTATCCTGGACATCCCCGCTGTCATAGACAGCAGTGATCTTCAGGGTTATTGTTGTTAAAATGATCAGACATTCTTTCCCGTTAGGTTAATTTCCTAGACTTAATATTGAATAATTTCGTAGCATGATTCATGAATTCAAATTAATGTGCTGTAATTTATTTAGTGGTGAAATTATTATTTCTATAATGTATTATTATCATCGTTATATTGTTACATACCATAGTCTGAGATTAAGCGAAGAGAATAATTAAAGGAAGAGTGGAAAATTGTTGTCGCTCATTTCGGTGGAAATCTTCCAGGGCACCTTCACTGTCTTGGACAGTGACGGTTTTCCGGAAGATTGTTGTCGAAATGAGCAACAAAGTTAATTATGATTATGTTAATCGTTTTAATAATCTGTATGTATTCTAGGAGATGGTGGCAAGTTCTCATACGACTAAGAACATTTTAGTAGTCTATGATGTCATTACTTGTCTTCGTCTCTTAGAATGCATATCATAAATATTAACTTGTTGTTTGCTGGCCATTGTGGGAACAATCTCCTGGGATACCTTCACTGTCATAGCCAGTGGCGGCCTTCCGGGGTGTTGTTGTCGCAATGATCAGCAAATCTTTACACACACACCCTCCCCACCCTAAGGTACCTTTCCAGTTTAGCTATGCCACCCATCTCCAGCTAGGCTCCAACCACTTTGCCTGTGTTGGTAATGATCGATCTCTTAACTACTTGAGTATTGATTTCAGGTAAACTGATGGATGTTTTGAAACTAACTGATATTTTGAAACTAACTTGACCATCATATATGTTTATTAAATGACCAGGACATGCAATTCGTTTGTGTCGGATTAGTAAGTGTTAAAGACAGTCGATGTCAAATCATCCATGGCGTCATGTGCTGGATGAATAACCTGGAAAGGTGAATTACTTTAACGCATTGTGTGGAATCGATTTAGTGTAGAATTAGAAATTACAATTTATTTATTCATAATAATTTTGCGAGGTATGGATCATTGGCTTGGTATTGCCTTAATGGGCATACAGATTATTTTACTTCTCTATTATCATTGTTAAACTATTATTCCATGACTATTGCTCAAATGTGTTGTTACATGTTATAATAAATTTTATAGAATTTATCATATGTTATCTTTGGTTCCTAGTGCAGGATTCAGTATGGCTGGCTATTTATATCATAGTCAGGCAATATAGATTTGGAGGATGGATTGATCACGACAACTGGTGTTGTTTAATAAACAATACAATGGAAAGGTTTGAAGCAGAAATAGTGATAGAATGTAAGCTGTTATTGGTTAAAATCGATATTCTATCACTCCATGCTTAGTAGAATTTCCTTATTAACAGTTACTATGCCAACTTGTCAGGAATAGATAACATTTAGGGCATACATCCATTTAAACATGTGCGAATGAATAGCTTGTTAAAGCTCAAGCGCCAGTTTAAGACTCCTATTTTATTAAAGCTGAACTGCAACAATAATTGTTAAGGTTTTCAAAGTATGCAATGTATAGTAATATTAATACTGAATTGTAAAATTGTTCAAGTTCGGGTCGAACTTCTTTTGTAGTGAGGGGGTAGTGTCACGTAGGTTACCTATTTCATATTATCACTGCCAATTTCATATTATTAGTGACTAGCCAAACGGAAGCAATTACAGTCTATTTCCCGATAGTTTAAGCCCTATGCGCTTACCTACCTTGCCAGCATATGCGTGGACATTATCCTTGTCATCATTAATCAGGACTAGCCTGATAACGGGGGGGGTGGGGGATGTTAATCATTATTCAAGCCATAAACAGTATGTTTTACAATTGTAAATTCCATTCTGCCGGGAGCCATCTTGGCCAGTACTGATGACGTATCACTATTAGTGCACGCAATTATTGGTGACGTGTCATCCATTGTGATGATACATTCCAGATACACGTGAGCGTTAGCACTTAAACGGTGTCAGTGGGCCAATGGGGAAATCCCATTACGACCCACAAATTCTCGGTCATTCATGCAGAACCAATGGAAACACCCCTTTACGACCAGTTGATCGTTTTGGCACCCCGAATATTATATAAACACCCCCACCACCCCTTTCCAAACAATTCCGTTCTTGTATTTTTACTATCCTAACGAGTGAAACCAATACTATTATTAGCGAAGCTTAGGAGCAACGATGTCTACACCATTGGTATGTAATTGAACCAGTGTCATAAGTTGACTAGTCTAAATGTAGCCTGGTTAATGAATAGCAATAACGCTGACAGGCTGTAGTACTTCGCATTTTCCGTATGGAAACCCCCATGATAATTCTAGCATAACTTCTTGCGACTAGTGCATAAAGCAACTGTCGTCCAGGTTGAGTCCATTATCGCTAGGCTGAGGGTTAACTCGAGGGAATTCCGTGTCGATTACTATACCCTGATTGTCTGTATAATGCGCTCAGCATTGTCTCACAGTTCTCGTCGACGAATAGCCAGATGGTAGCTACACAATCGACCAATAATGAGGCCGGGGTAGTTATAACGTCCTAATTGCGTTGCCAAGACATACAATTCGCTTGTAGGCTACATACTTGATTCTCATCTGTAGATATTTCATCCATATACATATCAGATATCCGGTTGGGATATCCATATATTCTCTGGGTCACTTGTCCGTGATTTAAATATCAATAAACCTTTCCTTACTTACTTGAATCGTTGTCATCTCATTCAAGATGGTCGTACAATCTCCCTCCTTTATACGGTTCAAATACTAGGAAATTTCAGGTTGAAAGGGTGTTGAGAAGTCCACTACTACTAATGCCGTTAACTAGGGCAAATACTATGTTCCAAATACTATAGGGAGTTTCCGTGTGACGTCATAAGACAACAAATACTTAGCATTGATAGAACTGAATGGGATTGCATAATCCATTCTATAGCACATATACAAGCTATAGCCATGTCTGGCTCGCCTGTTGATTGCTAGTTCTATCTGTGAATGCTAACTGACTGACTGATAGTAACCTCTCCATTTGTTAGCCTATATCACCTGTCACACCCGAATAGCATGCAGTATTGGCTGTCTTAGCCATCTGCCTGTGTCCATTTTATAATATCCAGGGATAGCCAAGATAGGCTATTATTCATCAGTGTCTACAACTGTGTCGCTCACCAGGTTGAGGGTTGATTGTCTGTGTGAGATCATGACTGGAAGAGTATACGTATGACGCTTCAGCGATTTCCATCAGTTGTGGTCAACCAGGTCAAATATCAAATTCTGAAGTTGCCAGGTTGAGCAATTAAGTTTCAGCACACTACCAGGAATTGAAGACCGCCGGCGAACGCTGCATTGGTGGCATTGGTGGGATTGAATAAAATTCTCTATGATGTCCATAGATTTGCAAGAAAGCAAATGTTAGAGGTCGGAAAGCACCAAAAGAGAAACTATGACAATAAAATTTATCAATTCAAATACAAACGTGGTGATGCTGTTTTGGTTAGTGTTTGTCAAAGGAAGAAAGGCTTGTCTAAAAAGCTACAACCTCATTGGAGTCGACCTTGCTTGGTGGTTGCAAAACTATCAGACTTAGTTTATACTATTCATAGGTCTGTTCATTCAAAAACTCAGACAGTACACCATAATAGATTGAAACCATATTTTGGAAGCATTGAAAACTGGTTCAAGGGAGAGAAGTCACATCGGCCATCTGTGTCAGATTTGTCAAATCATAAGAAACAGTTATCAGAAGCCTCTGGCAGTTATAATACAGAGCAGTCTGTTTCTGAGTTGGCATCCACAATGGATGAATGGGCAGATGTTACAATAGGACACTCTCCAAATTCATTGTATTGCCGTAATGGCCAGAATGGCCGCAAGAAACGGTTGCCAGTATGGCATCAAGACTACAAAATGTAGTATGATCATCCAGCTTCCATATAGTAAGAATAGTTAACCTGAAAAACAACAACGGTACAAATTACAAATATGTATATATTATACATTCCATAATATCTTGGCATTTCATGATCCGATGTTCTATTGATAAGCAAATGCTAATCACCCAATATCTAAGCCGTAATATTTAAATGTAATGGGGATATTAGTCACTTGAATCAGTATGACTCATAGCATGAACCTGACTGGTGAACATGAGAGTGAATGTGATGATGTCAGCAAACATGAGGCAATTACAGTGTCAAAGTATTTAACTATTATTACTTTGCAAAAACTCAATTTCAAGTACTATCAATGAGTATTCTAACAAGCTCAATTTCAGTTGAAGTCAATGACAAAATGGCTTACAGAGATATGATTGATCCGAATCAATTACAATGGTTAATTGCCTCATGTCAAGGGTATGGCTGTATCTTACCTTCTGGTGGCTGATGACACCTGAAATTTATGTTCCTTTTTCTCTGATTGCTTTCGCAGAGACCGAAATATCCAGTGCCGGAGTACAGACCATGTCTTTGGACATGTTTCTTATGTGGCATGAAACTTATGACAAAAACAATGTTAACTCGCAATCGAAGAGACCGCCATGGTCCTCAGTTGCAATGTAAAAACTGCTCATTCATGGCGCCGTGGTCCAGGGGATATTTATTAGCAAAACATGAGGTGAAGTGTCTCGGGCCTAGAGTGATGTGGACCATCCTCGCTACCATCAACTGAGGGAGGACCGGGGTGATATAGACCAGCCTCACTGCACGCAACCCAAGGATAATAATGACAATATGGTTACCATACCACTGAGCGGGCCTATGAGTATGCCTAGAACAATTTTTGAACTGATTGTTAATCCGCCTCGGCGAACTGTAACTCTGGAAGAAGTTACGTTGAGCCCGAGATCACCACGAACAGTGCCGCCATCCCTGTTTCCGAAGTCCAAACAAGTTAACAAACACCATGCATCATCATCGAGTAGTTCCAGTTCGGCATCCTCAATCCATTCACCTAACGCGCGATACCATCCGCTACCAAGTCCTAACATGGACCATAAACTTTCACCTAGGGATATTGTAAAACCACAGGCACTTAGTCCGATTGTGTCCATTTATGCTTCACCGCATGGATTGTCTCCAGAGCCATCATCAGCAGGAGTGTGGAAACTCGTTTTCGGATCAAGTCCATCTCTTCCGCGGTCCAAGGTGGTGAGACCATGGGTAAATCACACGGAGAAGGTGGATGGCCGACTTCGGTTTTTAGAGCCATCATCCATGTATTCTCATCATGAATTCACACCTATCGTTCGAGGCATCAGGAAGGATGCAAAGAAATGCAGAATGGCAGTAAAAGTGATTCCTGTTGGGGCTGCAGCCATCAGGAGAGGGGAAACTGCAATCCTCCCTGATGGCACAGTGTATGTGCTTCGTGCAACTTGGGTAAATGACCCATTTTTCTCAGAAAGGAAATCGGTCAGCACTCAGACCCATGGGTAACAGGTTGAGTGCTGGCACCGTTGTCTGATCATTTTGGAGTTCAGTTATCCTGGACATCCCCACTGTCATAGACAGCAGTGATCTTCAGGGTTATTGTTGTTAAAATGATCATACATTCTTTCCCGTTAGGTTAATTTCCTAGACTTAATATTGAATAATTTCGTAGCATGATTCATGAATTCAAATTAATGTGCTATAATTTATTTAGTGGTGAAATTATTATTTCTATAATGTATTATTATCATCGAAAGGGTGTTGAGAAGTCCACTACTACTAATGCCGTTAACTAGGGCAAACACTATGTTCCAAATACTATAGGGAGTTTCCGTGTGACGTCATAAGACAACAAATACTTAGCATTGATAGAACTGAATGGGATTGCATAATCCATTCTATAGCACATATACAAGCTATAGCCATGTCTGGCTCGCCTGTTGATTGCTAGTTCTAGCTGTGCATGCTAACTGACTGACTGATAGTAACCTCTCCATTTGTTAGCCTATATCACCTGTCACATCCGAATAGCATGCAGTATTGGCTGTCTTAGCCATCTGCCTGTGTCCATTTTATAATAGCCAGGGATAGCCAAGATAGGCTGTTATTCATCAGTGTGTCTACAGCTGTGTCGCTCACCAGGTTGAGGGTTGATTGTCTGTGTGAGATCATGACTGGAAGAGTATACGTATGACGCTTCAGTGATTTCCATCAGTTGGGCTCAAACAGGTCAAAGGTCAAATTCTGAGGTTGCCAGGTTGAGCAATTAAGTTTCAGCGCAATACCAGGAATTGAAGACCGCCGGCGAACGCTGCATATGTAATGGAATTCGTGTACCATTTCGTTATGATTGCAGAGGACAAACTCTTTCTTCTCCGGCGATTCTTTCCCCCTTGTCCCTTTTGTATCGGAAGGTTTTTAATTATAATTTATTAATTACTGTAATATCAATTACAGTTCGCAAAAATCTTACGTCATAATTGTGAAAAAGGTCTCGAAAGACCTATTTACGTCATACATATTTTGTCAATTTCACTACAATATAAGATCACGGAATTATATTATGCAGTGGTTGACATATGTTGAATTTTATCCAATAATTATTCTCAGTGTATGCTATGATAATCCAGGTTTTTAAACAAACTACTGAATACAACCTATAAAGTTTGCCTTAAAGACCTGTGTAGATGTTGAAAAAGTTAAAATGTAAAACGGTTCACGCAACACATATTATTATTATTATTATTGCAAACTTACACGGCCGAGTTACCTCCCTTGAAGGAAAACGGTTTATATGGGTTCGACAAAAGTTTTGAGCTTACTATTAGAAGTTAGACCGAAATGTATGCACATTTATTCAAGGATTCATATCTAGCTATGCTCCGCCCATTTCTAGCTATTCCTCACCATTTTAGCTAAGCTCCTCTAATTTTTTTTCTTTTTTTTTTATGCAAATAAATTTACATGCTTTGAAAACAGAATTCCCAGAATCCCAATTCCAAGGTAATTATACTGGTAAGCTGTTTAATATTTGATACTAATTTGACTCGCTGTTGCTACCTAGGCGCCCAGTGAGATTAGTTTTAAAATATTCAGTAATACAGAAAACCAATTCGTAATTTAGTACACGTGACAGACTTTTCAATGTTCATAACGGAGCTACCCTGATAACGCGGCTTACTGGGCCGATGCTGGGCCAATACTGGGCCGATACCGAAAGTATCGACCCTGTATCGGTCCAGCATCAGCCCAGTAAGCTGCATTATCTGGGTAGACACGGTCACTATATGTATCGCGACTTCAGCCTAGGCGCAATGGATGAACACAGATATTTATATCTATTCTGTCGTTCACTTCAAACTTACATCTTCTTCTTCTTTTCGATCGCTGGTATCACACTTGGAGAGCCGTTCTCAAGATGAAATCTGTGGTTTTCTGCAGTTCTTCCACAGGCCCATACAGCTTTTCAAGAAAAGAGGTTGACAAAGGCTAGATCTCTTCTCTCAGCAGCTGATACGTACTGCAACTTTGAAGTATGTGCTCTGTGGTCTGTTCTGCTTCTCCACAAGGACAAGCGGGCGATGTCGTAAGGTGGAACCGCCTGTACATGTGTTGGTTTAGTCTGTTATGTCCAGTTCTGAGACGAAAAATGGTCACTTGCTCTGGCCTCGAGAGATGATGGTAGGCATCTTCTGATTGAGGTGTTCTATAGAGTGACTTGATGATAGTCTTCATCTCTGTATGAGTAACCATGTTTTCTGTCTGATTCTCTTCTGCACCCACCTTTGCCATCTTGTCTGCTTCCTCATTTCCTTGGACTCCACAGTGTGAGGGGATCCACTGCAATGCTATCCGAAAGCATTTGATGGTTTGTAGTGCTTCTTCAAGTTGTGGCAGCTTACCTTTGATGATAGCCTCAAGGACGGAGCGGGCATCATATAAAAAAGACAATCTGTGCAATAGGGTCTGCTGTTCTGCTGATGGTATTAGCTGCATGGACCAGTGCTTCGACTTCAGCTCTGTAGTTTGTGCAGTGTTTGCCTGTCGGTATTGCAGCTGACCCATGTTGTCCGTTTGGATACTGTATGTGCAGTCCGGCACCTCCGCTCCTAATTGCATCTTTGGCTGATCCATCTGTGTAGATCCTTATCCATGTCTCCTGAGGGTACATTTCTTCCAGCATGGCTAGGGTCAGGGCCTTCTTGCTCACATCACTGTGTTCATCTTTGGTTGTGAGATGGGGTACTGTGGTGCGAATAGCTATGCTCTTTGGTTTGTTTTCCCAGGGTGGAGGATCAAGGGTGTGGTTTGGGTCTTGAATTTGTGCTGGCAACATTTCTTGGTGTTTCCTTTGAAGTGCTTTTGTCTCTTTCACAAAACTCGATCTTTTAAGTCTTCCTGATGACAGCTGTGCTTGCCTGATCTTCATCGGGTGGTTGTTGAACGATTTGAACTTTGCAGCTTGGATCAGTGCTTTGCATTCCCTCCCTTTACTAAGTCGGGGGATGCCTGCTGTCTGCTCCATTTTTTCTATTGGTGTTGATCTCATTCCACTAGTGATGATGCGCAGTGCCTGGTTTTGTACTCTGTCGAGGTTCTGTTGATGAGATCTAGCTGCTGTCATCCATGAGCTGGATCCAAACTCAAGGTGTGGTCGTACGACACCTAGGTAGATGGTCTTGAGGATCCTTTCATTGGCACCCCACTTTGTTCCTGCCAGCTTCCTCATGATGTTTAGCTTTCTTCTGGCCTTTGACTCTGCGTTCTGGATGTGCTCCTTCCATGTTAATCCTCTGTCATAGGTGACTCCCAGGTATGTCTGCTGGTCCTCGTACTCGAGTGGAGTACCGCCCAGTGTCAGATTGCCAACCTTGGTTTTGGTGGACAGTGAGAATAGCATGGCTGATGATTTTTCTTTGTTGATGGTAATACACCAGCGATTGGCCCAGGCTGCAATTCTGTCCAAGGCGAGCTGCATTCTGTGCGTGGCAGTCGTTGTGTACTCCTCGGTGCACGAGTACGAGGTCATCTGCATAGAGGGCTGCTTGGATCCCATTGGGCAGCTCTGCTACAATATCATTAATGAAGAGTATGAACAGAGTTGGTGATAATACTCCGCCTTGTGGCACCCCTTGTCTCAGCAATACATTATGTCCAGATTGTCCATCCACCAGCACCATAGCTCTGCGATTGTGTAGGTATGACTTGGTCCATCGGAACACGTTGCCACCGATGCCTGTGCGCCGGAGCTTCACGAGGAGGCCATCCTTCCACACCTTGTCAAATGCCTTCTGCAGATCAATAAAGGCAGCTAGCATCACCTTCTTGGCTTGAAAAGTGTCCTCTATGACCTGTGCAAGATGTGTTGTTTGATCTTCTGTTCTCCTGTATCTTCTGAAGCCAGCCTGCTCTGAAACTATAGTGTTCTCCGACTCCAGGTACCACTGCAACCGCTGGTTGACGATGCGCTCCATGGTCTTGCATATGCAGCTTGTAAGACTGATAGGACGGTAGCTCAGCACATTCGTCTTGTTCTTCCCTTTTTTCAGAATAGGAGTCATTCTGGCTTCCTTCCAGCACTGAGGAACCTCTCCATTGGTCCAACTGAGATTAAAGATATCTAGCAACTTGCGGAGACATGCATTACCAAGGTGTTGGATCATTTCATTCGTAATGCCATCTGGCCCGGGAGATTTCTTCTTCTTCAATTGGCGGATAGACTTCTTCAGTTCTGCTAAACTAATGTCAACTTTCATTGCATCGTGAGTGTTTGTGTCTGTTCATTCCTTTTGCTCTTTTCTAACCTCTTTTTGACGCATTCGTGGTATAGAAATGATGCTTTCTTTTGCATATGCCTTCGCAAAGGCATCTGCAGCCATCTTTCCTGACAGTGTTTGTCCATCTTCTTCAAGAGTAATCTTCTCTCCCCCGACACCCTCATCATTCAGTGCTTTAGTCAGTCTCCATAGCTTTGTTGTGTCTCTCTCTAAATTAAACCCTGCCGTCTTTTCCCTCCAGCTTCTTCTTTTGGCCTCCAGCTTGGTCTTCAGATACCTGGCTTTAGTTTGTTGTGGTATGAAGTGGTTTTCATGACAGGGATTACCCTCTGCATCTTCTCTGGCCTTGTCTAGTTTATCATGTGCTGCTTGCAGTTCTGTTGTCCAGTACGGGCGGTAGTTTTCCCTGAACCCTTGAGGAATCGCTTCGTTGGCAGCCTTGATGATACGTGAATTAAATTCCTTAACCGCATTGTTGATGTTTCTCCCTTCTACTGCTATATTTTGGGTAAGCTCATTGGAACGAATGCCGAACTGACTCCAATTTGCCTTTTTGTGGTTCCACCTTGGATGTTGAGGTGAACTTGTTGAAATACTTCCAGAAAGAGAGAGGAGGACTGGGCGGTGGTCGCTTCCTCCTAACTGCGATCCGACCACTCTACTGAGGTTTCTGTGAATGTCTTCTGTACAAAATGCTAATCTTACATTATAAACAATATTTTCAGCTTGCCACGGCGAGCGGGATAACCTCCTTTAAAGGTGCATATTCACACTAAAATACTATAAATTTTTTTTTTTAAGTTGTATTGTAATATTTAGTGACTTAAATTGTGAAACGAGATAAAACTTAGCATATGATGATTTCATTCCGTATAGTTTAATATAATTTTTTTAGATGTCAAATTCAATTAGTGATTCTTTGTTTCAATTTCACAACATAAAAAATTATATTAATTTATGCATGATGAAATCATCATATGTTAAGATTTATTTCGTTTCATTACATTTAGATACACCATTTAAGCCCAAAAAGTATACAAATGTAACAATTTTATTTTCAAGCATTCGGTGTGAATAGGCACCTTTAAATGATAACTAACCCCATCACTTGATAGGTATTCAGGTGATCTAATACGCCATTCATAAACTATGCAGGTAATTGTAAGCTTTTTATCATGCCGCTAAAGAAAGATATTCAGGCTTTACTAGCTAAGTGTTGGTACATTTCTACACGCTATGATGGCTGTCATGATTTACTTTTCAACCAATCAGAATAACCATAATGTGTCTGCATCGGTATATACGCACGGTCTATAGTTTGACAATGTGATTTAAAAGCAACCATACAGGTAAGCCGTTGCATATTTTGAAACTAATTTGACTGGAAGTGGTTGCTGCCAGTCAAATTAGTTCCAAAATATTCAACAAGATGAGTGTTACATAATAAAAGATATAATGCATTGACACTTACATGACATCACATGCTATAGCTTGAGGAGACAAAATGGTGTCGGTCACTGTTCAACATTTACGCGATATTACACAGCAGATACATGTGATACAGACAAGGGAATGTGACAGGATATGAATGATATGGAATATATGCAACATAATCTATCAGTGCAATACAAAATTTGAGATGAGCTTACATACCGTGTGCCAACGTCTAGTACACGTAACATACAATATGGCGACTACCAAAATTGTAAATCTTACATTCGCGAACGTAAATAATTTTCAAACACCAAATCTCTTTCTGAATAATACTCTACTACTAGCTGTTCGCAGCAGTAAATACCTTGAAATAAACCTTTCAAATGATCTAAAATGGTCCTCCCATATCGAAACGATAACCAAAAAGGCTGGAAAAATATTATCAACTATGCGCCGATTGAAATGCACTTTAAGCAGACGCACAATATCCAAAGTGTATACTGCATATTTGCGTCCTGTTTTAGAATATAGTAGTGCAGTTTGGGATGGTTCCTCGGACCGGGATGCTGATAAGCTTGAAATTATTCAAAATGAGGCAATACGAATAATTACGGGCCTGCTAAAATGCTCCCCATTGATAACACTTTATGAAGGAACTGGCAAGATTTCAGTACTCGAAAGGCGCAAACAAAAAAAACCTATCACATTTTACAAAATTGTTAATGAAAACTGTCCAGATTATTTAATAGATATTATGCCAAAACGATTGGGAGATGTAGCTGCCTATAATGTCAGAAATCCAGAGATTTTCGTCATTCCCACGCAGAGGCTTGAGATATTAAAAAAATCCTTTATCCCGAGCACTATCCAACTGTGGAATAACTTAGACACCACAATTAAAACATCTCCAACTCTGGCTATCATTAAGAAAAAGCTTATCAGCTCATATCAGACATCTCCACAGAAAACTCCAGTCTACTTTGCGCTTGGTAAAAGAAAAGATAACATTATTCTGTGTAAGCTAAGAAACAAATGCAACCAATTAAATGCTGATTTACACAGATACTATCTCATAGACCAACCCAATTGCCATGCACCTGAGGCTTCTCGTCATTTCTTCCTGATATGTCCAAAATGGGCTGATGAAAGACAAATTCTGGTGGACTTCCTACTTCAATTGGGCCCATTTGGTTTAAATGGAAGCGACACTCTTTCGGCCGAGGTGAACTAGGATATAGCGACTAGGGTAAATTGTTTTATGAGGCAGACTGGCAGATTTTGACATATGTCTGTCTGTCTTATGGAGCGATATACTTTTCGTAATCATATTTCCAAGACTCCATCCATATCGGAAGAAGTGATGCGAATGCGAATGAACTAGTAATTTATTTTTCTTTCTTTATTTTTTATTATCATTATTTGTATCATGCTCCTGTTATTGTTGAGAATATCAACATCATATTTACTATTGCCTAGATGATTGCCTTTACTAAATTTGTGTTATTGAACAATGTCTCTCTCTCTCCCTCTCTCTCTTCTCTCTCTCTCTCTCTCTCTCTCTCTCTCTCTCTCTCTCTCTCTACTGTATATACGTTTTAGTTTGAGAATCTTTCCATGTTATTGATTATGCAGGGAGAGGGCCTAAATAAGTTGATAGAACTTGTGCCCAATCCCGTTGTATTAGTACAATAAAATATGTTTAAAAAATGACGACTGCGATTCTAGATAATCACAGCGCACCCTCGTCATAATCAATGCTGGAGATTTCTATTAGAAAGACGGATTTCAAATAATGTAGGCTTATGTATTTTTCTGACAAGTTATTTCTCCCGAGTTTGCCGCCTCAATCACGATCGATCAATGCAGCCTGATTAGCCAATTAAATAACTATACGTATTAGTCTGGAAGAAAAAGGTGCGTTTTTGACCGAAGCTTCTTTTTGAGTATATACAAAGTTTTATTATTGTTTTTATATCTCTGGGGTACTAATTACAAATCCATTGGGTGCCTCCTTGGCACCGTGGGCTGAAATTTGTATGGCCTTATTAAAATGTACACACTTTCTATTAAATGACTAAGTAAAAGAGACAAATATTGTCCATAAAACATACAATTTCAAGTAGAATATGATTATCTTTATTGATTACATATAGTGCTACTAGCGTTTGATAATTACTCATGATGACACATAAATAAAGGTCATCTGGACGACCTTGAAGTAAAGGTAAAATCTTGCAGAAATCTGGGCATTTTTGCCCGAGGATTGTTTCGGAGTATATACGACGGTTTCTTGTTGTTTCGGTATCTTTGGCGTGTGCTCCTCATAAATCCACCGGTTGCCACTTTGGCGGCACCTTTTGGCGTTTTTAGAAATACTGATTTTAGTGCTTCGCATTATGGTGTATCATCATCATCATCACCATCATCATCATCATCATCATCATCACCATCATCATCATCATCATCATCATCATCATTTTACGAGGCATACACCATTGGCTTGTTATTGCCTCAGTGTTATTTGTTATAGTATGGCTTGCTCAGTCCAATTCAAAAGATTCTTTTCTGACGTAGATTATATCTAGTTTGTTCTTGAATGATTTGACTGTTGTCGCTTAATTAAGTCTCTTCGAATCCGTCAGTATATCAGTGACATTAGATTTAATACGTTAGGGTGCTTTATGGAAATGCTGAGATGCAGATGGGTGTTCCTGGCGTCGGCTGCCATGCGCTGCCTACACTTATACTTACATCCTGTTGCGTCTCACATTTGTGTGTGTGCTGACTTGTGGAGGCCGTGGTTGGTCTTATTGCTGTTGTTTTAATTTTCTGTGTTCATCGCTATCCGAATCTCCTTCTCTACGCTAGTGTCTCGTCGTACGGCAACAAAGTGCGGACGTGGAAGTAGATGTATCTACTGCCAGTACTGGTCATTGGAATCGCTACCGAGCGTGTTCTTGGCAATACACAGGTTACTCCAAGATCAGTCGCGGATCAAATGGCTACTAACGTTTTGTGTAGACGTGTTCCATGTGCAACGGTACATTATAGAACGAGAGCGATAAAAAAATCCACGAATTTAAGTTTAAATTTGCTCGCTTCGTTCATAAAATAAACCGTATTATGTAGAGCAGGGGAAGTAACTCCATTAAGATATCTTTACAAATAAATATCTATTTTGATGTTTCTGTTGAGAATTATTAATGCGCTCGTGTTAGTGTTTGGAAGGATATGCTAATTTATGAAACTCTTATGTCGATAATTAGTAAGTGAAGAAACAATTTGCCAAGATTTAATTCTATATAAAATTACGATGACATTTTTTTCTCTTCACCGGAGACGATTGGTAGCTTGGTTATTCTGGTAATCAGGCGGGCGGGTTTCAAATCCCGGCCGACTGACAGATGATCGAATGGCTAATGGACAATCATTGGAAACATAGGCGATCTCCCTCACTCCCTGATGCTGCGTCATTCACATGACATGTCCTTAGGAGGAGACGTAAAGCTGTCGTCCATGCAACCCTTCAGGGAAGTACCTCATAGATAGATTCATGGCTCAAATACATCTAGGTGTAAGCGGCCAGTAAAACAAAGCCAACAACAACAACAACAACAACAACAACAACAACACGTATTGATATTAATTCTTCACGTAATGATATTAATTACAGAATAAACCTAATTGTTTAAAATTTTGAATTTCTTTGCATTATGATTATATTTTTAAAGCAAAGAATAAAAAAAGATATGCTATCTCACGTCAAGGTTCAATGTCTTGACAATGCACTTAGTGACCCATATAATCTACATAGGTTATCCGTGGACTTAGTGACCCATATGACTGACCTAGGTTGTCCGTGGCCTTAGTGACCCATAGGACTGACATAGTTTATCCATGACCTTAGTGACCCATATGACCTACATAGGTTATCCGTGGACTTAGTGATCCATATGACCGGCATTGGCCCATATGACTGACATAGGCTATCCAGGGACTTAGTGACCAATATGACCGACCTAGGTTATCTGTGGACTTAGTGACCCATATGACCGACCTAGGTTATCCGTGGACTTAGTGACCCCATATGGTCTACATAGGTTATCTGTGGACTTTAAACTTTAAGCAATCATACGCGGTTGCAATATGAAGGCGTGTGTTAACTCTGGCGATTCTTGCATTCCAAAGTTATGGCCAAAAATGTGTATTCCAGTACTTTGTGACCCCATGACCTAGATATGTTATGCTTTGTCCTGATACTCATAGAACTTCTAGCCACCTATATTTTGAACAGATGGATTACATTCAGTGATTCTACTACTTCCTTTCCCGATTTATGGCTTAAAATGTGTATTTCGGGATGCACTTATTGACCCAGTGACCTAGATATTTGAACCTTTGACCTTTGAAACTTTCTTTCTAGCCAACAGAGCCATCGGCAGCGACGTAGCCGATTTGGTAATTCTACCCTCTTGAGTTGTTGACGAAAATCTGTATTCCAGCATGCAACAAGCGACCCCTTGACCACGATTTTTTACCCTTGGGTCGGAACTGAAAAATTCTCTAGCCACTCATAATATCAATGTATGTGCCAAATTTGGTGATTCTATCTACTTGCGGTCTTGATTTATGGCTAAAATTTGTATTATTTGTATTTCGGGATGCACTAATTGACTGTGTGACCTCGATTTTTGATGCTTTGACCACAAACTAGATATTTTCTAGCCATTTATAATATCAATGTATTTGCCAAATTTGGTGAAATGTACCTCAAAGGATTCCCGAGATATTCCTGGGATAAACGTACTTAACCACTCACACCGTCTCTCCTCAATGCTCAATGATCTCAAAAGTATATACTTTTGGAGGCTTAACTTTTGTGGCTAGACATAAGGAAACGAAATAAATCTTAACATATGATCCTTTCATGAATTTTTTAAGTTGTGAAATTGAATTCTTTTTAACGTATTTTATTGTAACACATATGTACACATGGATTGGGCACATGTTCTGTCAACTTAGAGACGCCACCCCACCACCCCCACCCACCCCACCACCCTACAGAATTATTAATTGGCAGCAGAAACAAAAATAATAATATGTACATGTAACATATACTGTGGGAGAGAAGGAGAGAGAGAGAGAGAGCGAGAGAGAGAGAGAGAGAGAGAGAGAGAGAGAGAGAGAGAGAGCGAGAGAGAGAGAGAGAGAGAGAGAGAGAGAGCGAGCGAGAGAGATAGATAGATAGATAGATAGATAGATAGATAGATAGATAGATAGATAGATAGAGAGAGAGAGAGAGAGAGAGAGAGAAAGGGAGAGAGAGAGAGATTGTGTTTAAAATTATTAATGCTGTCAGTTACATACCCATGAGAGGTGAGTGAATTGAGCAGATTTGTCGTGAAATGGATAGTTATTTCACATTGTCCATGCTCAAAATTGCAATTCATAAAGGATGTTCTGCAAAGGACAAGTATCCCTCTCTCAATGCTGATTTCTATAGCATACATGATGAATTGGCTGTTTGTGATGGGTTGAGATTTAGAGGAGAGTGGCTCGTGATTCCTCAAGGCATGAAGAAGCAGACCATGAATGAAATTTATTTGTCTCTTGGCCTGGCATGACCAATGACATATACGTGAGATGGCACAGAAGTGTGCAGCGTGCAGAGAATTCGATATCTCTCAACTTAATTAGGGGACTCTTAAATGCTCTGTAGTTCCATAAAGACAATAGCAGGTGGTAGGCATTGACCTCCCCACATTTGAAGAGAAATTTTACATGGTCACAGTTTGCTACTATTCACACTTCTGGGAACTAGATTGTCTTTATGATACAACTGCGAAAGGAGTAATTCACAAATGCAAAACCCATTTTGCGCATTATAGAAAGACGAATGTTATAGTAAGTGACTGTGGACAACAGTTCACAGCAAGTGACTTCTAGCGATTGGGACATCACACACAAGACAAGTTCTCCTCATGAACCATCAGCCGAATGGGAAGGCAGAGTCTGCAGTAAATTCTACAAAGACGTTACTTATGTAGACACCAGAATCAGGTGGAGATTTTTATTTGGCATTATTGAACACCGGGAATCGTCCCCAACAGAAACCTGGCCCAGCCCAAATGCTTCTGGGGCACAGAACCAAGACAATGTTGCCTACCTCACAGGAACTTCTCAGATCTGAAGTAGACTGAAGTGATATTGTCAAGAAGTTAAGAAGAGGCCAATCAATGCAAGAAGAGTGTTATAATAGAGCAGCAAGATATTTGCCTGCACTCGAAGAAGGTGACATTGTGAGAATAAGACCCAATCAGCTTGGTGATAACGCATGGAAAAGATGTAGGGTGATTGAGCAGTTAAACGAGTGGTCCTACAAGATTGAGACTTATGAGGACCAAAGGCTGAGAAGCAACAGATGACATCTTCGAAGAACATGTGAATCGCCAATACCTGATAAACCACCTGAAAATTAGCATATTCTTACAGAATGGCAAGATTAATTAACCCCTCGACAACTAAGCCCTCTAGACGTAAATCCAAATACAGTGACCACTGAGATTGAGGATAATATTCAGAATAGGAGACAATGCCATTCCTTGTCCTGAGTAATGACATCAACCACTATGAGACCAAGTCATACAATCAAAAGGCCTCCACGCTATCGGGATCATGAATCCAGATCTTTCTCTCCGTTAGTAGAGGGAATGTTATAATATTGGCTCTACAATATTTCGTATTACCCCAAGGTCATTCCATGGTTTAGCCTATCTACTTATATATATGATCACATTACACACCCTGGCTTTGCCCAGCTACATTGCTACTATTATTATTCGCTCTCTGTCATGCACTAGCTTACTTATTAAGCGTTTATTCTTGAACATACCATGTTATATCTACACTTTAAACCACACAATCTTGAAACAGATTGGCTTGGAGAGATCATATAACCATTTGTTTGGCCATGACCTTTAATACTTTCACGACTCACTACACCAGGCAAACCTTCTGCTGTCACAACAAGTTGGCAACGATATGGATACCTTATGCTGGCACCTAATATGGATGGCTTTTCCAGGCGATAGTATGAGCGGCTGGCCTGATTCAGATTTCCAGAGTATCCATCCATTATCAGACCTCGTATGACATCATAATCAGCTCAGCAGTGTATGATGATGTCATAATCATTACGTCATAAAGGGTTCCATATAGACCGTCATCAAATCTCAAAATGGTCCAACACGTTGTATGAATTGCATGTCTTTGTAATTCTTTGCTATTTAATAAACATGCTGTTGAATATTTTGAAACTAATTTTACTGGGCGCTGCCTTAGGCAGCAACAGCACTCAGTCTCAATTAGTTTCAAAATATTCAACAAGTTACCTGTGTAGTTTTTTGGAAATTGATAGTCAGGGAGTTCAGAGATCGCTCGATCCCAACACGAGCGACGTGTGGGTGGAGCTTAGCTAGAGACGGGCGGGACATAACTAAAATCGGAAAGGCCCATTGGCTATGAGGGTGTTTATCACACACCTGTAGTGTCTTCCCGATTCACTACATCTTGCAAATTATCTGCTGTCACAAAACTTTGGTGACGGTATGGACGCCTTTTGGTAGCAACAATATGGACAGCTTTTCATGACAACGATATGGGTGGCCACGCCCCCTAACACATTTATGCCTTAGTACACCAGTCAATCGAATGATCTACCACCAAAGAGTGGGAGACAATATGGTCGCCTTTTCCTGGCTTCTTTCTTCTTTTCGTTCGCTGATCATACCGCCTGTCCTGTAAGTGACTATCGACATGATCATAAGCGCCCTGAAGGTGGGGCTTAGAATACACCTTCCGTATCCTCTGCATGTCATACGAGGCGACTAAAGGAAGTAATGGTGAGGTAACCTTGACAGAAACCTCGAGTGCTGAAGACGGAGGTTCCAGGCCGCACGGCGCACTCTAATAAACCATGGATCCACACACTTAATGCCTTTTCCCGGCTATGGGCAGATTTGTTAACTGGCAGAGAGGAGTCACGTGAACTGGCCATGCCCCCTAACAAATTCACACCTTATTACACCTGTAAATCATTGACACATCAAAAGATCTACATCTGCTAGAGGCAGTGAAGGGAGGGGCGACTTTTTTGCTGATTGGTCGAGGCCATGGCCCCATTTTTCCTTCCAAAACCCCTCGAATCAGATTGTTTGAGAGAGAGCAAAGGATTTCTCTCTCGTCCAAACAAACTACTACCAATACAAACAAAAAAGTATTTTTGACTGGAAAAAGGGCGTGGTCTAATTCAAATATGGAGACGTCATCAAGATCCTGACCAATGAGGAAAGCCACCCATCCCACCGCTTTTCTACTCATGACTGTTATCATCATTATCATCGTCACGACAATAACTATTAATAATAACCCTTTTCGTAACTAATTGGCCAGGAACCTATAGCGTTAGGCTTCCTGTCAAATTAGTTTCAAAATACTCAATATAAATTTTATTAAATCGTAAATGATTTTGGTGTTTTGGTCCTTTGGATTTAAAGGGTTAATGGCGGGATCGAGTTATAGCTATGCCCCGCCCATCTCTAGCTATGCTCCACCTATACTTTTGCCCGTGTGGGGATCACTCGATCCCTGCCCTCTCTGAATCTCAATTTCCAGAAACCTATAAAGGTAAGCCGTTGAAAAATGTGAAAATAATTGGACTGGGTGGTATGGCAGCAACAGCGCCCAGTCAAATTAGTTTTAAAATATTCAACATCATGCTTATTAGATAGTAAAGACATACCTGACGGACTATTAAACGTTTAAGACGCAATAAATCGAGTCATTCGGAACGTAATTTATTATGACGTCACCCTACACGTCACGAAATTGATTACGACATCATATGATTGATGGATAAACTGAATTCCTCAATTATTTCCATCGTTATGAACAGTATTTTCATTCTTATATTAACATCATTATAATTATCATTAGTATGGTCACAGTTAATATCAGTATTTCGTAACATTATCATCGACATTATCTTCACTGATAATCCATGTTACTGGGCCAGTACTGGGACAATGCCGGGCAAACATGGCCCGGTATTGGCCCCGTACAGGCCCAGAGACATGCATTTTTAGGGTTAACCCCATTACCGGTATTATTAACACGCTGACAAATCAGATTACTGGGCCGTGATTGAAACAATACCGGGTCGTATTGGCCGGGTATTATCCAGTCCCGCCCTTAGTAATCTGCTTTGTCAGGGTTATTGCCATCATGATTAAATAAACGGATCAATTTCTTTATTTGGCCAGTCCATTTCTATCTATGGCCCGCCCATTTCTAGCTAAACTCCGCCAAGTTATTACACGTGTGGGAATTGAACGCTGAATTACCATAACCTAATTTTCAAGGACCAATTAAGCATCAACCCCCAAACAAACGGTTTCACCACACCAAAGTGTTGGTGTGGTGGAATCGTTTATGGCTATGATGCTTGGCGCTTTCGTCGGTCGTGTGTTCTGTTCCCTGTCAATGCAAATATACTGTAATGCCACAACTGCGTCCATGACTAATTTCCGAGGTAAATATACAGGTAAGCAGTTGAATATTTAGAATCCAATTTGAATGGGGGAAAGTTAATGCCTATTAAAAAATGTAAATTCAACAAGGGCATAAAATTCATACACTACTGACGGACCTTTCGATGTTCATGACGGAGCCATCGTACTAACATACGCGCACTCACATCGCTTCGCTGTTCGGATCGATACGAGAGCGTTAGTGGGAGGGCGAGACCGTGCGATATGACGATGTGACGGAGCTGGATATGTCGTACGCCATTTTGATTGTTACGTCGTGAAACTAGTGACGTAATTGATTATGACGTCATATTCTTGCGTGACAGATCGGATTCTTCTATTGTATTTATAGCCAGAATGTAACGCATTTACGTTTTGCTATCGATGACACCTCCACCACCCACGCCACCCCACCCACCGCTCATCAAATCGCTGCAAACCGGCAAATGGAGGAGTGTCCGACTGTCCGGGTTCCGGTTCCCTCATAAAAAACTTTGAAAATCAAATGCTTTGAGAATCAATGTCTCGAGAAAATAGACCATGCTTAATATTACTGGACCTTTTCAGATTATATATCCATCATATGACGTCAAAATCAACTATAATACAACGTTGTTGTACGAATTGTTTGTCTTTAGCATTTAATAAACATTCTGTTGAATATTTTGAAACTAATCTGACTGGGCGTTGTTGCTGCCATTGGCAGCAACGACAGCCAGTCAAATTAGTTTCAAAATATTCAACAGCTTACTGTATAACTTTCTGGAAATTCTGATGCTATGCGGAGTTGCAGTATGGCGGTCGATCCCCCGACCGGGATATGGTGATCAACAAATTAAACTAATGGGCGCATGACTGTCGGCTGGTTAGCACATGGAAATTGAAGCCGCACGTTGCCAGTGCGTCAATAAAATAAAATACATATACTGCCAGAGCCGTGATGGAGTCAGAGTACAATAGGCTTAAATGCCAAGGATTGAATCGTGGCAGGTGCATCCACAGATAGTCCCATATGAATCGTCAGTGTGTCAGTATATCAGACATGTGAAAGCTGGTCTGCTAACCTGAGACTTTTCTTGGCGCGGTGGTCCAGTGGAAAGATGTCTGGTTGCTGATGCTATGCGGAGTTGCAGTATGGCGGTTCGATCCCCCGACCGGGATATGGTGATCAACAAATTAAACTAATGGGTGCATGACTGTCGGCTGGTTAGCACATGGAAATTGAAGCCGCACGTTGCCAGTGCGTCAATAAAATAAAATACATATACTGCCAGAGCTGTGATGGAGTCAGAGTACAATAGGCTTAAATGCCAAGGATTGAATCGTGGCAGGTGCATCCACAGATAGTCCCATATGAATCGTCAGTGTGTCAGTATATCAGACATGTGAAAGCTGGTCTGCTAACCTGAGACATTTCTTGGCGCGGTGGTCCAGTGGAAAGATGTCTGGTTGCTGATGCTATGCGGAGTTGCAGTATGGCGGTTCGATCCCCCGACCGGGATATGGTGATCAACAGATTAAACTAATGGGTGCATGACTGTCGGCTGGTTAGCATATGGAAATTGAAGCCGCACGTTGCCAGTGCGTCAATAAAATAAAATACATAGATGCATGCATACATATACGCACGGTGCGAGTACCAACAGAAAAGATATATAACGCCTAATAATAACAATTTCTTAAATAGTTTCCATTATTATTACGTAATAATAATAATAATAATAATAATAATAATAATAAAATAATAATAATAATAATAATAATAATAATAATAATAATAATGAGAAAATTACTCATAAACGCGTGCACGCGTGCGGGAAATATTAGACCTACGCTTAGGAGATTATTAACGACTGACACGAGCGCACGCATTGTTTTGAGTGACAGTTCGTCTCACAAAAATAACCATTTTATTTATGACGCGTTGTTGTGCGAAAGAACACGTTTAAGTGTCTCGGCTGAGATTGGATGCTAATTGAATCGTCGCTCTGTGATCCCTCCGAGTTTCCTAAGCTGCCATCTTCACGCCATCAAGGGCACGTTTTGGGACCGTGTGGTAAAAGAAATATTGTTTTTGCTCCTTTTTCCATCAATATAAATCGGTGTTTTCTGTAAATTTCACGCACATAACCAGACCATAATTCTGATAACGTGGGTTACTGGGCCAATACTGGACCAGTACCGGGCCAATATCGGCCCAGTAACCGACATTATCAGAGTAGGCGTCGTGTTGTAACATTAGCGTACCCTGGAGATTGAGAATCGAATTTAACATTAGTAGACACTCGTGAATTGTGCCGTGTTTTGCACTCATAAAACATCTTTGTTTTGCGATTTCCTGCGCCGTAAAACCTATCTATGGCAGACACACTGGACCTGTTATTTTCTGATGATCCGGATCATGGGATCATATCGTGTTCACTGTTCGCTTCGGCCGGATCATTTGATCCCTGATCATGATATGATGATCTTTTTAACGAGACACCACTAGTGTATATCTATATGAATGTAAATATGTTCCCCATGTACTTTGTATAAAGTCTGGGAGTAAGAAATTGAATTGAAAATTGAATTGAGACGGGATCATTGTAATCACGTGATATGTTTGGTCAAATGTTAGTGCTAAGGAAAAATCGCTTGACAAATCAATGACGTCATAATTAACTGACGTCACAATCATAATGACGTACAACTCCATTCAAATTTTTTTTAAAGTTCGTCACTGGTGTACGAATGGACCTTTTCAGTTTTAGCTATGCCCCACCTATCACTAGTTAAGCTCCACCCACACTTCGCCGTGTTGGGATCGGTTGATCTCTGAACACCATGACTATCAATTTCCAGAAAACTATGCAGGTAAGATGTTGAATGTTTTGAAATTAATGTGACTGGGTGCAACTGCCTATTAAATAGCAAAGGCATACAATTCGTACAACGTGTCGGACTATTAAGCGCTTAAGACGAACTAAATCGAGTCATTCATGCTGTAATTGAGTATGACGTAATCCTATACGCCAGGTAGTTGATTATAACGTCATATGATGTATGGATAAACTGGAAAGGTCCATTGTATGTTTTTGAACAATACGGATTTTGTTGATATTTTGAAACTAATTTGACTGGGATCCGTTGCTGTAATAAGCAGAAACAGACTCCAGTTAAATTAGTTATAAAATATTTAAAAGTAGACGGAGCTTAGGTGGAAATGGGCGGGCATAGCGAGAAATTGGACAATATCCCCACCCACACCCACCCCACCCGATTCATCATTGTTCGGTACGGTTAGTTGCATTTTGCTTAACATCGACTGCTGTACCTCAGTTGGTCCTCAGGCGGTCCTTTAAAACAGATAGTGCCATTAAATACCATTTCTGTCATCAGATTTCACACGACCACATATTGACACATCGCCGCGATAATGAAATCCAATTCCATGACAAATATTTATCAAACTACAGCGCATACAGCATTCGAGGAACTATGTTCGCTGCGTCGCGTGATACGATTCAATTCATACGCAGCGAGCGCTCGCGAGCGAAGAAGCGGGAACAGGAAGTTTGCACGCCGAAAGGAAATAGTGCTAACGCAAAAGCCCATTCGTCGCTCAAAAGGCGTGAATGCGTTGAAAATCAATGTTGAAATAAATTCCGTGTATCTGACTACAGATTGTTTTATTATAGTGGTGCATGGGAAGGGGAGTACGGTAGCGGCTGTACAACACAGCCCATAAAGAAATTGTCTCTTTTCAAAATAAAAACCTACAAAAGAAATTGTTAGTTAGAAATGATCTGTTGAATATTTTGAACACAATTAGATGGGAAGACATTGCTGTCTAAGGCAGCAATGTCTTCCAATCGAATTTTGTTCAAAACATTCAACAGAACGATTTATTTGTTTTGAAAACACGTAATTTTTTTTAGCCGTACTGTAATGGAGTCCACTTATTGCGAATTACAGGAAACTAATTGTCAACGTAGTTTAATGATAGCTTTATTCGCCGATGAATGCGGTCGTTATAGACCGAGCAAAGATTGACTTTTGTAGCCAAAATTTCTTTCTAAAGTATAAAGCAAGGTAGCTCAATGAAATTCAATCGAACAATTTTAAGATATTCCCTTAAAGGCACACATATTCGCACCAGAATGCGTAAAGTGAATTTATTAAACTTGTATACATTTAGAGGCTAAATAACGAAACGAAATAAATCTTAATGTTATGATTTGCTTCCGGATAGATTAATATAATCTTTTAAGTTGTGGAATTGAATTAGATACACGTATGTTTAATTCAAATTCACAGCTAAAAATTCTCTTAAATTATACGGAACGAAATCATTGCATTTTAAGATTTATTTCGTTTTTAATTATATTGAGCTACACAATTTAGGCTTCTAAACGCAGGCTATACAATTTTGACAAATTTATTGTCAATTAAGCATTATTGGGCTAACGTGGGCCTTTAATTATACACATTTCCCACATTGACGTCATAAGCGGGATTCCCCTACACCAACGCTTAGAGCACCGCTGCTGGCTGGTAAAGTCAACAACAAGCAATGAACTTTTCCTGTTTTAACTATGCCCCGCCAACCTCTAGCTAAACTCCACCCACACTTCGCCGTTTTGGGATCGATCGATCCCCGAATGCTCTGGCAATCAATTTCCTGATGTAAGCTGTTGAACATTTTGTAAGTAATTTGACTGGGCGCTGTTGCTGGCTATGGCAGCAACAACACCGAGTCAAATTAGTTTCAAAATATTCAACAGAATATTTATTAAATGGTAAATACATACAATTCGTACAACGTGTCGGACTATTAAGCGTTAAAGACAGACTATATCGAGTCATTCATGACGTCATGATTATGTCAGTAAGTAGATTATGATGTCACATGGCGTCATATGATGGATGGATAAACTTGGAAGCTCCATTGACCGGCATTGAGTTACTATTGCGCTAAAAACACTCCTCAATTAAACACGTTCCTATGATAAACCAAAATCACGATATTATGATGTCATACATATTTGGAAAGCGCATCCAATAGACTTTTCCAACATTAGCGAATTTTGGTAAAATACCCTCCCAGAATGCATTGCGCGTGTCATTTCTAGCTGACGCACAAACAACATTACTTTACTATGAGAATAAGATATAGCGCACTTAAGCCGTTTATATGAAAAACTAAGTTCACAATATTAATGAAGTCATACATCGTTCGAGAGCTAAGACAATTTTCTATACATGTGTGTATTAGTTTTTATAGTTTTGTAAAATTTAATACAGTTGATTGTAATTAAAACATATTCCCGATTATCCACTTGATTTAATGAATCCAGGTCGAATGGTGTATTTTATATAACCCAGTGAAAATTTTACAAAAATATAAAAATTAATGCAATGTTTCGGCAATTGAATGTGCTTTCGAGTTATATATGGTGATTTTAGTTTATCACAGGAACGGTCTAAATTGCGGTGTATTTTAGCGCAATAGTAACTCAATGCAGGTCAGCTGCTTGTTGGCGGTTTACAAACCAGCAGTTTTGCTCTGAGTGTTGATTTCGGGAAATACCAGCGTAATGCCGTCAATCTGGGAAATGTGTATTCACCAAAATGATAAACCAAAATCACAATATTATTGACGTCATACATCTTTGGAAAGCGCATTCAATTGCTTAAACATTATTGTATTATTGTTTTTATTTGTACAACATTTTCATTGTGTTATTTGCGTATATAAAATACACCTTTATTCCTAGGTTCATTAAATCAAGTGGATAATAGGGGCTGTTTCAAAATTATAATTAACTGTATTAAATTTAACAAAACTGTGCACACTAATAAAGAAATGTGTATAAAATTTGCTTAGCTTTCCAATGTAGTAAAACTTCAATAATATTATGAACGTAGTTCTTCATATAAGATGCGTAGATTTTACCACTCTGATGTCAATTTTCGATCTTTCATTGTCAATTATGAGCAAAGAAACTGGTCTACATTTTCCAACAATTTTGGTGGACGATGTTGCTGTCAACGTATTCCACCAAATTTGTTGAAGAGCGAGCACCAGTTCATCTTTTAATTTAATTTGAAAATTAAAAATTATGACATCAGAGTGGTAATGGTTAGAATGACTAATGGTACGGTAATGGTGTTTACGTTCCGACTAGCACGTTTATCAACCAAAGATGATGTGCGCAATGCATTGTGGGACGGCATTTCCCCAAAATACGCTAATATGGTTAAGGTCTTTAAACACATTTTGGTGACAAAAGGATGTGATTCCTTATGATAGGTGGCCGTAATTGACAGAGTTTGACTCTTTTTTTAAACAGTCTGCGACGGCGCAGAAACCTGTTGTTGGCGACTTCCGTTAGCAAACGAGGGTAATTTGTTTGCGTTCGTTGTACGCTGGAGTAATGGTAATCTCTTGTAGCGGTTCTGTCGATTGACTTCGATTCTTATATTGCTTTTATTTGGCGGAGAATGAGCAGGGCACTTCGTAGCGCAAGTACCCCGCGCTACAGTACACTACATTTTCGAAGTCAGATTGAGTTGTTGACTCACTATTTAGTTATTTATAAATGGATGATGGTGGTGGTGGTAGTGGTGGTGGTGGTGGTGGTGGTAGTGGTGGTGGTGATGATGATGATGATGATGATGGTGGTGGTGATGGTGGTGGTGGTAGTGGTGATGATGATGGTGGTGATGATGGTCGTGATGATGATGATGGTGGTGATGGCGGTGGTGGTGAGGATGATGATGATGATGGTGGTGGTGGTGGGGGTAGTGGTGATGATGATGGGGGTGATGATGATGATGATGATGATGAAGATGACGATGATGATGGATGATGATGATGATGATGGTGGTGGTGGTGGTGATAATGATAATGATGATGATGATGATGATGATGATGATGATGATGACGACGATGATGATGATGATGATGATGGTGCTGGTGGTGGTGGTGGTGGTGGTGGTGGTGATGATGATGATGATGGTGGTGGTGGTGGTGGTGGTGGTGATAATGGTGGTTATATGATTAAACGCACTGGCTCAGGATCTCCCAAGGTTGGGAGATATTTTTTATTTATTTTATTGTCTGAGATTTGTTATGTTTGTTTGATAGAGGCGGTATGGCCTATAAAATATGAATAATATATATCATTCATTCTGAAGGTTTTTGGAAGAGGTAATTTATATTTAACCAAGATGTTACGTAGATTGGAGTTTTTCTTAAAGGCTATCACTGGACGCAAATTGAGAGGTTTTAGCATTTTATCCTGCAATTTATGATATTCATCTTTCAAAATTTCAGAAATTTCAACATTTTTTCGATTGTATGTTAAACTGAATGGAATTATTTCGCGTTGATCAGCAAGACCAGGGTCCACGTTTATGCCACTCGGCCATTTTGTTTTCAGTTGCTTAATCCAAAATGATTCTTGAAGTTTTCTTTGTTTATCAGTTTCTTCGGCCGTAGCAGAAAGAGGCAGTTGCTCAATAGGCATAATTTCAAAGTGTCTATCGACAGAATGACCAGGAAGATTGAAATGTTGAGCTACGTTGGTGTCCTCGTCGTGTCTAATATCGCAAAGGTGTCTAGTTGCTCGCCATCTTAAAGGGCATTTTGTTTCACCGACATACTGCTTTTGGCATAATTTGCGAGATATTAAATAGATAACATTTTTAGAATCGCAATCTAAATTAGACTGAAGCTGGAATTTGCTTTTGTTCTGATAACTGACAAATGTTTTCTGATTAGGTAGATAGAGGTCTAATTTACACCTCTTCTTTCCACATTTCTGAGATTGTCCTACGCCTATAATCGGACGATGATGGTGGTGGTGGTGGTGGTGGTGGTGGTGGTGATGATGATGGTGGTGGTGGTGGCGATAGTTGTGATGGTGGTGGCGGTGGTGGCGGTAGTGGCAGTGGTGTTGGCGTTGTTGACGACGCCGCGCCGTCGCCAACGACGACGACGACGATGACGATTGCGGCTGTGTTGGTGGTGGTGGTGGTGATGATAATGATGATGATGATGATGGTGGTGGTGGTGGTGGTGGTGGTGGTGGTGGTGGTTGTGGTTGTGGTTATGGTGATGATGTTGATGATGATGATCGTGGTGGTGGTGGTGTGGTGATGATGATGATGATGATGATGGTGGTGGTGGTAGTGGCGCTGGTGGTGGTGGTGGTGGTGGTGGTGGTGGTAGTGATGATGATGATGATGATGATGATGATGATGATGATGATGATGATGGTGGTGGCTGTTGTGATGGGTCTGCTGTCTGATACAAATCAGTGTTGACAGATGTTGACAGACATGTATATGCATGTCCACGTGGAAATGGATGGAACTTTCAGGGGTGTATGCACATATTTAGTCTAAATTATGGGTGGGACCAAAAGCTATGTGGTGGGCGGTATGGCGATACATCATGGGCTATCGCCCTTTGCAAACCCTATATTCCTACGTCTGTATATTACTCTCCAAACAAATTACGTAAACTCTTAAGTGATGCCCACACATCTGTCTTTGCGCGATCACAAGAGATTAAAATCAACTGTGCTCGTGTAGAATTAACAACATCCTATCCTGGCTAGTGCCACGAAACAAATCTGTTTAAACCACGCCTCGCAAAGACAACAGACCACGCCTCATATGCGTCAGATGACCACATCGATCTGGATAATTGCCAAATAATTCGAAATCTAGTACCGGTGTCAGAGGCGTAAAACTGCCATCAGTCATGGCGGATTACAAAATTCCATGTCACATGACAAGTTCATCCAGAGATTTATGTACCAGAACGAGGCATAGGGCGCGTGCTAGTCACGCGACACCAATCCACTACTAACAAGCGAATTGGACATTTGTTACTCAGACCAACGTTTTAACAGATGGCGACGTAACGAATATTTACTGAAGCTATGCCAGCCTATATTTCTAGCTGGCGTTAAGAGTCATGTGGTACATTTAAAATCTCCATGAATATTTTGAGAATAATTTGACTTAACGTCGTTGATGTCTTTGATATTTCAATCAAATCATTCTCAAAATATTTAAAAGATATCTTCTATTGTTGAATTCTGCATCCTGATAATCCTGAATGAAATACGTTAGCTAATTCGAAAAATATTCTAAACGGCGCTGATTGTTGTCGGAACATTGGTGAAAGTGATTTTCAATCGCAAAAGAGTTGTGTAAAATACACTCAACTCCCAACACACACGCGCGTAGGCCAAATTATGCGATGAAATAATTAACATGTACGAATAATGATGCGATGCATCATCTAGGCAGATCTTTACGAGATGAAGAGGAGGCATATTAAAGCCTGATACACTAGGCAGGCAGAGGCGTACCTACTGGGGTGAGGTCGGTGGGGTGGTGGGTGAGTAGGGCGAGGTTGGTGGGGTGGTGGGTGAGTAGGGCTGTGGGGTGGGTGGGTGTGGCGGTGTGTGGGTGTGGGAGGGGGTATGTGGGGGGGGGATGTGTGGGGTGGGTGGTGGTCGGAGCGTGTGAGTGGCAATGTGTAGGGCTGTGGGGTGGGGTTGGTGTGGGTGGGGGAGTGACAATAGGGGCAAACCGCCACACCTGAAAGAATGTTAGGGATAAAATTTTGTGGAAACATATTTTCCCAGTTTATTTTCGCCTCTCAGGGGAACAGATTTTCACAAAAATCTCTAAAGAATCTTATTTTCCAAGAATTTTACCCAAATTAAATTTACCTCAATTTGGAAATTCTTCAAAGATATAAAATGGACCGTTCCAGTTTTAGCTATACACCTCCTCCCATACACCTCCTCCCCACCCCCCCCCCCCCCCACCCCACCTCGAGAGTGTTCATCTGTGTTGAGCTTATTTTAGGTCAGATTAGGCCTCTTGTAGCTCGCGGGATAGTGTCGGGCCATTCCGGTGTATTATGTCGACTCACCGCACCGTAAGTGCACGACGAATGATGACGCTGGTTAGCATCCGGTCTCGGGGTGACGGATCATGTACGAGACTGCCCTACGGGTAACAAAAACCGGCTCTTAAGGCCGGTGGAACTCAATCGTTCCGGTGGGGCCGTGCAACCATCGTCGCGAACATGAAGCACAACTGTCTCATCGCAAGAGTTTGTGTCACCAGTATGCCTGTCCATAGCAATTTCGTGATCTGTGGGCTTACAAGATTTGATTTTGGTGACCTAATTAAAATAAGTCTATACAATAATTTTACCCAAAACAGACTGTCGAGTATGCTAGATAAAATGATGAGCATACGAAAATACAAGACATAGAGACAGCCAGATGAACTTTTAAACATGGGTCTCCCGGAGGTACCACGCAGACTCGTAGGTCCGCAGAGGTATCCCTGCACGGGAGGCTCCCGTACACGAGACGTAACAAATTAACTTAATATAAGTTATTATACCTCTAAGCTGAAAGGAAAGAAGATTATCTCGGACGAAAAATCATGTGCCTCACGCGGGCACTACCCCTAGTGCTAGTTTGGGTGAGGAGTATTATTCTCGCGTGGATCGTCGTCACTGAGTCCTTGCAATACCACACCCTGGCCATTACCGCTCGGAAACCCCAACAGTTTCCCAGGGTCGGATCAGCCCATGGTGGGGATAGGGACATCCGAACAATTAAGAAGCCACAAGGCTGAGTGGAACACGAAGAGCGACAAAATCTTAGAGTTATGAGTCTTGTCGGAGTGCGGGTCTAAATTATCGCACTACCGGAAGGGAAGAGTATACTACAGATTTCCTAACGAAGAAATCGTCTCTAATCATATTAAACCTATCCTATCGATCTGAATAGAAGAGGCTTTAGTCGGTAGCATGCCGGACTGAACAGAGTTATAGCACGGACAGCGACCTCAGTGAAAAAGTGTTGGTGGTGGGGGAAAGTGTTGCATATATAAGTGTCGCTGTATAGTGTTTCATACGTGCACTGCAGTCCTATATTTTCTACAAATAAACAAACCATATGAACTGATGGCCACTGGCCATATATATATATATATATATATATATATATATATATATATATATATATATATATATATATATATATATATATATATATATATATATATATATATAAACTAACCAGAACAATCAATACAGTATCAAATGATCAGAATTATATGTCTTTAGTACAGGTTAACGAACCTAGTGCGGTACGGTTAGTGAAAACACCTTACAGAAAATCAGAATAACTATAAACATATACAGAAATTATAACTAGCGGTCCTAAGACCGTTACGGTACCTTTTAGTCATCGGGACCATTTATACGGATACGATATAATTTAGAAGAGTACATTTAGCGGAATAATTAAAATGTTAAGTATAGTTACTTGAGTACTCGGTAGCCATTCTTAAGTTTGGCTATCGTGTTACTGAAATTGATACGTCATTCTTTGGTTGACGTGAGTTGATGCATTCTCAGGAAGCTGGAAAGTTCCCGCAGGTTGGTTCCCGCAAAGAGGATTCCCGCAAGCTGCCTATGACGGGAGCGGATCGAACTCAAGACTGTAATCACAATATAGAATGTCTAACGAGACACGTCCATAATTATTTATATAAATTTCTAAGTACCTATAATTTACTATATGAGTCTCAGTCCGGCTTTAGGCCAAAGCATTCTTGCGAAACCGCATTGTTAAAATTAATAGAAAAATGGAGATTTGCGGTCGATAATGGCGAGATTGTAGGAGCTATTATGATAGACTTCAGGAAAGCCTTTGACCTTGTAAATCATGACATTCTTCTACGAAAATTAGCCATCTATAAATCTGATTCCCTTACGCTAAAGTGGTTCGCATCATATCTGGAAGACAGACGGCAATATGTATCTATTTCTGATAAGATTTCAGGTTTTTTACCGGTAACAGTAGGTGTCCCTCAGGGTTCAGTGCTAGGACCGCTTCTATTTATTATTTATGTAAATGACCTACATATGGGCATAAACAGCAACGTGGACTTGTATTGCGATGATACTACTATGCATTGTAATTTTGACAATGTACGAAATATAACTGAACAACTGTCTGGGGATATGGCCTCTGTCCAAAACTGGTGTGAAAATAATAAAATGATTCTAAATTCCGACAAAACCAAACTATTAATGATAAGCACTAAACACAAACTTAAGCGCATTAATGAGGGGAAAATTAAAATACCCATATATAACGGAGAATTAGGTATTGTAGACAATGTAAAACTTTTAGGCGTACATATAAACGGGAATTTATCTTGGCAACACCATGTAAACAAAATATGCAGCAAAATAGCCTCACTTATATATATGCTAAAGAAAAACAAACAGTATATGAGTATCGATGACCGCAACTTGTTTTACAAAGCATACATATTATCGCATATAGATTATTGTAGTCTTGTCTATTATGTAGGTACTCCAACTCTATTAAGCAAATTAGAAAAATTACAAAAGCGTGCTGCAAGAATTATCCTAGACGTCCCATATAGAACTCCATCAAAACAACTATATACTACCCTAAGATGGACGTCGTTAACTCAGAGAATGGCTATAAAAAACCATAATGACATACAAAGCACTAAACAACCTCACGCCAATATATATTACCAATATGTTTACACCCATGGATGAAGCACACACATTAAATCTGCGATCGAAAACTTATGGCCACTTAAAACCTCCAAAAATACGAACAAATTATGGTAAGAACAGCTATACACATTCAGCAACACAAATGTGGAACTCACTACCAAAAAGCATTACACAATCAACAACGCTTTCATCTTTCAAATCCAACATATACACTCATCTATACGTGGATTAATTACGAGGCCCAAAGTTGTGCCTCGCCACCGCCGCCACCATCCACCCGTTGGGGTGGGGTGGTGGGGGGTTGCAGGACCGAGCATGCGGGAGTGGGTGAAGGAGTGAGCGAAGGGAGCGAGAAATTGTGGACTAGGTTCTGTATATTTACTTCATGAAGGATTCTTCTTAGCCCGTCGTTACACGAATTGTGTGTAACCACTATTTAATAAGCATTTTGTTGAGAATTTTGGAACTATCCAGGCGGGACGATGTTGGTACCATAAGTTACAACAATGCCCGGTCAGGATAGTTTCAACATATTCAACAAGTTACCTGCATAGTTACTCTCAAATTGATAGTCAGTTAGTCGGGTTAATCCGGCATCATAATCTGCTATCGTGGAACAAAAATGCTCTTGGAAAGGGATAAGCAAATTAGGAATTATTTCTTTAATTATTGTAAGATATGTAGAAGCGTGTGCAGGCGTACGTGCCAATTTGTGGCTGAAAGAACTGTGTGTGATTTAAGGTGTATGTGCGACTTTCAAATAATAATAATAATAATAATAAAAATAATAATAATAAAACTAATAATAATTAATAATAATAATATTAATAATAATAATAATAATAATAATAATAATAATAATAATAATAATAATAATGATAATAATAATCTGTCAGAATTTCTTTGTGTGTACATAGATGTAAAAATGTGTACAAATTGTAAATAATTTATGTATATATGTTAATGAGGGCCTCTGTTAGATCAGGCGTGTACTTGAAGATTTACCCTCAATAAATAACGATTATTATTATTATTATTATTATTATTATTATTATTATTATTATTAATAAGAGATACAATAGCATTACTGCTGTGAAGAAAGTTCCCGTACACCGATGGTACGGATGGAAGTTGATAACAACCCGATCACAAGCGGGGGTTGTTAGATGCAGATGAAGATACAAAACAAAGTTTAACAGTGCTGGGACGTCAGCCAGCTCTGAAGACACACCGCGCACAGTTTACTTGCTGCGGTCGAAAGTCAGAAGAACCTGCATGACATCAGTGCGGGGACGGTTAAAATACCACTTTTTGGCGTGGCTGGCAGATCCAGCGAGTCATCCACCAAAGAACATCGCTGCCTCTACATCTGTAGAATCACATTTTCAGGCCGTAAAGGCTTCACCGTAAGTTCATGTTCCGAAGTAGCTCTTGATATATTTGTGAACAATAACTAGAAAGTTCCAAAATGATCCCACAGGGACGGGAGTTACAAAATTGCTTTTAGTGCGGTGGGCTGGAGTACTGCTAGCTACGGGAGAGAAACCGATAGAAGGCGAAGTGATCTGCGTAATGTCGCGCTGATCGGAGCTGGAACAGGTCCAACCTATTCGGCCCCTGGCCGAGGATGCTCTCGATCTCTGGATCACGTCTCCTTTTATACTACTCGTGACGTCACAGGCGCAAGCTCCAACCAATCATCGGCCGAGCATCAGCCAATCAGCGCGTAGCTAATAATAGCGCAGTCGAATGTTCTAGAACATTCTAGAAGTTCTGCGTCCACGTGGTTATGACGTCACGGCAATACTTTGAAGATAATCAAGAAGGGGTTTCCGTGGATAACTCAGCCATTTCTTAACCGATTTTGAAATGATTAATGCCAGATTCGGCGGGAACACGTAACTAAGAAAGATTACGTGGTACCATCTAAGTACACTAAAAGCGTCATCCTATCTTGGTCGTAATCTACATGCTCCATCAAAAATAGTATCTAAGTGTGCGCATGCGCACTATGCGCTTTAACGAACTTGGTCGTTTTTACAATGCGATCTCTCTCATAGGCCTATATATGCTTATGGCTCTACTCAGGGGGTCGTGTTCAGGGAACGAATCCAGGAAGGGCGGCGCGTACCCAGCTTGGCTGGTATGGCCGGTACCCACCCGGTCGATCCGAACTACACCCTTTCTTATTGCCTAATCCGGTTTAACTATTTCCTGTCCCGTGTAGGTTAATAATTAGCCGATATATCGGTTTGCATTCGCACTGCTAGAAGATAGTCCCGGACTGAATGGTGGCGCTACCTGGTGGAGATCCAGATAAAATGCTGACCGGTAGAGAAAGGCCACCCGGTAGCGCTACCTGGCAACATTTTGAGGGAATGGGTTGCGTCCGCGTAGGGAAGCAATGGTGATATATCGGAAGATAAATCGCCGCTTTTGTGGGATTAAATTTCTAAATAGATGAAGTATTTATTACGGTACATGAGCCAGTCCAATATGAAGGCTAGCCGATACACCTGGTCAAGCTCGATTCCTAACCATAGTTAGCTATAGCTAACTAGAATAGCAGTCGAACTTCAAACAGTTAACTAGCTAGTCAACTATAGTAAACCGAGCACTCGGTTCAGACGGTTAGTGCGATATTTGCGTAAATTTCAAAATGGCGGACACCGATCGCTTGCCATGAATAAATGCATATAAAAGTGTAAATATTTCACTAAATAACTTAGGTTTGATGAAATTAGGCTTTTCCATTGTATGTCAATGTCCCAAAGCCCATATTCCTTCCCATTCTATGCCATATGGACGATTTTTAACGTCTTAGCGGATAAAAATAACCCATTTTCGTAGGTCATCCAAACAGACGACAGAAAGGGTTAATGGAGACTGGTACCCGGCTCCAAATTTTCTGTAGTAGTAATTCAATAGGGAACCGGGTACCAACGAACAATAGTCGACTACGATCAAGTTCGACTGGGCATAGCAACTGCGCAGGATCAGTAAACCATGAAACTGACTATGGTTAGCGAGTCGAACTTGACCCCTGGTATTTACCGAAAGAGTGGCTGTGTTCTCACGGCCTAATTTATGTGATCGTAGGATTGTCTGAGGAATCTGCGTATGCGTTCAGATAGGCCTTGGATGTACGGAAGTCTTACTTGTGGAAGTTTTTGTCATATGTGTGTTTCTTACGAGGTGGGGTGTGGTGGTGGGTGGTGGGGTGGGTGTGGGGTGGGAAGGAAGTTTCCTCATCCACGTGGCGTAAACATTCACTATCAGGAATTTTGGATGTGTAGATATTCTTCTATTTTGTTTCTGGACTGGTGGAGTCTGCACCGTGAAACAGAGTCCGGACGATTTAGCTTTTGTGTTCTAAATGGTGGTTAGAGTGGAAATTTAGATATTAATCCGTGTGTGTCGGTTTTCTGTGGACAGTGACTTTGGTGTTTCCTGAATCACCGACACGTATATACCAAGACGTCTAGGAAAGTAACCTGTCCACCTTCTTTCGACTTCGCTACTGATTGGACCTTTGCAGATTATCTATCAATCATATGACGTCACAATCAACTACGTGACGTGTAGAATGACATCATAACGAATGACGTCATTATGACGTCATGAATAACGTAGATAAGTACGTCACGAACACATATTTGAAGACAGACTATGCGTTGTTGTACGAATTGGGTGTCTTTAATATTTAATAACTATTCTGTTGAATATTCAGCAACAGCGCTCGGCCAAATTAGTTACAAAATATTCAACAGCTTACCTGCATAGTTTTCAATACGTCATCAACATACCGGTACAAGAAATTTGGTGGGTCCGTGGCCGTGCTGAGTGCCTGTTGCTCGAACGATTCCATGTACAGTTTCTAGTAATCCAGAGGCATAACTTCAGAAAGTGCTTTAGGCCGTGTTCTCACGAGAGACTTAATCAGGAATAACACCATACTGAAGTATGGCGTTATTCCTGATTAAGTCTCTGGTGAGAACACGGCCCTAGTTTCCTTAACACAAAACCAGTAAAATTAGCCAAAACATTTAGCCTTTAAAGGATTACTGGGGACACTTTCTAGGGTTGTCGGTCATCTCATAGGCCCATGTGTAGCCCTGCACCCCCCCCCCCCACCCACCCCACCCCACCCCGCCCTAACACCTACGCTTACCAGATGTCACCAAAGGCCATCAAGTGCACTTTTGCAACAACACATTTTTATATACAAATTAATATTAATATGCTGTTAGTATCGCCAAAAAAACCCGTAGAGAAATATTGGCATTTAGACATTTTTGTTTAGTATTATTTCTCAATTTTAACGACTCAAATCAATATCACGTAAATGAATGTTCTGAGTGTGTGTGTGTGAATATGCGCGCGTATGTGCGTGCGTGCGCATGTGTGCGTCCGTATGTGTACGCGTGCGGTCGGCTACGTGCGGGAGGCCCGGAGGCCGCGAGGCCACGAGGGCGGGCGTGTCCTCAGCAGTATCCCAGAAACTACTTTTCCGATTTAACTCAAACACAAGAAAGGTTACAACAAACTAGGATGTTCTCATTTTGGTTGTGACAACCATATCTTTTTTTTTCTTTATTTATATTATTCTGAGCATTTCTACATCAGATAATTTTACACACGTTGGTATGAACATCATATAATACGCGCACGCGCGCGCGCACGCACGCACGCACGCACGCACGAACGCATAAACGGTACATGCGCGCACAGTTTCATCTTCTATCACACATATGCACGACACACGTTCACACACACGCACCCATACACACATAAACACATAAATATCTTATGAATCACAGTCGCCAGCTTCAATATAATTGCATACATTTCATAAAGGAACGTGCACACGCACAAACACATACACATATTATCTATCACAGTCATTAGCTTCAATAGCAGTGTACACGTTTAGCAAAACTGTTTACAACTACGCACAAACCGCACTAACGCATCCACTCACGCACATACGTTCATGCACGCGCACAGTAACACACATTAATTAATATAGAGCAAACTATATATATACAACATCATTCATTGGTGCTGTACGCCTGCCCAACACCACCCCCACCCACCCGCCCCCACCCCACCCCACCACACCACACCTCACCTAAACACCCACAACGTGACAACCCCAGCTCTCCTACCACACCACCCACCAACCCCCTCCCCCCACACACACACATCTTACAAGAACTATTCTTATTTTCTAAGTTATGATATACAGTTGTCGGCACCATAAAAGTCTATAATATATAATTGTATGCACCAAGCTATAGATTATGTCCTCCTCTGTAGACCGTGTCGTCATCATTGTGTCCTTAGATTATGTCGGCATAGCCTGAAAAAAGAAAAGACCCATCATGATGATTGGTGAGTCTGATATGTCACTCACGTACATGACGTCATACTGAATTACGTCACGTGTAAGCTGACGTCACAATACATAGTGACGTCTCTAGCTCCGTCATGAACATAGAAATCTTCGTCAAGTGTATCGATGTGTCTTTATTATTTACTAAACATTTGGTTGAATATTTTGAAACTCATTTTACTAGGCGCTGTTGCTGCCAGCAACAGCGCTCATTCAAATTAGTTTCAAAATATTCAACAGAATATGTTAAACGTGTGATGCGTTTTTCAAATTCGGTCTTTCGTATTCAATATCCATAAGGTTAAAAAATGTTTTGTCACTAAAAATATGATGCTTATATGACGTATTTCGAAATTACAGCGCAAGGGAGATAACACATGACGTCACGCGAATAGACAACACATATATGTCAATGTAGTAAATACACAGAGATTTGCATGAAATGGTCTCCGTTAACAACAAAAACGCGTTTGTTCAAAGGCAGAGAGCAAAAATGACGACAGTGCGATTTCTTTTTTCCAATAGAAAATAGTGCATGGGACGTAATCAGGGTAATTTGTGTTTTTTCCAGTTATTTAATTATCTCCCATGCTCTGTAATTTCGAAATACGATTTGAGATTAGTTGTTTGCTAGTATATATCGGGTGGGGGTGGGGGTGGGGGTGTGTGTCTATTTCTCAGAGCGTCCATTTTGTACAACGCGGTTGACTCGATTTTAGCACTTTGAATCCTACACCCGAAAGATGTTGATATATTTTCTATTGGAAATTTGAAATTGTTTTAACGACACGCTCTCCACATGTTGAATTTAATTTGAGCTATTGCTGGCCACAGCAGAACATCTCCCAGTCAAATTATCATCAAAATATTGAGCCGAATGTTTATTAATTTGCCACCTAAATTAACCCAAGGTATTTCTAAACAAGAGCTCCGCAAACGGCGCATAATACCCCGCCATGATCACAAACCAATGAATGAGAGCTATCAGAAAATATTTATTTCTTCCTCAGACTAATCCAGAAAATATTTATTTCTTCCTCAGACTAATCAGACCAGTCATTCTTATGAAGTGTCAAAGCGATCCGTTATACGGTCAATGAGGTATTATCCGGAAACCAATTTCCAAGATGGCTGCCGCTGACTGCCGCCCATATTGGATTTCGGATTATCGTAAATTTCGACAAGTTTCTTCAACAGACATATTCCAATGACCCTAAGAAGGGATCCGATAAATGGTAATGGAGATATCATCCAGAACCCAACTTTCAAGATGGCAGCTCGTGGTTGGCGGTCATCCTGGAGTTCGGATCATCGTAAATTTCGATATTTTTTTTTCCAGACCTAGTCCAGCCACCCTATGAAGTTCAAAGGGATCCGATAAACGGTAATAGAGTTATCATCTGGAAACCAATTTTCAATATGGTGACTGGTGGCCTCTTGAATTTCAGATCATTGTCAATTTCGATAGGTTTCTTCTCCACACCTAGTCCAGCCCCCCCCCCCCCCCATGAAGTTTCAAAGCGATCCGATAAACGGTAACAGCGTTATCATCTGGAAACCAATTTTCAAGATGGCCACCGGTGGCTGGCGGCCATCTTGGATTTCGGATCATCGTCGATTTCGATAGGTTTCTTCCCCATACCTAGTCCAACCACCCTATGAAGTTTCAATGCGATCCGACAAACGGTAACGGAGTTATCATCCAGAAACCAATTTTCAAGATGGCCGCCGGTGACTGGCGGTCATCTTGGATTTCGGATCAGTGTCGATTTCGAGAAGCTTTCTTCCTCAGACCTAGTCCAACCACTCTATGAAGTTTCAATGAGATCCGACAAACGGTAACGGAGTTGTCATCCAGAAACCACTCTGCCGCCCACACGCCCACACGCCCGCACGCTCGCCCGCCAGTTCGACTGCCCGCCCGCCCGACCGACTTCCCGGACGGACGGTGCCATAAAAGTTGACGCACATGCGCTGAACTGTGTTGAAATACGCGCTGTCCGGCGTACTGATTGCCCTAAATGCGTCCTGTGTTCTTGCAACTCAGTAGCTGCCCGACAATTTACGCAAAACAGAATACGATAGCTAAATGTGACGTGGGAAACACGGGTACTGCAGTTAATACAATGTATACTTATGATACAGCAGCTTTAGAAAAAAATTGATCAGATTACGGAACAAACTGGTTGTAACAGATAGCTAAGCTCCACCCACGCTTTGCACGTGTTGGGGTCGATCGATCTCTGCTCTGGATCTGAATTTCCAGAAAACTATACAGTTAAAGTAATTAATATTTTGAAACCAATTTGACTGTGTGCAGCACCCAGCCAAATTAGTTTCAAAACATTCAACAGAAAGTTTATTAAATAGTAAAGAGATCTACTTGAGAGACTATTAAGCGTTTAAGACGGACTCAATCGAGTCATTCATGAGTTAATTGATTATAGCGTCTGTCTACATGTGACATTATTGATTATTACGTCATATGACTGAGTGAGAAAGTGGATTCCTCCGTTCAGACAGGTTGTTGTCCGATATTTCCCCCCTTTCTGACCGATTTATGCCATTTCATTGTGACGTCAGCTAACACAAGACGTATTTTGATTGGGTGGTCAGATCGGATTCATCCATTGTAGTACCTGTCTTGATATTTGATTTCAGAAATCATCTGGGAGGCTGTATCTCTCTTGGCAAAGCTGGCAACAGCATATCACGATGAATCACGTCCGTTTTTAGCATTTGGGTAAATGTGCGTATTCACAGAAGAATGGTTCAAAATAAATTTGTTAAAATTATATACTTTTAGAGGCTTAAATTCTGTACCTAGATGTAATGAAACGCAATAAATCTTAGCACATGATGATTTCATTACGTATAAATTAACATTATTTTTTTAAGTTGTCAAATTGAATTAAAGGCACGCGCCCCTAATTCAAATTCACAACTAAACCTACGAAATTTGTTTATATGGAATCAAATCATCATAAGTTAAGATTTTCGTTTCATCACATTACGGTAAACAATTAAAGCCTCTAAAAGTATATAATTTCAAAAATTTAATTTTCAAGCATTTTGATGTGAATATGCACCTATATTTTTAGAGGCTTAAATTGTGTGTCTAACGAAATTAATCTTAGCATATGATGATTTGATTCCATATAAATTAATATACTTTTTTGGTTGAAATAGAGACTCGTGTCTCTAATTAAATTTTACAACTGAATTTTTTTTATTAATTTATACGGAATGAAATAATCAACTGATAAGATTTATTTCGCTTCGTTACATTTATGGACACAATTTACGCCTCTAGAAGTATACAATTTTAACAATTTTATTTTCAAGCATTCTGGTGTGAATATGTACCTTTAATAATCACATAGTTTTCGTAGTGCATTCATAATAAGCAGGCATGGCCGATGCGTACAAGTAGTTACTGAGTTAAAGATGGAATACCACGTAAGACACGGTACACAAGGGATCTTTCCAGTCGTAATTAATGACGTAGATCTATAAATTCGTCACGAACTCTTAATTGCTGACGGACTACGCGTTGTTTTTACGAATTGTATGTCTTTACTATTTGATAAACATGATATTGAATATTTTGAAAGTAATTTGACAGGGCGCTGTTGCTGCCATTAGGCAGCAACAGCACCCAGTCAAATTAGTTTCAAATTATTCAACAACTTACCTGCATGATTTTCAGGAAATTGATAGACAGGGAGTTCAGGGATCGATCTATTACAACAACGGCGAGGTGTGGGTGGAGCTTAGCTAAAGATGGGCGGGGCATAGATAACACTGGCTTCCTCCATCATCAGTCCACGCACGATAGTCAGCTTACATCACGTGACCCATCTATTTTATTCTATATGTAAATCGAGAGGTCCGACATGCCATTCAAATATCTGACGTCATAATAAATTAGGTCACATAATATCTGACGTCAAAATCAAAATGACGTAAAAATCTCCGTCATGAACTTTGAAAAGTCCGCCAAATGTAAGAAATGTATGTCTTTGATGGATTTGCAATTTAATAATCATTCTGTCGAATATTTTGAAACTAATTTAACTGGGAACAGCTGCTGCTATAGTTCCTTCCACCAGTCAAATTAGTTTCAAAATATTCAACATCTTATCGATATAGTTACCTTGAAATTGGAATTCTGCTAAATCAGGATTCAAAGAATATAAATCGATCACAACATGCGCAACACGTTGGGGGGAGCTTAGATAGAAATGGGCGGGTATAGCTAGAAATGGGCGGTGCATAGCTAGAAATGGGCGGGGCATAGCTAAAATCACTCCTTTCTACGGATTGCAAATCATATTTACCTGGAAGCTGACTTGATGATGTCATCCAAGCTTGCCGTGGCGACGAATCAGCCTTCATTGCGTCATCATAAGATGGCGGCTGGTGACCCGGATGTCGGTAAGATGGCGGTCTCGGGAGACTAACACTTGGAGGATTGTGGAAATTATCTATAATGAAACATTGAAAATGTGTTTATAGACGTGCTTTCACTTTTACATGTATAGACTTAGAAATAACCTTACACGTGCTGTTAATTATTTTGAACATAATTGAATTGGAAGCTATTGTAGCAATGTAATAAAATCCGATTATTTAAAAAAATGTTCAACATCGTGGTCAGAATGGACCTTTCCGGTTTTAGCTATGCCCCGCCCATCTCTAGTTAAGCTCCACCCACACCTAGCTCGTGTTGGGATCGATCGATCTCTGAACACCCTGACTATCAATTTCCAAAAAACTACACAGGTGAGCTAACCTGTGCCCAGTCAAATTAGTTTTAAAAATAGCACAGAATTACAAAGACATACAATTTATACAACGTGTCGGACTCTTTGAGATTTGATGACGGTCTATATGGAACCCTTTGTGACGTAATCTTACCCACGCTGAGCTGATTATGACGTCATACGAGGTCAGATGATGGATGGATAATCTGGATGGATAATCTATTCACTCATCGGTGTATCCATAAGTCTGTCGGTCACTAGGTCTATATTAGATTGATATGTGCGTTTACAAAATAACAATTGATTTAGATTATAGTCTGCATGTACCGTGATATACCTGCAGTAAGAATATTCTTATTTATGTAACTGGCTAGTTGGCTGCCATATGTTCGTATACGTGCATGCACGCACACACCCACGCACTCACTCGCGCACGCACGCGTGCAGCTCTATGTTAAGGCTTACTTACACGGTTATGAAACTACATTTTCAAGATAGGCTAATCTATACTGGTAAGGTATTGAATATTTTGAAGCTAATTTGACATACATGTTGTCGCCATAAGCAGCAACAGACAACAACTTCCAGACAAATTAGTTTCAAAATATTCAATAGAATTGTTTTGGAATTGTAGATGATTTTCTTTGTTTGATCTTTGGTCAACAAAATCAAAATATCTGCTTTTTGAATGTTTATTTGCTGGCCAAGAGAAGACCATTTTTAAATATTTACCACTGGAATGACTGGCTCGCTTACCGAGCCAGTCATTCCAGTGGTAAATTTTGAAAAACATTTTTGAGCCGGTTTCGTCATGAAAGGTTTAAACACTTTAACCTTCGAATTTGTTCAAGAAAATTTAAATTTTCTCATAGAAAATGTCCATTCGCAGAACAAGATTTGACTATTTTTGAAAATTTACCACCGGAATGACTGGCTCGGTTATAGAGCCAGTCATCCCAGTGGTAAATTTTCAGAAATAGAGTTCTCTTGGTCTGCGAATGGAAGTTTCTCAAGACCACTGCAGAAGCAGTTTTTTGCTGATATGAATGTTAAGAGCTAATGAATCAAAAACCACTGTTCTTCTTCCAACCGATTCTACATCGTATCAGTGATGCCTATGTTAGAGTGACGTGGTGTATATCAGAGTGCTTCCTAGCCATCTTACCTGAATGAGTTACCTGCCCCGTGCAGTGCTTCTTACACGCGTCCTGGGCTTTTATCAGCAGAGCGAATACAAGACATAGTCCAATAATGGCTGCGAGAATGATCAACCTAGCGGAACACAGAAGCGTATAGCGACGGGTAACATAGGGATCGATTTCTAGCTATGTCCCGCCCATTCATAGCTAAGTACCGCCCATTTTATAGCTATGCCCCGCCCATTTATAGCTAAGTCCCGCCCATTTATAGCTATGTCATGCCCATTTATAGCTAAGTCCAGCCCATTTATACCTAAGTCAAGCACATTTATAGCCATTCCCCGACCATTTATAGCTAAGTCACGCCCATTTATAGCTATGCCCCGCCATTTTATAGCTAAGTCCCGCCAATTTATAGCTAAGTTCCGCCTATTTATAGCCAAGTCCCGCCCATTTATAGATATGTCACGCCCATTTTCATCTGTGACCCGCCCATTTATTTCTAAGTCCCGCACACATTTTGCACGCACATCTTGGAATCAATTTGATAAAAGTAAATTCCCCAGATCTACCGCCCATTTCTATCTAATCCCCGCCCATTTCTAGGTATGTCCCCTCATATTTATTGTTAATCTCCGCCCTCTTTTGACGCGTGTTGAAATCAATTTGTAAACATTTGCTACCTGAATTACCAGATTACAAGGTAACGGTACAGGTAAGCTGTTGATTATTTAGAAACTAATTTGAGTGTGTGCGGTTACTGCATATGGCATATGGTAGCAACAGCTCCCAGTCAAATTAGTTTCAAAATTTTCTACCGCATTTTTATTAAATTGTAAAAATTAAATAAACCCATACAATTCGTAGACAAACTTCGATTTTCGAGGTGGACTATTCGACATTATGATTGTGACACCAGCTTCGACGTGAGCTAATTAACTATGTGACAATATCAATTACAATACTTTGTATTTCTGCTCAAACCAATACAATATCGTACCGTATACGAGCAGAGTACTATATAGAAATAGCTACGTAGCGCCATTATTATTATTTTAACATTATTATTACACCACCGCCATCATCAACATCATCAACACCATCATCATCATCATCACCATCGTCGTCCCCGCCACCGAGGGCACCACCAACGCCGCCGCCGCCGCCGCCGTCGGCGGTGGCGTCGTCGTCATCGTCGTCGTCATCAGCATCTTCACCACCATTATCATCACCACCATCGTCGTCTTGGTCGTCGTCCCCGCCGCCGCTCTGTCGCCACCGCCGCCGCGGTCGTCGTCGTCATCGTCGTCGTCGTCATCTTCATCGTCAATATGCTGTAGCAGTAGTAGTATAAGTAGTAGGAGAAGTATCAGCGCTAGCAGTAGCAGCAGTAGTAATAGCTGTAGCTGCGGTAGTATTAGTAGCAGCAATATCAGCCGCAGCAATCGAGTTATGAACAGCGTAGTAACAGCAGTCGTGGTGCAAAAGTACCATAGAAGGACAGGGATGGCATGCATAGTCATGATCAGAATATAGTCATTATACTTTTAGTCATTCTACCTAATCCTACCATTATAGAATATACTCGTACTATTAAAGAGTTGCTCCACATTCTGGGTATCCTATGTAGTAGTATTATCTAAGATATTTCTGTCTTTCAGCGATTAGCACAGGGCACACAACCCAGATACCGCAGCTTACTGGGCCAATGCTGGCCGATACCGTGCCGATACTTTCAATATCATCCCGGTATCGGCCCAGCATCGGCCCAGTAAGCTACGTTATCTGGGACTAATGTAGTGGAATTCATCTTCTAGTTCAGCCATGTTGCACAATTCGCATACGCGTTCACCTCGGGGAATACCCCCATTGCGTCCTTGTTCTATTGAAAGTTTGTGGTTGCCGAGGTTAAATTTCAGGGGTAAAATAGAAAAGTAACTTTCTGGTTGAAATTTATATACACCTGTGCAAAAGTTAAGCACCACCCTATTTTTACGCACATGCGAGGGTATATTCATGTGCTATGAAGAAAGCAATAGCATAAACATTTATGTACCCATCCATCTTAGTGCAAGAGGTAATAATGCAACTAGAGGAATGCTGATTATGATGGTGGGGAAACACTGTATGTTTTTGTTTGAACTTGAAAACGAGGCCTGAATATGGTTACGTTGACACAACTGACAACTATTGCCCTACAGTTGACACACGTGGCTAGAGTGTCATTAATGGTGTCTGAAAACGAAGTTTAACATCTGTGCACGAGTTTGAGACTGTCATTATTAATACCGGGTATATCCACCTTGTGCCTGGATGACGGCCTGGACACGACGTCTCATGCTGGTCACCAACCGACTGATACGCCATTGTGGTATTCGTTGCCATTCAAGATGGAGTGCGTCTGTTAATTCCTGTAGGTTCTGCACAGGAGGATCCCTCCTTCTCACCATGTTTCCCAGAATGTCCCAGATATGCTCAATAGGGTTCATGTCAGGGCTCCTTGCTGGCCATGGTAGGGTTTCGATGGCATTCTGGCGGAGGTATTCATGCACAGCTCTAGCACGATGTGGTCGGGCGTTGTCATCCATGAATATAGGGTGGGTTCCACTCTGCTGTTGGTGAATGGAGATCTCCTAACAAGGCGTACTAGGGCTCGATCATCACGGGCAGTAGTCTTCTTCGGTCTTCCAGATCTAGGCCTGTCCTTCACATCGTTAGTTTGCCCATGTTTTGCAATCAAACGACTGATTACAGTATGGTTAATGTTCAGCTGTCTGCCAACAAGTGGTATGCATGCCTATGATTTGCCATTTCAACCGATCACTTAACCTTCGTCTTGCCATAGCGGTTCACAATCAAGAGCTAATTCTCTCTGTACAAATAAACCACGGTCATGAACACAAAATTCCTAATCTTGTCGCCTAAATCTGTATGTAATGTTCTACACCTCAAACAGGACTTTTACATAACTGAACACGTGTGCTGTTTCCCGCCACGCACGGACATCAAGCGGCGTGAAGTCATGCATGCATGTGCATTTCGTACTTGGAATTATGTCAGCTAACGCGGGGACAAAAAGTATGGCAGCCTAGTTGTACCATCATGTTTCTACGTTCTATTGTTTTTGCTGGTGCTTAACTTTTGCACAGGTGTATATTTATGGATTCTATATGTAATACATTTTTCGCTGTGAAAATATCGCTTATCGTAGTTTGTCTGTATTCAATTTGGTCGTTGATTCGAGTTTTGATCGTTGCCTTAACTGCTCCAATATCAGGAATCTGTTGATTATTCCTGACATCTGGCATTCCGAGGTCGTTTAAACCATCGTCTACAATTATTGACCAGAAAATAGTTTGTTTGTGAAGCTCTAATTTTAACAGATATATAAGGCATGGTATTTTGTCTTGTCTTTCAGAGATGAGTCTTGCCCAGTATATGATATAGAACTTTTATCTATATTTTGTTAATCATTGGCAAGACATGCACCTAGCATCTATCATTATCGATGTGGTGCATTATATTACCAAATATTACAGGTTTTCCGTCATATCCGGAGCGTAGATTCTCTGGATTTCTGCCTCATATGTATTGGGGAACATGACGGCGTCAAAGGAGTTAAGCTGTAGGTCAATAGGTTACTTATGTGTGGTATTATACGTTGTTACAGCGAACATAGTTGTACTTGCCACATCGAACTGATTACGGGCTGATGGAATCAGGCCACCGCTATATCCTAAGTAAGTGTATGAGTCAACAATTTCTAGTTTTCCCTATATGTTTTACCAGAATTCTGGTCTATTGTTTATTTTTACACGTGAAATTCAATAAGTTTCGACTTTTCGCTATTTACGTGTTGTTTCCATAGTAGTATCTTAGGTGTTCTAACTCGCTATGCATTTGTTCTACAGTATCTGTCAGAATAGTCAGTTTGTGTCGTGAGCATATAGCAGTAGTATCAGTTTTATAAGAGCAATCTATTTGTCCGTAACATATTTTTCTATAAGTTTTTCCACAACGCACAGGCCATCTAATGAACCTTTCTAGTTTATCCATCCATCATATGACGTCATATGACGTCATAATTAACTACGTGACGCGTAGGATTACGTCATAATCAATTACAGCATGAATGACTCGATTTAGTCCGTCTTAAGCACTTAATACTAACGCGTTGTACGAATTGTATGTATTTACTATTTTATAAACAGTATGTTGAATATTTGGAAACTAATTTGAGCTAAATATACATGTAGTCGACATTTTCGATTTAGTTTGCCATCACCATATTACTTGAACCTATTGTCCGTGCTTGCGAGAAATTGTTCAATAAAGCAGAGCCTCCACTGTTACCCCACTGATAATAATAATAGTAATAATAATAATAATAATAATAATAATAATAATAATAATAATAATAATAATAATAATAATAATAATAACGACGACGACGACGACGACGACGACGACGACGACGACGACGACGACGACGAGGACGAGGACGACGACGACGACGATGATGATGATGATGATGATGATGATAATAATAATTTCTATCGCCACAAATGTGTGAATGTGCCATACTTTATTTGCCTCACATGCCATTTTGTAATGGCCTGAGTGAATAAAAGGAAACTGTAACTGAAACCCCGGTCATTTCC